>JALJCO010000994.1:0-88914 GCA_023101725.1 Atherinomorus stipes
GACTACCATGACCGTAATGGACTACCATGACCATACCAGACTACCATGACCGTAATGGACTACCATGACCATACCAGACTACCATGACCGTACTAGACTACCATGACCAAACTGGACTACCATGACCGTATGGACTATCATGACCGAACTGGACTCCCTGACCGTAATGGACTACCATGACCGTACTAGACTACCATGACCAAACTGGACTACCATGACTGTACTGGACTACCATGACCGTACTAGACTACCATGACCATACTGGACTACCGGACCGTACTGGACTACCATGACCGTACTAGACTACCATGACCATACTGGACTACCATGACCGTATTGGACTACCATGACCAAACTGGACTACCATGACCGTACTGGACTACCGTGACCGTACTGGACTACCATGACCATACTGGACTACCGTGACCGTACTGGACTACCATGACCATACTGGACTACCATGACCATACTGGACTACTGTGACCGTACTGGACTACCATGACCATACTGGACTACCATGACCATACTGGACTACCATGACCATACTGGACTACTGTGACCGTACTGGACTACCATGACCATACTGGACTACCATGACCATACTGGACTACAGTGACCGTACTGGACTACCATGACCATACTGGACTACCATGACCATGTTGTGCTTTTGTTGATATAATCTGTAAGCAATAATGTAAATGCTAAACTTTTATCAGAAATGCAGGAAGCCACATGTTATTCCATCAGATAAGATGCAGATTTATCCAGCTAGGAATTTTCTCTTTGCAGTAACTAACTGGGTCAATTTGCAATCCCCCAATTAACTTTATAAAAAATTTGTTTATTTGATTTTGTGGAAGAAAGTCATACTGACCAAAGAATAAAAAAAATAAAAAATACTACACCATCATTCAGCCTAATGGAGTCATTAAGAATATTTACCACACCAATTACTGCACTTTGTTTTGTTTTAGTAAGAATATGATTTCACAGAATATGGTGGTGAAAAAGGTTTGTGTTTTCAGAGCTAACACAACCAGAACTCTGCAGCATGCTAACAATTTAACAGGATAAGAAAGTATTTATGTATCACAAGGACCCACATGCATCAATAATCAACCTTTGTTTTCATTTGATTATTAGCTGTATTTATCTGAATTGTACAACCAGCAGGAAAGATGACTTACTTTCTTCTGAGAAGAAAAAACAATCCTTACAGCCATTTCAACTACGGACAGACTTGCGGTGTTGTGCAAATGTGCAGTTGTAGTCGAGTAGGTAATCAGGATGAAAAACTCATCCAGCTGCTGGGATTTGCAGTCGTGCACGGGCCTCCAAGCAAACATTTAATGATAACAAGCCTAACGACGTCCACGAACACTAAACCAGCAGAAGGAGATTAAAAACGGCCTCCTAACGGAGTACAGTAAAACAAAACGCATGAGACGCACGCAGCTGTGCTGCGTTCAAGGACATTTAAAGCAACTATTTGCCATCAGCATGATTAAAGGATAACTACTGATTCCACACAGGCATTGTTACAAAAGCTATGATGATATTTAAAATAACAATGTCCATGGGTGGGAAAAAAAAGTTTCTTTTTGATAGATACTGTGATTTTAAAAGGAGTTGTTCAGAAAGTGCCATTTTTCATGGGAAAATGAGGTGCTTCCCTGGGACGCACGGATGGCGAGTTTCCTGAATCCTTTCAGATTTTAATGCATCAGAGACGCAGGACGTGCTCCTATCAGCATCACTGCTCCAGTTAAAGATGGTGTGTATGAGGCATGGCTAACTCTGAAGCACAGTCCTTAAAGTTATACCGTGTAACTTTTGACTCTGACATTAAGCCTAAAATGAGCGGTATTAGATGATTTTTCGGGCCAATATACAGTGACTGACGCGTGTCAGCACTCTGAGCGGGCTGCCCTCGGCAGAAACCAGACATCGTAACTTTGGAGAGGCGGGCCGTCGATGAAAGTGCCGTAAAACAAGTTGCTTTACGGCTCCTCATAGATAAACCATACAGTCTATGAGATAAACACAGAAAGCTGTACTTGTGCTACTTTCTCTCATTGCTCGAAGTTTAGTCATGGCGGAACAAAGTAAAAGATGAAAGTGATGTCTGAGCAGGTCAGATCAAAACACGAGTGGACGTTGGAAAAGAATTCAGTCGTTGGAGATATAAGTGTGGACGCTAAACCCCATCTCTGTTTGCCACCGTATCATTAGACTGGTAAGTAAGTTTGTCTGTTGTGTAAACATACGAGAATGTGATGCTTTTCTTTTTTTTTTCACTCAGCGTTTATCCAAAACAACGTCAATAAGAGCCGTATAAGCTGCCGATAGTTTCCTGTTAGCGAAACACGGCTGGATTTACTATAGACCAAAGCTAACGTGACTCCCTAAACATTTTGTGCAATTGTGGCTGGTTTGCAGCAATAAATGCGTTCTCTGTAGTTCATATAAATATCAAAGCAGTAACGGAGCGATCTGCAGTTTGCTTGGTTTAGCTGTGTGGTTTTCATACGCTGTTCAGAAGGAAGCAGAGCCTCTGCAATGTCCCGTAAGCTGAGCTAATCCAGACGTTTCATAACAAACATGAGTTTTGCCAAAGTTACGACTTCATTCAGTGTACAAAACTTCAACTTGGTTTTGTACGGTTTTGATTGCGCATTTATCTTTGCATTGTGCGTTTGTGTGTGTGATGTTTCAGCTATGTAAACATGTAATTGGAAACAGTTAGAGAAAAGCATACAGTACCTGCTTTTTTTTTTTTTTTTTTTTTTTTTTTTTTGCCAGGGGCAGATCCTCCAATAGTGAAAAATCCTTTAGGAAATTCTTGAATCTGATGGACTCGTTTTATTTGCCAATATCCAAACACGGGAGAGGAGATTTAAATTTGCGTCATTGCCGTGAGGCCTGTTAGACGTTGGCTTTGTTGCAGGTTTAGCGCTCCTAGTGGCCAAAAGTTACACGGTATAACTTTAAGGAGCCTTGGTGTTACTCCATCAGGACCAGCAGACTTCCCCGTGACACATCTAGGAACCAACAACTCGCAATCCGCGAAATTTTGAACTCACAGGACAATAGTACCCGTTCGTTCGTTCATTCTACTTAAGTATTGGGGAAATGAAGGAGTTGTGCTGCAGATAATGCCTTATATAGAGGCTGCCCTGTCTCTCGCGTTATATGGATGTACGAGGGCTGCATTACAAAGACAGCAACTGAGACTAAAAAATGATTCCTGGGATAAAAAAAAACCTGTAGAATCTGCCGCTTTCTCAGTGAGCAATTTGAACATAACAGAGTATTTTTGTTACTCGGACTCACCTGTAGACCTCATCTTCAACTATCCGCCGTCCACACTGGCCATACGAGTTGTTGCCCATACTGAAAACTGAGAAGAGGAAGAAACAGTCGAGGATGAAGCAGGATGCATCACATCAGACTGCATTAATGGTGAAGAATTAAAGCATAGAATCACTCCGTAAACACTTTATTTCGCCCTACAGGGAATCTAAAAAGCGTTTATTGAGGTGAAAAGGTTAGTTCTGCTTTAATATCAAAGTGAGATTTGAAATCATTGTTTGCTTCTTTTTTATTTTTGTTTGTTTTTAAGGATTTTTGAGGGGCACTAGTGGCCTTTATATCACAGTGGATTAACAGGAAAGGGGGGCAGATGGTAGGGCTGGGTATTCAAAAGAATCAAGATTGAATTGAATCGTGAGATTCAATTTGATCTCGATTCTTTGTGTTGCGATTTGATTCTATATTGATTCAATTCAGTTTTGATTTAAATGCTTCGATATCAATTCAGCAAGAAGTAGAAATTCTGTTGTAGATTTTTAAATATTTATTTTGATGCCCACTTTGGGTAATAAAACATCTGAAAATGAAGAATATTTGCCAGTTTGGTGTTGTATGATTTAACGCGGCATTGGTCCATACAATGTAAATAACACGCACTGCTCCACCCACTGGTCAGGAGGTGAATCGATTCAGAGGATTAGCAATTCAATGTTGAATTGAACAGGGAAATATTGTGACGCATTGATTAATCGACATTTTTACCGACCCCTATCAGATAGAGTGGGGTTGACATGCAGCAAACGGTTCCAGGGAATCGAACCTGGGCCGGCTGCAGTGTGGACTTGTAGCCTCGGAGCATTGAAACAGTGAACAGCAATAACAGGATAAAGAAAAAAAAGTTTCATTTATAAGTTGCTTCATTTCATCCTGGACTGTCAAACGTGACGCTGGAGGAAGGACGAACATCTGACGAGTGTCACCCATGAAAGAAGTGAGTCATGGTTTGGCCTGGGGGTGTCAACATTTACAATTTTTTGTCAGTGAATAATGATATATAAGTTGCAGATGGTGACGTGACCTACGCATCCCACCGTACTCCCGCTGTCATACTGAACTCAGAGCAGAAACACTGTAGTAGAGCCAAAGTAAGATTCTGGATATTTATCATTTTAATCCCCGAAAAAAAAAAAAAGTTCACACAGCTGACATCGGCTAACTGGATTTTTCCTCCATCTATCAGATACATAATAACCCGTCTTCATACACAGGAGAAAGAAAGCTTTCACCAGCAGGGATGATTATCGATGTTTCACATCTGGCTAGGCTGACCCGAAAATGTGGAAATGTTTTAGCTGACAGACGTAAGTCGTGTTCTGGTGATCAACAGTGGCTAACACGAGCGGCTAGATCTGTTAAACACATGCATTTGTTACAGTAAGTGTCCGATCAGATTCACGCTCATAACTTCATTTCTGAAAAAGAAAATTGTTCATCAAACCCAGTTAGCAACAAGTTAAGCTAACTCTCCTAACTTGCATTGAAACTCACCCAATACGACGTTACCACTGCACAGATGCAGTCGCCGTCCGATCAGCTCTACTGATCACTAAAAGCATCTCTGACGATGTTCTTCTTCGCTAATCCATAGAAAGAAATATCTCACTTCCAGCTGCAGTTTATGGATCTCCGACGGCTTGAATAGAGGCGCTACAGCGCCACAAAGTGCCAGTGCTCTGCTGCTGTTCGCCGCCACCGCGTCCCGATCAACTTGAGGTGATGCCACAGGCTGTGGCTGCGTTTATTATATAAAACAATATCAACGGAACGTGGCGCCACAGGCATCTATTGTGTATGTGGATAGTTAGTTATCATCTGAAGCTTTCAGGCAACATTACCACCACTAAAATACAGTATTGGTGAGAAATAAAAAGATGAAGAGGAGGGAAATGACGTGTAAACGGTTATTGATTTTTCCAAAACGGTTATGATTTGTAATCCGTGTACCCGTTCACATGTGTAGGCATTGACACCCCTAGCTTGGCCTCAGAAGGGAAAATTAAACATCCATAAACAGCTTCAGCAGGACAGTGAGTCAGTCAAGACTTTTCATCCTTTTGAATACCAAACATTGGAGACTTTAAAGGCATCACAGCAAACATATTCCCAGTGAGGCTTTCAAACAATCTGCCTGGCAGAAAAGCAGCAAAACAACCAAAGTGCTGTTAGAGCAGCGGGATCGTTCCTGGGACTCCGGCTTCCTGGACGAGACCTGACAGCTGGCTGATCATGAGTCGTTACAGATACGCGGGAGGTGGATGATGATGTAAAAGGGCACAACAGGAAATCACAGTGTTAATTCTGATCTTCTTCAGTGAACCACCGTGGCGCGCTGCTCTTACCTCCCTCCTGGTCGGTGAGGATCAGGGAGTGAGCCCGTCCGCACGCCACCTGAACCACCCTGGTCTGCAGAGGCTCGGCGAGAGGCAGCGCCACCGGGGACGGCTCCAAGACGTAGTCGTAGCTCTGATCTGCAAAGATGGGACACCAGAAAATGTCCATCTACAACAGGAAACATACTCGGGGTGGGACTTGATTAAAAAAAAAAAAAATCGAATTAGAGTCTTGGAAATGAATTAATCGTGTTATAAAAATTGCCCCAAAAAGTAACATTTTCTTTTTTGAATAGATTCTTGAGGACAACTCAATCAAATAACAGACACAAACATCAAAACTGGAAACTTCAGCTCTATTATTGTCTGACCAAATGCATTTAATTGTATTTCAACTTTTTTAAGAAAGTAGAAAAAGAAATAAAAATTGTCCGTGGCCAAAACCGAACAGACCTAAAGTTAAAGTTATATATTTATATATATATAAATATATATATATATATATATATATATATATATATATATATATTTTTTTTTGTTTGTTTTTTTTAAGTCTGTAAATTATGTCAAATGGGTGCATCCTTATTGCCACTCTGTCCCTTTAGGAGCTTCATGCTCCTGTTGTTAAATAGTTTATCCAATGGCTGGTTGTTTTTTTTCTCTGAAGCACATCCACATAACCAGTCACAGTATCTCATCCTGCTCCTGACTCACAGAATTCATTCATAAAAACATCAACAGAATGTATAATTACACAGGAGTGGACCTGCACAGCGACATGTGTGAAACGTGTTGCGTGTCTTACGGCGGCTGTGCTGTGTGCGCTGGGAAGCCCAGCTGCGAGTCCTTGTTCAGACCCATGCCCCAGACTTTGGTCACATCTTTAGTGGGGATGCCATGAGGGTGAAGCCATAACCACACGCAGCAGAAGAGATCTGCAACACAACAGCAATAGTCAGTGGGGCTGCAAAATTCTGGGAATTTTCAAAGTTGGAAACTTTCCATGGGAATTAATGGGAATTAAGTGGAAATTTACAAAATTGAAGATTTATTCCCTTTACAGAGAACATAAATATAGTTGAGGAAAATATATTGTAGGATAATCTTGGCTTAATGTCCCACCCAAAGACTGTGAAAAAAAAAAAAAGGACGTGGTATCCGGTCACGTCTGAATAGAAGAAAGTGAAGGCAGTTGGGCGTTTCCCACCGTCGCCATCTTGCCGTGTCGTGTGTGTTGTCAAAATACTAAAATGGGCAAGCGCAGCCTCGGGGCAAATGATTGACAGCCAACGTACTCTGGGCTAAATGCAAACCGAACTAACTCAAAACTAACAGGAGCTAACAGAGATTAGCCCTAAGCGGCAGAGTAAAGGTAAGACATGTTTGGACTTGCTGTTAGCTGCTAAAAACCACCATTTTGCTACTCTGCTGCAGACTGAGACATTACTGAGAGCAAACAAGGAGCTAACCGTTAGCCACTGGCTGGTAGGTCACACCCGGTCTGCTGCATGTCAATCAAAAGGATACGCTCATAATTATGTGTAATTTCAAGATTAAATAAGACTTAAACGGATGAGTTAAAAAAAAAAAAAATCACCCCCCTCACAGTTGACATGAAGTTGAACAGACCGATTAAATCGAAAATTATGTTTTGAACCAGGCTGTTTATTTTCTCTTTATTTACTGCGACCGTCTTCTTCTTGTATCAAAACTGCGGATGCAGCATCATTTGACATCACATCCGCAGGGCAGCGCGGGAAATTCGGACACCGAGTTGCAGCGCATTTTGCAGCACACAGCCTGTTCAAGGCAACGGAGAGAAACATGGGTGGAAACGTTATTTTTGGTATTTAGCGCTTCATCACCCATTACTATTAAAAAAAAAGGACATGCATGTTTGGTTTTTTAAAAATTCCTGCCTCTAGTCCCTTTAACATGGCAGTCTATGAGAATTTGCTCTCTTTTGAAGCTCCTAGCAGATCAAGAAAGAATTACAATAATTAAACTTAATTCAGGGCTTCACCCTGTTCCAGCGGAGTTTGCCCCTTAGTCCCTGCTAGCATCAGGTGAGATGCAGGGTACCTGGACGGGTCGTCAGTCTTTCACAGGGCCAACACAGAGAGACAGACAACCATGAACACACACATTAACTCCTAGGGGCAAGTTTAAGTAATCAATTCACCTAACACCTAATGTCTTTGGACGGTGGGAGGAAGTACCCGGAGAGAACCCACAGGGAGAACATGCAACCTCCACACAGGAAGGCCACAGTTGGAACTGTTTGAACCCCCCCAGCTGATGCTCAACCATCAACTTTCTTACTGTGAGGCTGCACCACTCAGCTGTGCAGCCCTTCTCAATTCCTATAATATCATATAAAGCCCTTTTTAATTCCTATAAATTTCCAATAATTCCCATCAATTTCCCAAATTTCCCTAGAAAATGTCTTATTTGGAATATTTCCAAAATTCCCCAGCTTAACTTTTTCATGGAAAATTTCTGGAAATTTACTAGAAATTTATCAGAAATTTTCCTCCCCTTTGCAAACCCTGTAGTCAGCGATTTCAACCTTGGAAAAAGCATTTAAAAACCTCAAATCCTAGAGAATGTTCTTTGATTTAAAGTTGCTTTAAGCGTCAATCTTCTATATCTCGTCAATTTGGAGGAATGTAAGTGGGAAAACCAAGATAAATACTTACTAAGTACTGGTGTCAGTAAAAAGTCATAACAAAGGAATGGCTGAGAAAGGAGGAACCTAGTATAAATGGATGGATTGATGTCGTGCACAGCGTCTTTGTGATGTAAAAAATTACTTAAACTTGAACATGCAAAAACATATACTGCGGGGGAAAAAAGTATTGAACACGTCAACATTTTTCTTAGAACAATAATCAGAAAGTATCTCCAACAGCCCAGGACCACTCGTGGAGAGCTTCAGAAAGACCTGGAATCAGCAGGTACAGTTGTTTAAGAGAAAACAAGAAGTAATGCACTCAGCCGCCATGGCCTTCATGCACGCACACCACGCAAGACTCCATTTCTGAAGAAAAAGCTTGTTGATGCTGGTTTGAAGTTTGCAACACAACATCTGGACAAACCCATGACATTCTGGAAAACATAGTCTGGTCAGATGAGACCAGAACTGAACTCTTCTGATGTCATAAGATACAACATGTTTGGAGGAGAAATGGCACCGCACTTGAGCCCAAAAACACTGTAGCAACAGTGAAGTTTGGAGGTGGGAACATCATGGTAGGGGCTGTTTTTCAGAGTGTGGTACTGGCAGACTTCATATCACTGAAGGAAGAATGAATGGAGAAAAGTAGAGAGACATTCTGGACCAGAATCTGCTGCATCTGCAGCTGCTGAAGATGAAAAGAGGCTGGATCTTTCAGCAAGACGACCATCCCAACACGCAGCCAAGAAACACTCAACTGCTTTAAGAAAGAGAAAATAAAGCTGCTAGAACGGTCCAGTCAATCATCCGACTCAAAAGAACTGAAGATCCAAGTTGACAGAAGAGACCCGGGACCTTGAAGATTTGAAGGCAGTTTATGTGGAAGAATGGACCAAAATCACACCTGAGCTACGTTTTCCACTGGTTTCTCCATACAGGAGGCGTCTGGAGGCTAAAATCACCAACAAAGGCTTTTGTACTAAGTATTAAATAAATTTCAGTAAGCGTTTTCAATACTTATTCCCTGTGTCCTTTCACTATTTTACACATTTATGGACAAAAATGTTCAGATTTCTTTGTATGTGTGCATCACTTGAGTTGTTGCCGACATCTGGTGAAAATTTAATGTCAATAGCTCTACTCGAAATATATATTTTTCGAGAAAAATGTTGACGTGTTCAATACCCCCCCTCAAAAAAAACCCCAAAAAACCCTTAAAGCCAACATGAACTACCCACATGGAAGGCGTGACCTTGGCCACTCCTCTCAAACACAATGTGCATCACATGTTTTTCAATAAATCTTGAGTCCTGCAGGTGAAGTTGCTCAGCTGTGACCAACTACCAAGGCAAAAGTACTACAGAGGAGGTACTCACCCTGCAGAGCTGATTAACCCCAGTGTTACAGACTGCAGAGGTAAATGGTATTGCTTCAGTAAACATCCCAATGTAACTATGTGACGTCCCAAACTTGTCCTGCTGCATTTTTTGTTTTTGTTTGGGTTTTTTTATTCATGTTGTTCATGATTAAACTGTGACATTACTGAGACGAGAAATCTCTTTGAATCAGAAAAAGGCTTCAAACAGGATTAAAACTCTCTACGATGGTGATTAAAATGACAGTGAAGACAGCCGCTTTACCTGCTCTGCCGTCTCCAGGCGGTAAGGGCTGTACTGATATTTGCGGGGTTTTTTCGTGCCGCTGTCAGGTACCACAAAGCTGGGGATCCCGAGCGCCCCGGTGAAGCTGAACCCCCACACAAATACTTTGTGGTTCGGCTTTTTGTGCTTGCCCACATACTGAAAAACTGGACCGTTGCTGCTCTTCTCCTGAGGTTTGGACGCTTTGCTAAGTGTCGCATAAGCACACAGCCGAAAGCCAGAGCTCACATGTGGAGAGCACAGTCGCCTACATGGAAGAGTCATCCTGCAGAAGGAGAGAAGACAAATAATCATACAGCAAATGGAGGTGGTGTTTGAACACTCATTTAAATGTATTTACTACTATAACAGAATGAATAACTCAGTGAAAATGGAAATCTTCATTTTATTTTAATGAGAAATATAAATTGAATACTGACAAAGAACTTACACACACCGGCCACTTTATGAAGCACACCTGTGCAACTGCCCGTTAACGCAAATTTCTAATCAGCCAATCACATGGCAGCAACTCAATGCATTTATACATGTAGACATGATCAAGACGATCTGCTGCAGTTCAAACAAGCATCAGAATGGGGAAAAAAGGTGATTTACGTGACCTTGAACGTGGCGTGGTTGTTGGTGCCAGACTAGGGATGTAACAATATGAAAATTTAAAGGGACTTGAGGCAAGATTAAGAAACGAAAACTCGCGATTGCCGCGATTGGCGCTTCAGGTAACTACAGCCACGAGCCAAGCCGTCACGGGAGTGTGCACAAACTGAAGCTATAATGTTGTTTACTCACCTTTCGCTCCGTAGTTATACTTTTTAGTGTCTTTCAGTTGATCTGGATGGTTTGCTGACGGCAGAATAATCCACAACAATCGCTTACAGTGTTTGAATTTACCGCGACCATCTTCGTCCTATATCAAAACAGCGGATGTAGCGTTCAAATGGCAGAGCTGGAAAACTATAATGTTGTTTACTAAGCTTTTTCTTCGTAGTTACAATTTTCAGTGTCTTTCAGTTGATCTAGATCATATTCTGACGGCAGAATAATCCATGACTATCGCCTACGGTGTTTTTATTTTACGTGACCGTCTTTTTCCTGCATCAAAACTGCGGATGTAGCGTCATTTGACGTCACATCCGCAGGGCAGCGCGGGAAATTCGGACACCAAATTGCAGCGCATTTTGCAGCACACAGCCTGTTCAAGGCAACGGAGAGAAACATAGGTGGAAACGTTATTTTTGGTATTTAGCGCTTCATCACCCATTAGTATGAAAAAAAGGGACATTCATGTTTGGTTTTTTTCAAATTATACATACATGATACATGATATCAAGTCCCTTTAATATCATGGTTATTGTGACCAAAATGATCACTGTTATCATTTTTATCGTGGTATTATAGAAATACTCACCAGCATCTTTAAACATATCTAAAATGGGTCTAAATTACAACTCTGTCCTTTTTAAAGGGGGGAAAAATCTCCAGAGAACTGTCCACGTGGGAGCCTTTGTTGCCTTCCGCCATGTTTTCATGAATTAAACATTGCAAACTGCAACTGCTGCTGCTTTTCCAGCCAATGAGCAGCATCACTGGGAGTTTTTTTCAAAGTGTAGCAATCAGTCACAGTTTTAACGATAATTAAAATTAGAAACGGTTTTACTAATCTTTGGACATTTTATCACAGTTAACTTTTTTACCGGTCATCGTTTCATCCCTATGCCAGACGGGCTGGTCTGAGTATTTCAGAAACTGCTGATCTACTGGGATTTTCACACACAACCATGTCTAGGATTTACAGAGAAAATATCCAGTGAGCAGCAGCTCGGTGGGCACAAATGCCTTGTTGATGCCAGAGGTCAGAGGAGAATGGCCAGACTGTTTCCAGCTGATAGAAAGGCAACGGTGATTCAAATAACCACCAACCAAAAGTACAACCAAAGTACAACCAAAGTATGCAGAAGAGCATCTCTGAATGCACAACACATCCAACCTGGAAGCAGATGGGCTACAGCAGCAGAAGACCACACCGGGTGCCACTCCTGTCAGCTAAGAACAGGAAACTGAGGCTACAATTCACACTGACTCACCAACATTGGACATTAGAAGATGGAGAAATGTTGCCTTGTCTGATAAGTCTCCATTTCTGCTACAAAATTCAGATGGTAGGCTCAGAATTTGGTGTCAGCAACATGAAAGCATGGATCCATCCTGCCTTGTATCAACGGTTCAGGTTGGTGGTGGTGGTGTAATGGTGTGGGAGAGATTTTCTTGGCCCACTTTGGGCCCCTTAGTACCAACGTGGCGGTTAAACCACCACAGCCTACCTGAGTATTGTTGCTGACCATGTCCATCCCTTTATGACCACAGTGTAGCATCCTCTGATGCTGCTTCCAGCAGGATAACACGCCATGTCATAAAGCAGGAATCATCTCAGACTGGTTTCTTGAACATGACAATGAGTTCATTGTACTCAAACGGCCTCCACAGTCACCAGATCTCAATCCAACAGAGAAGCTTTGGGATGTGGTGGAACAGGAGATTCTCATCATGGATGTGCAGCCGACAACTCTGCAGCAACTACATGATGCTGTCACGTCAATATGTAGCAAAATCTCTGAGGAATGTTTCCAGTATGTTGAATCTATGCCACGAAGGATTAAGGCAGTTCTGAATGCAAAGGGGTCCAACCCGGTACCAGCAGGGTGTACCTAATAAAGTGGCCGATGAGTGTATACGTACATTTTATTACAAGTGTAATCATTATATAGATTAAATATTGTCAAAATGCATTTACATATACTCATCGTCCACTTTATTGGGACCATCTTCTAGCTCCGGGTCGGGCCCTTTTTCCCCCAGAAATGTCTTCATTCTTGGTGTCATAGATCCAACAAGGTGCTGGAAACATTCCTCAAGAGATGTTGCTCCATACTGAAATGACAGCATCACGCAGTTGCTTCATCCATGATAAGAATCTCCCGCTCCACCACACTGGAGTCCAGTGAACTCACGGTCATGTTCCAGAAAGCAGGTGGAGATGATGTGAGCTTTGTGACATGGTGCGTTATCCTGCTGGAAGTAGCATCTGAAGATGCTCCACTGTGGTCATAAAGGGATGGACATGGTCAGCAACAATACTCGGGTAGGCTGTGGTGGTTAAACCGCCACGTTGGTACTAAGGGGCCCATGTATGTGGAGCAGAAGTGGAGACTCATCAGACCAGCAACGTTTCTCCATCTTCTATTGTCCAGTTCTGGTGAGTCTGACAGGAGTGGCACCCGGTGTGGTCTCCTGCTGCTGTAGTCCATCTGCTGTGTGTTTATTCTGCATATCTTGGTTGGAACCAGTGCTGATCTGAATTCCTGTTGCGTTTCCATCATCTCCAACCAGTCTGCCCATCCTCCTCTGACATGGACCAGACTGGTCCAGACAGCTGCTGCTCACTGGATATTTTCTCCTCTTCAGACCATTATCTGGAAACCTGGAGATGGTTAAATGCCCTTTCTTCCTCATTCTGATGCTCAGTTTGAACTTCATTAACTCATCTTCACCATGTCTACATACCTAGATGTGATGAGTTGCTGCCGTGTGATTGGCTGCTTAGACATTTGAATTATCAAGCAGATGAACAGGTGGAGCTGATAAAATGGACGGTGAGTGTAAATTCAGTATTATATCATATTATTCATTATACTACTTTTATAAAAAGTGATATGGTAGACATTTTTTTTTTAAATATGTGGCCTGAACACATTAACTTTTATAAAATTCAGAATAATTTCTGGTGACGGGATCTTCTGTCTGTAAATAAATAAATAATCACACCAGTTCACTCTGAACACAGGTGTTCAATACTAAATTTAATTTAACGTGCTTACTGTCATTTAAGACCTTAATGTTAACAAATCTGGATAACGGTTTTATAGTTAATATACTACCAGTGATGTTAGTTTGTTAATATTAACGATGAAAAATAGAGACTCAATGAAAAGTTGTTCGATATATTAGGACACAATCACGTCTAAAGACGTGTAGCTTACGTAAACAGGTTCTCGGTGGGACGTCTGTATAAATGTGGGTTACATTAAACAAAAATCTGATTATTTAAACATATTTAACTCATTAAATCATCGGGGAAATGAATGGAGTTTCACCTCGTGCTGTCATCCCACGTTTCTTTCACTTCCTGTTTATCTGGCTTTCCCGGTCCAAATTACCACCTAGTGATCTTCAGAAACCAGTGGAATCATCTTTAGTGAAATAAAAAATATTCCAATGTCACTCGTGAACATTTGTTTACCTTCAGTTAGCCAGGAAAGAAAACACTCACTCTTCCGGTCATTTGTTCATCGCGCACACAGATATCACAGAATAGAAATATGGCGCCATCTGCTGTACGGGAGGTGGAAGCGACCTGAATGCCTCAGTCATCATCCAGAGGTCACACCCAGGCTAAGAGTGTTGCACTGGGGAACATGGAGGCAGTGTGGTGGTAAGATCATTACTGTATTCTGATATTTTCTTTTTAAACATGGTCTTGACAGAGCTTAGATAGGAAATAAATTTACCACCTCAGCAGCTGTCTGCACCGCGCTGTACAGTCGTGGTTAAAGCCTCATCTCACAGTCACAGATCCCAGGTTTGATTCCCATCTAGACCTCACATTTCCCATGAGGGGTTTTGCGTGTCCTCTCTGTACTATAAAGCAATGTCACACACACACACTAAGAGTTAAATAAAATAAAAAGAAGCTGGTTCAATTGGGGTACATGAAATGAAATGAATGAAATGAAAAATACTTTATTCATCCCAGAAGGGAAATTCAGTATTGTAAAAGCTCACTTTTTTTTTTTTTTTTAAATAAACAAAAAAGTCAGTCAGTCTTGTTCTTTAGGGTGATGTTGCTGGCAGGAATGAATTCCTGTATCTCTCCATCCTACAGCGAACTTGACGCAGCCTCCCACTGAACACACTCTGTTGATTCTTCACCGTGTTGTGGAGAGGATGGGAAGTGTCCTCCATCATCTTCATCAGCTTGTGCAGCATTCTTTTTTGAACGATCAGCTCCAGTGACTCCAGAGTTATCCCCAGCACAGAACCAGATCAGCTTGTTTAGTTTCTTCAAGTCTGGTTCTGATGCTGCTGCTCCAGCAGATGCTGCAAAGCTGATTGAACTTTCCACAACAGACTTGTAGAAGATCTGCAACATCTTGGTGCAGACGTTGAATGATCTCAGCTTCCTTAAGAAGTAGAGTCTGCTCTGACCTTTCTTGTAGATGTAGTCAGTGTTGCATTTCCAGTCGAGTCTGTTGTCCAGCTGAACTCCAAGGTATTTGTTGTTCTCCACCACCTCCACCTCCTCTTCCAGGATGTAGACAGGACTATGCTGCTTATTCTTGCTCCTCCTGAAGTCAACAATCATCTCTTTAGTCTTGCTGGTATTTAAGATGAGCTGATTGTTACCGCACCATGGTGGCAGTGTAGTGGTATCAAGCAGCAACCTCTGGTGGCCAACTATGAGTCTACCCGGAAGCAAGCCCGGATTAAGGAAGCAGGGGCCCCTGGGCACAAAGTCTCGAAGGGCCCACTCCAATCACAACCAAAAGGACGTCGTATATAATGTCCATCATTCAGATTTCACACCGCGTCAACAACAGCAACAACATGAAGACACTACATTGCGATCAAACTATAGCGGATGTAAATACCAGGAGTTTCTTTGCGTCTTTGTCTTCCTCCTATCTCTTTGTTTCTTTGCCCTCCTCTTATGTCTTTATAAACCATCAGAGCCAGATGACTACAGACCAGTTGTCCTCACATCTCACATCATGAAAGTCCTGCAGAAACAGTCATTGGCTCACCTCAATAAGCAGTCAACGTCTCTCAGGATCCATCCAGTCTGCATGTCATAATCTCACTCTCATCTAGACCAACCAGGCAGCACTTTGATGGTCATGTTCTTTGATTTCTAAAGTGTTTTTAATACGATTCAGCTGCTTTGTTCCAGTATGTGAGAAGCTCCATCAGCTCCCGCTGGATTCCTCCTCCACCAGCTGGATCTCTGACCAGCTACCAAAAAGACCACAGTGTGTCTGAGATGGAGGTCAGCAGCACTGGAGCACCACAAGGCACTGTACTCTCACCATTTCTGGTCAGTCACTTGGTGAGATGGTGCAGAAACAATCAGCTCATCTACAACACAAACACAACATAAGAGATAATTGTTGACTTCAGGAAGAACTAGAGTCACTTATTTTCTATAAATTCTATAACTCAGTATTCCTAACTTGATGGATAAGCTTTCACTTGATATAGTCAAAGTTCTCTGTTTAATCTTCAACATCATGACAGCCACAAACTCAACAGGATGGACTGAGCTGCTCAGAGCCGAATGAGCTTCTATATTGCACTATAAACCTGTCTTGCTCTGTTTTGTTTTTCCTGTTATTTCTTGTCTTTTCTCATCAGCATGCAGAAAACTTGTCCTCATCAGATAAACCTGCTCTTAACAGTTTAGTAGTTACAGTCCACCTGGACTTTCTCTTTTTTAAATCAATAAATCTCAATAATTTAATAAATCTCTTTTGTGTAAATTCTTCTGCCCCTTTTTCAAGGAAAAATTCAAATTACTAAATCTCTCAAGATTTTTTTTTTAGGTCTAGATAATAAAAATAAAAGTGATAGATAAGAAAGTAATGTAATACATAGAAAATTATACAGCAGTTTTAGATGAAGCCAATAAGAAAAAATTGCCCCAGCTATTGAAAATAAATGGTGTTAGATAATGTAAGAATAAATATCTAGTGTACAACTGCGGCTCATCCTCATCCACAGGTCCAGCTCTCTTCTTCCTCATACAATGAGATAAACTTTATTTTCCGTCACAGGGTGACAAAATTGTGTATTTGTCTGGATTGTCTCATCTTTTTTTCCTTTACTTTGTGATATAATATGTGCAAACGGCACAACAAACTTCCAGAAAGACGCTATTATTTACAACTCTGATCCTCTTTCTCACCGCTGCACAACTGAACACAGCGCAGACACCGGTGTCTTTACTGTAATGTGCTGGATATCAGTGCAAAGCTGTGCTTCTCAGCTTTCAGAATCCATAGATATAAACTCTAGATGCCGCCCTCAGACCCGTAGCGTCAGTCAGCTCGGCCGCCATCTTGGGCAGGGGTTTCTTACAAGCAGTTAGGTCCATATCTATGGTTAGGTAGCGTTTCGTGTCCCGTTATGTGTCAGACCGTTCATCCAACACCAAAATGCCAGACTTTTGTGCCATGTAGGGATGTTCTCATGAGACCATCTAGTTTTACTTTTCCTCACCGTTTTTGCAAAGTTTGTATCATGACAATTTGTCACATGATCAAAATATTTCAGTGATCATAAAAGAAAAGGTTTGAAGTTTCCTTTCTAAATTCATCCTCATATAAACATTTAAAACTTAATTAGTGTCACAGCCTTGATGTTAAAATGAAATATTCTGAGAAGACATGTTTTAAACATCACATGAATGAGTTATTCCCGAATAATGTAGAACATTATCGATTTATCTAGACTTACCAGAAATACAAACCTGATAAAGGCCCAGTGAAAAACAAAATTATTACTGCATGATGATTCTATTGTTAAGTTACAGTCAACCTTAAGTTAACCTGATTTTATGTGTTCAAATTTGTAGGTTTTACTACAACAGAAAATGAATGAATAAAGGTTTGATGTGTTTGGTTTGGGTGATATTTATTACATTTTTTATGGCAATTTGTGATTTTTGTTCTGTTCTATGATTTGAATTATAGTTTATTTTTATAGTTTATTTCTTTATTCATTATATTTGTGCTCCACTACCACACACTTATATATATATATATATATATATATATATATATATATATATATATATATATATATATATATACAGAGAGAGAGAGAGATCTGGATTTTTTTTTTCAAATAATATAAAAATTGTATAAATAATCATGAACAAATAGCTTGGTACACCAGTGTGACCAGCGCCATGTGTGAGACACGCCGTGTGTCTCATACATGCCGTTGGTCACGCTGGTGTACCAAGCTATAAAATCACGATGTATGGATGTGTGTTTAAGTATCTGTGTATGTAAATTAAATAATGTATGCTTTGTCATAAATGTCAGATATTTATAATAAACCAAGTGGCTTGAAAATCGGCTGAAAATTGAGTGAGTTATGGAGTGTTTAATCGGAGATAGATCTCTGCCTACATCGACTAATGCAATGAGGAGACATTGCTTCCCCCTGCCTAAGATGGCGGCCGAGCTGACGTATTGCTCCAATGGACAGCAGCGTCGGAGGCGGCATCTAGTGATATCTATGCAGTCGACCACTCTAGTTACAAACTCTCCACTGAGAGAGCTGCTGCTCTGCAGTATTCATAGCCGGTTAGTCCTCTAGGGCCCCCTACTGGCTGGAGTACCGATGCCTGCCAAGCGGAGTCTCTGATTGAGAAGGGTCTATCTGCAGCTCGCAAGACAGAGGCGTGTCATAGAGTGGGTGTGCCATCGAGTGACGTCACTCAAGGACACGCCCACCAGGCCTATGAGAGCACAGTAAAACGTAACCCTACCCCTGACCCTTCCCCTAAACCTAACAACACCAATACGCACACAGATGCACAGCTTTATTAATATGCATGTAGCACTCATTTCAGCGTTGGTTGAATGAAAATAGTCACCTGGAATGTGCGCGGAGCTCGCACAGGGGATAAGAGATTAAAAATTTTCAACCGGCTAAAAGATCTTCAGGCAGACATTGTCTTATTTCAGGAAACACAATTATCAAATTCCTCAGTCGATCTCCTTCAGACAAGACAGTTTCCACACGTGTATTCAGCTGGTTATAATTCTAGACAGAGAGGTGTAGCAATTCTGATTAATAGCAGGTTAAAATTTGACATTGATGATGTAATCAGAGATCCAGAAGGCAGATTTATAATAGTCACATTAACTGTTCAGAATCTTAAGGTATGCATTGCAAATATATATGGACCAAACGTAGATGACCCATTATTCTTTGACTCATTTTTCTCTGCTTTGCATAACTACTCTGATAGGGCGGTATTATTGGGCGGGGACTTCAACATGGTATGAGATCCAGGTATGGACAGGCTCAGTACAGCAGGACATAACAAAATATGGCATTCATCAGATATTGTTAAGCAGTACATGAAGGATTTCGGCCTTTGTGATGCATGGCGATCTCATCACCCCACCACGAGACAATATACCTTCTTCTCCTCAGTTCACCATTCCTACTCTAGATTAGATTACTTCTTAACCAGCAGCTCACTGATGAGTGAAATCTCAGAAATAGAAATCCACCCAATAACCATCAGTGATCACGCACCAGTATCATTAACTCTGAGAAATAAACTATTAAACCAGCAACCAGGAGTTGGAGATTTAATACATCATTACTGAAAGATCCTGAGTTTATCAGCTATTTTAAAAGAGAATGGTCCATTTATCTAGAGAACAACGATGTACCAGAAACTCCAGCATGTATCCTTTGGGAAGCAGGTAAAGCAGTAATGCGAGGAAAAATAATTTCCTTCTCTTCCCATAAAAAAAAAGGAAGCTGCAAGAATCTTAGAATTAGAAGTTAGAATTAAATCACTAGAAGACGCCTACCAGGTCTCCCCGGAGGAACACATGCTGAATGATATAAGGAAATTCAAGCTCGAGTTAAACAAAATAATAGACCAAAAAACACAATTCTTAGTTCAAAGACTTCGTTTAGAAAACTTTGACCATGGTAACAAGTCTGGCAAGCTTCTAGCTAATCAGTTAAAAATAAATAAGGAAAAAGCAACAATCTCCTCCGTTAAAGACTCAGAAGGAAGTATCAGCCATGATCCTGACCAGATAAATAACATTTTTAGAAACTTCTACAGAACACTATATAAATCACAAATAAACCCCACAGATGATGATATTAATCAATTTCTTAATAGTATCATTCTTCCAAAACTACAACAGGAAAATATTACGGTTTTAGATTCACCCCTCTCAATAAGTGAATTACATGACGCTCTGCAACATATGCCCAATAATAAAGCCCCAGGCCCAGATGGATATCCGGTCGAATTTTACAAAGAGTTCTGGACAATTCTGGCTCCCACTTTTTATAAAATGATACTAGAAATAAAAGAGAAACAGAAAATACCACCAAATATGAATTCAGCAAATATCACCGAATTATTAAAACCAGGTAAAGACCCGACACTTCCAGCTAGTTATCGGCCAATCTCATTAATAAATGTAGATCTTAAGATAATCAGCAAACCTCGCTAAAAGGATAGAAAAAAATAACTCCTCTGATAATACATCCTGATCAAACTGGTTTTATTAAAGGTCGACATTCTTCTACTACACACGCAGGCTGATTAATCTAATAGACTATGCTACCATTCATAATCTGGAATCCACTATCATCTCGTTAGATGCAGAAAAAGCCTTCGATCGTGTTAACTGGAAATTCCTGTTTGCAACATTAAATAAATTTGGTTTTGGTCCTTATTTCATAGACTGGATGAAAATACTTTATAACAACCCTAATGCATGTGTGAGGACCAATGACCAAACTTCTCCAAGTTTCTGTTTACAGCGAGGCACCAGGCAGGGCTGCCCGCTCTCCCCTTCACTTTTTGCCATTTTCATTGAACCACTAGCAGCCGCTATAAGACAGGACAGAGATATTAAAGGGATCCCCGGCAAAAATCTAGAACATAAAATAAGTCTTTATGCAGACGACGTACTGCTTTTCCTCCAGAACTCATCAACATCTCTCTCCCAGACAATCACATTGATCAATAAATTTTCAATGATATCTGAGTACTCTATTAACTGGACCAAGACTACAGCTTTATCTGTTAATTGTACTTTACAAAACATCCCTAACACCACAATACAGTCTGGTAATATCAGATATTTAGGAATAAATATTTCTCCACAACTTTCAGAGTTAATAAAGTTAAATTATGTCCAGCTATTAAAGTCAATAGAGGAAGATCTCACACGATGGAAGCACTTACCCATATCACTCATGGGGAGAGTTGCTACCATCAAAATGATAGTTCTACCGAAAATCAACTACTTGTTCACAATGATACCCACCAAACCTTCCTCCAGTTGGTTTAAGTCACTGGACTCTCACATTTCCAAATTTCTTTGGAAAAACAAGCCATCACGTATCAGTTTAAAAACCTTACAACAGGTAAAAGACCGGGGAGGGTTAGACTCACCCAATTTCAATTATTATTTCCTAGCAAATAAGCTGCAATTTATTTCCAAATGGCTGCAACCGGATGTCGGCCTGCCGACCGGTAGCTCCTAGTTAGTTCCTTGGTTGCTCTCTGTAAGGTCTCAGTTTGTAGCAGAGTCGCACAATGGTGGTTTCAGTCAGCTAATATCAGGTCTAACATGTCTTACCTTTACCCCGCTGCTTAGGGGGATAATAGTTTCGAGTCAGCTCGGTTAGCGTTTAGCCCAGAGTACGTCAGCTGTCAATCATTTGCCCCGTGGCTTGGAGCGGCCTTGCCTTTGCCCATATAAGTATTTTCTGGGAGTGACGTCACATGTGACACAGCAAGATGACGACGGTGGGACACGCCCAACTGGCTTCACTTTTAGCTTTTCAGGAACCAACGGGTCACGTGGGTGGAAGGTTCGTCCCTCCCAAATAACGGTCTATGAGTGGAATCTGCCACTGCCCTGCATAAAGGAGGTTACAGGTTCAGAGTTGCAACAGTAAGGAAATAGTCCCAAATGACTATATATATAAAGGCAGATGTACATCACGAGGACAGGAAATAACTTAATGAATACAATATAACCACAAAGATACAGAAACATAAAGTTTATGAAAGAAAGAAATAATGAAATTATGAAAGAAAGAATATGACAGAGCGGATATGTCTGTTTGTTTCAGCTATGCATTGATTGGCTAATAATCTGCTGTCATGTTGGATTACAGCTGATCTGGAAGTGGGTTAATGCTGCAGCGGTCAGGTGAGCGCCTGACCTTCGCCTCACAGGTTATTAACCTGCAGTAGTACAGGTGAATGAAACACTGTCACACGTGAAAATGTCTTTCTTGTTTCAGCTACAGAGGGCTGTGAACTCTGCAGCTATTGGCTGTGGCCATGTTTACAGTCACTCACTGGTGTCACTTTGCAGCATGTTGCTGCTTTGTTCCAATGGTAAACCACATCCATCAAACCCACCTTTTCCTCCGTATTTATGGAGATTCTGACAGTTTTCCGGACTTACATTTAGAATATTTATCATAAAAACAAATTTAGGCTGTTGCTGCTGCTATCTGGAATATGGCAGGTGGGCAGATCAAACCAATTTTGAGGGGGTGGGGGTTGCTGGATTTTTGTTGTAAAAATATTACATTTCAACAAATTCAAATTCAATGCAATTCAATCTTTTTTTTTTTTACACTTTTCAAGTTTACAAAAAAAAGAAGAAGTGCATATATATATATATATATATGTTATATATATATATATATGTGTGTGTGTGTACTAAATTATGATTTTATTATTTTCATATACACTGTACAGTGGGCACTGAAAGTATTCAGATCAGAACTATATATATATATATATATATATATATATATATAATATATATATATATAGATAGATAGATAGATAGATAGATAGATAGATAGATAGATAGATAGATAGATAGATAGATAGATAGATAGATAGATAGATATCTATCTATATACTGTATGCTTTAACGGGCTTAGATTGCCTACAGTATGTAGAGCATAGACTGGTAAAGTAACAGCACTACCTTTTGCTTCAGCTCTTTCTTTACCATGACAGACTGATACAACGCTCAGCTTTTCTGTTAATCCCCCACTATGTCCTACCCCCATTCATGAGCAAGACCCCAAGATACTTGTACTCATCCACTTGAGACTTAGACGTACCTCCAGTGTGAGTGAGCAATTAATCCTTTTCAACCTGAAGACTTTGGCCGCCTTAGACATGGAGGTGTCAATTTAATTTAATTTAATTTAATTTAATTTAATTTAATTTAATTTAATTTAATTTAATTTAATTTAATTTAATTTAATTTAATTTAATTTAACTTTATTTGTATAGCGTCAATTCATGACAATGTCACCTCAGGGCGCTTAACAGACAAAGAAATTAAAGTCAGATTCATAATAGCCTAGTTAAAGAAAACAACAGATTGGATTGAATCTTGACTTGACCCGGTCCAATCCCCCATCCTGAGCAAGCACGGAGGGGTGGCGACAGTGGGAAGGAAAACACCCTTTTAACAGGGAGGAAAAACCTCCGGCAGAACCCGGCTCAGGTAGGACAGTCATCTGCCTCGACAGGCTGAAGTGAAGAGGACAGAAAGAGAAACCAGCAGATACTGCAACTTTTATCCAACCAGACCTGCTGAGAGAGGAGAACACAGTTAATGATGCAATACTGTCACAGGTTTCTACATGGAAGCAGAGATGATGGGAGAGGAAGAGCCCAGTGCATCATGAACGTCCCTCAGCAGTCTAAGCCTATAGCAGCTTAACTAAGGGAAGGCTAACCATCCCTAACTATAAGACTTATCAAAAAGGAAGGTTTTAAGCCTAATCTTAAAGGTAGAGGGGGTGTCTGCCTCCCCAACCTGAATTGGTTGCTGGTTCCACAATAGGGGGGCCTGATAGCCAAACGCTCTGCCTCCCATTCTACTCTTAGGACTCTTGGAACCACCTGAAGGCCTGCAGTCTGAGAGCGAAGTGCTCTGCTTGGAATATATGGAACTATGAGATCTCTAATATATAATGGAGATCTCTAATACATAGAGATCCTCAGCTCACCTCAGCTTCTTTAAATTGGTTTGCGAATCACCTCAGTTCCTGCTGGAGGTCTCCACCTGATGAAGGCAATATGATCCCACTATGTGCAAAAAGCAAAGACATGATCCTAAACCGCCTGAGCTAGAAGCCCAATCACATCAATTTCACTCTGCCTATGAAAGTTATGTACAGGCTTGGTTAAGGTCAGCTCTGACAGGCTCTAACTTAGACTGGAAATAAGGCTTACCAGTGGAAATGCAAACCTCTCTCATTCTGGTTGTGCGGGTCGGGACAGCAGTGGTTCCCAACCTGGGGTCCCCAGAGAGCACAGGGGTGTCCCCCAACTGTTAAAAGTCAGTGATTATAATTACAGTAAGGTCATGTCAACACAAGACAAGTTGAGGTGTATCAGCTTAAGTTTTGTTTATTCATTTATTTATTTTCATCATTTTGGTTGGGTTGCAGTTTGGTTTTTATCAAAGGACATGAAAGATATCAGCCCAAAGGCATCATTTGTGGTGGGAAACTGAGTAAATGAAAGCATAAAAGCAAGCATGGTTTCAACAAAGGGCAGCGAAGGGGGTCCATGGCTTTTTGGTAGTTGCATGACGGAGTCCGCAGGGGAAATAGGTTGGGAACCGCCAGCATGAATCATGCATTTTAATACCCAGTAATACAGAACACTGTGGGCTGGATCTATCAAAGGTTTGCATGTATAAAGCGTGAGCTATCTCATTGCCCAAGCCCAAAAAATGTACAATCTGATCTACAAACAGCGTGCTAAAAGGGTTTAGTTTTTCAAACATGCTAAATAGCACCTCTTACCTATTTTGCACATCTGCTGCTATCAATATGCAATATGGGGCTTTTACATGCAATTGTGTGTGTGTGATGGGAGGAGAAAATGCAAATATATTAATTTAGCACTCGCAAAGTGATTTATGAACCATGAGATGCATTGCCTTGCTGTTTTTTTGTTTTTTTTTGCGTGAATTGTAAGTACATCTGAAAAGCAGGTGCAAATTGCAGTTTTGCACACAAAAGGGCTGCAACTTCTGAGAGGGACAATCCTGGACACGCACGCATCTGATTGAAAAATCACTTTTCATGAGCAGTGAAGGCATCATATTTAGTTCTCGTTGAAGCCAACACAACAAACACCACTATTTAACACAGGTGTAAAATATTCTGGACAAATGAAACAGAAAGTTTGCAGCCACTGTGGAGCTTAATGAAAACTAAAGCTGTCTTTTTACTTCCCCTTTTTGCCAACGTCATATTTTAACTTGGATTTTAGTGGGTAGACAGGATCACAGTAATCTGTCAGTGCAAGCCTCTGAAGCCGTTGGTATTGTGCCAAACTGCGCACCATGTCGGAGCTGCAGACACTTTCATTTGTTCAGCAACTCCTGTTCCATGTCTTTATAAACTGGCCACTTCTGAGACTCTGCACAGATACATGTTGTATTATTTAAATTTTTGTATTCATCATACTTATCTTAACTTTTATTTTCATCTCCCTCCTCCATTAATATCTCCCTTTCTGAGTCGTATTTTCTTTTTCGCTGACTTCTCTCGCAATTCGCCACACTGGAGACCTCGAAACACACAAACCCTCATAGGTTTCAAACGTTTTCAACACGTTTGCACCCGCTGTCATTTGTGCGATCATTCTTTGAAAATCACCAGCAAACTGTGGTTCAGCCCCTCGTGCAAAATTCTAGATTGTGTGGGCTAGACGCAAATTTGGATCTTAGTAGATCCGGCCCTGTGAGAACATGAGACTAACCCTTCCTGAAAAACACAAAACACACAAAGCCTAGTTGGGCAAACTCCCAAACACCCTCTAGTATCCCTGCAAGGCCAAAGAGATGATCTAGAGCTACACAGCCAGGACAAAAAGCACAGTGCTCCTTCTGAATCTGCTGGACTCTCCAGACCAAAGCAGGCTAAGAAATGTGATAGTCCTAAGTCCTCATAATGTCCCTAGACTGGCAGACCATCCCAGAGGGATAATCCGAGGGATATGTTTCATTTATAGGCTACATTAGAGACAAAATAAGCAGATGAGCCAGGTAATTAAATACCACCACCACCTGCTGAAAAGGCAGCCGTGCTGGGATAGGATGTTCATCCAGACCTCCAACCACCAACCATTCAGACCTCCATCCATTTAGATTCAGTTCGGTCCTATGAGGACAATAGTCCTATAGGTTTTTCATTTTTCCCCGCTCCAACACACCTGATTCAAAAAAAATAAATCCAATAGCCAATCGAGCTCTGCACAATGACTCATCCCTACCCCTCGTCTTGGCACTTCAATATTCCCCTATAAGAAATGGGACAACCCTTCAAAATCCTCATGCATCACCAATAGCCATCGCAGTAAGCTGACATCACGGTTGTTTCCGAAAGAGTTTGCAACGCCATCTGCAGCAGCAATAATCTCTCTTTCCTGGCTGTTTGGATTATTTTTTCAGCTTTGGGCCAAAAAAAAGTAAAAAAGAAAGGAAAAGAAGATGCCTTTGAGTCAAGCTTAACAATAATGTTATGTTACAGACATGAGCCGATGCACGTACCGTTACGAAACAAGCTATTTTCTTGACATTTGTAATGAAACTGTCTGTAACACATCAAAGCAACCTTGAAGACAAACAACAGAACTTTTTGCAGTTTCTTAGTGATGCGCCCCCTATCAGCGGCTGAACTATCATCCATCTTGCATCGTACCTGTACTGAAATTCACTCCAGCCAGTAAAAGACAGTCTTATCTTGACTCGTTCTTTCCATTCCTCGCTTTCTTTTCCTCTCTTCCACCGATAATGTTTCCTTGCATCTCTTTACCGAATCCGACATGATGCGCGTTCTAAACACCCGCTGTGTTCATGTCTGGTTCATATCCGTTTGCTAGTAAGTGACGCGGTACGCAACCAATAGTCGGCTGCAATGTCCCTGCCCCGTCCCGATGGAAAAGTGACATAGCGAAAATGCACAAAATGAATGTTGCCGTGCCATCAAAACCAGTCAGAAATGCATATTTTTAAGGTCTAAAAGTTACGTTGTGCGTCTTTAAAATAGCGATTTTCATATTTTATCATACTTTTTGCTGCTGCTGCCGATTTCCTCAACATATTTTGCGTATTTTGCGTGAAATTGTGGGTACACCACTCGTTTTCTAGTGTGCACCTGGAAAATCTCAGTTTTGAGGGCCAAATAGCCTTACCTCTTCCCCCTCCCCATCGGTCTGAACCAAAACCGGGACACCACTACCCGTTCACATGAGCGCGCAAAACAAAGGGTTGGGGCCAAGGGCTAGGGCTAAGGGGGGAATTGGATTACACCTTTTATCTGAGTCAGGTGTGTTGGAGCAAAGAAACAATGAAACCTGCAGGATTGCGGTCCTCATAGGACCGAATTAAGTAGCCCTGATGTAGACCATCCAGACGCCGTTCATATGTGTGCATGAATATCTGTCATGTTTATGTGCGACTCTCGGGTCTGATGCTGCGTTCCATTTGAACTCGGAAGTCGGAAATTCCCAGTTCCGAGCAGGAAGTTTCAACTGGAACGCCCCCCTGAAGTCGGATTTCCCACTCGGAAAGTCGGACAACTCTCGCAGCTCCGAGTTCAAATTTAAAGATGGCCGCGCCCAGTGTTAGCAGTTATAGAAGTGATGTTACATTTATTTACACTTCTTACTTATATTTTGTTGCATAAATCAGTCGTACGCGTAGTTTTGGTTTATACAGATGTAGGGGGAAGCTGCTGTAGTGTAATTAACATTTTTCATGTGGTATATGTGAACTACAACACCAGCTGTGCTAACAACGGCTAATAACAATAGCCTTAGGAAACACATTGTTTTGCTAGGCTGCTAATTGGTTTTCCGACCAGTGAGCTGGAACGCAAGTTGGTCGGGTGTGACGTCACCCCCCAGTTCCAACTTCCCAGTTCCGAGGAAAATGGAACGCAGCATGAGATCAGGGAGACTTAATGGGCTCCATATTTCTGCTCATTATGTTTTTTTCAATATAATGTACTTTGTGTTGTTTTTCTGAGTCTGAAAAAGTGTTTGATAAATTAAAAATGGACTTTTCTGCCTTTTCCGGAATCAATTTGTTGACTCTGAATTGCACAGGTTTTACAAAAGGACAATCATATCACTTAAGTTTTCCGAAAACGTCTGTTTTCACTTCTCAAGGCACTGAACCATTTCCCTCTTTCTATCTGCAGAAAGATCCCTCCTTCCCCAGACTGCATGGGAACTAGGACCGCCTTACAGAGTAGTTTCCTTTGGATTAAGCTCACCTGGAAACTGATCAAAGCTGTCTGAGATTGTTTTCAGTGATCTAAACAGACGGAGAAACATCACAAGCAGAAAAACTAAAACACAAATGTTTGATTAACTGAAATCCTACATGAGGTCTCATCTGAATAGTATAGTAGTTGTCAAAACCCAGATTAGTTTTTCTTCAAACCAAACAGGACAAACTAAACAGTTTAAACCATCCTGAAGACGGGCGATTAATGGACAAGGTTTCTTCAACCACAAGATTGTTTTTTAGGAGTTGAATGGACATAAGCTGCCTTGTATGGCCCCCATCCCATCTAAAAGCAGGTATCTGCAGGGAAGTAGAGACTATAATCCTTTAAGAGGATCAAGTGTGAGATCCAGAGTGGGGGCGGGGGTGTTGGGGATTCAGGATCCGCTGACTGTCTATGGTGGCCTGCACGTGGCAGTTCTGTCAACTTGGCAAAGTAAGTGTGTGTCTGGTTTAAACGTGCTGAGCTGTCTGCAGTTTGCTGGAGTTTTTACGCCTTTGTGGATCATGAACTGTGATGCAGGCTGAGTCTGTCTGCGTCACGGCGATGGAGTCGTTTTCTGCGTGAAATAAGAGGACGATGCAGAGGAGGCGTTAAGGTACGAGTTGGCCCATTTGGGATTTCATACGTTCACCTCTCTATTTTACCACATTGTCATTACCTGTTGACATGTCTGCTTCCCCACCAGTAAACAAACGGACTTGTAGGTCCTGGCAAACATGTTAACACTCGTTTCTGCTCAATCGGCACTGTTTGGTCTGTCATGTTTTATTTTAATAAAATGGGCCAAACCAGCCTGTTTCATCTGGGAATAGTCCCCATGAAATTAATTTCAGATGTTTATGTTTGCATATGATCTGTTTTGCACTAAATGAACCAAATTCGATCCAATAATGACAAAAGCTTTTTAAAAAATTGTTCATGAATGGCATCAAGAAGTTTTTTTTTTTTTCCTGCACAAACATTTAAAAAGTTTGTTATTGATTCTAATTTTCCATGAGATATATGGAAAATGATGCACTGTTAGGTGGAGTCTGATCAGGCCACTGGGGCAGACCAATCAGGGCTGACTGGTCATTTTGGGAACTCTGCTAAAATGACAGAAGCAAACCTACACACTCAAAAATAGAGGTACCAGTTTGTACTTAAAAGGGTACAAAACTTGTCACTGGGGGTTTCCTTTTTGAAAGACATTTCTGTACCCTTCGGTCCTGGTCCATTTTTGTACCTTATCAAGCTGTATGAGTTTAAAAAGTACAATTAAACCAATTAAAAATGATGAATAAAAGTCAATAAAATAGAGATTATGACAACAATCAAAAATGTTAATAATAAATGTATAATTATCATATAAATATTTGGCCAAACACATATATAATTATACATATAATATTATTACTATGATTATTATGAAAATCATAAAATAATAACTATAACTATATTACTGTTTAGAAGTACTGCTATTTATAGTTATTGTACAAGCTACACACATTTTTCAATGCTGCAGGTACCCTTAGGGTTGAAATGGTACAAATTTGTACTTTATATTACTTTGGACCCTTTTTCATAGATTATAGCTACACTTCTGGCCTCATAAAGACCAATATTATACTTTTGAGAGAACATTAGTAAAAAATGTACCTACAGGTACAGAAATGTTCCTGTCTCGTACCTCCATTTTTGAGTGTGTACTGTATCTTGGAGACTTTAACCTGACAGGTCTAAATAAAGAGTAGTGACTTACAGAAAAGTCTAAAAAAGTTATGGTGGTCATATCAGTTGTTTTCTTGCCATCCAGAGGGCCATGCCGATCCTCGAGGTGATCTGCAGCCTGATTGGCTGGCTGTGTCTCTACCTGTTGTTCTGCTGCATCTTCTCTCAGAGGGGCCCCGAGTGGAGCTGTCGCCTGGTGACGTTGTTCCACGGGGTCGCCATCGTACTGCTGACAGCATATGTTGTCTTCATCGAAGGACCCTGGCCCTTCACACATGCAGGTCCGTGGTTTATCTGATTTAACTATTTTCTCCATCCAAATCTAAAACATGTTCACAGAGTTCAGACAAACGTATGTGCAGTGTGTCAGTATGTCTGTGAAGGTCACGCTAATATCCCAAAGGTTGCCATGAAGAACCAAGATTTTGGATAATGTCCCAGTACGTATGTTTCTTTCCACTTAAACATGGTCTGTAAGTGCTTTTAGAGTCTATGAATAAAATTGGAGTTAATTACAGTTACTGCCGTCCTCACTGAGAATAAAACAAAAACAGTCACTGAGTACTGCAGGTTGTAAGGACTGAAATAATCCAACTATTCAATGAAGAAATCAGAACAGAGCTGAAGACTTTCTATTTCTTATTTGTATTCAGTATAATACAAGTATAGAGCTTATATGGAAACATAACCAGACTTGAATGTAAATCAGTATTATCATTATTATGACCACGTTAAAGACAGCATAGTGTACATGGAAGAATATTTACTGTTTGTTTTTGTTAATCCTCCTTCTGTTCTACATCTATTTAAGTTTTAAAAGCATCACAGTTGAGTTTCAGTTTGCTTTTTATCAGCTATTGTGCATCTAACTTATAAAATTAAACTTAAACTTAAATGTGCACTGATTCACATGCTGGAGGACTAAAATGATTATGTGTGATGCAAAATGCATAAATTGCGACTCAAATCTGAAATTTGACTTCATTTATTTATATATTTATCAAATAAATTATTGGACCACCCATTTTTGGGGGGTAAGACCCCTTTCGGCTTCAATTAAAAACCTGAAAACGTCTCTTGTTGGGAGCAAAATTATGCTTTAAATGCAGGTCGAAGCATCATCTGACTAAACTAACAAAAGTGATGCATCATTTATGTCAGACTGATGAAAGCAGACTCTAGTTGGTGAAAATGTGACCTTTCTGGAGGACTTATTGGATGAATTAAGTATTGAGTTAAGTATGTTTCTCAAGAACTGGCAAACACATGAGGGAGAAGTTTTTATTAAGTGGACTCAGCAAGTGCTGGTCGTGTAAGAGGCAGAAAAAGATGGAATCACCTTTCCTGGTGAGTCCATTCAATTTTTAGTCTTTTAAAAAAATCACAGAAGTGACAAAAAAAGCGCAGATTATTCAGCCAAATTTTCTGACTTTGTGATACCTTAAAGGTGATAGCTACAATTTTTAAAATCAAATTAATTAATTGATTAAATTAAAATAATACATCACCAGAACATGGTGCAGATAAAAAGTGTTAATTTTACCCCAACATATTTTAAAGCATATAAAAAATAGTTTTTTGTTGTTGTTTTATCAATTTTGACAGGTCTAAAAATTAAATATTTACATCTGATTACCATGCCAGCATTGGGATTCTTTGCTGTTAGCATTAGCTAAGTAGCTAGTTCAATTGTTATGTCTAGAAATGGCAAATTCCTCGCCTTATTTCTCAATTTCAAGGAGACAAAAACAAAACAAAACAAAAAAAAAAGCAGGATGAGGGTGAAGGTAACAAAGGGGATCAAAAGCCCCAGGGATGTTGCTGCTTTCCTCCTGGACATGTAAGCTAAACATTTGTTAATGCTAATTAGGGTTAGCCTCTTCTTGCTAATGCTAATTGATTGAGTGAGTGTTAGTGTGCCACCTACAGGCAGGGAGCAAGTAAACGTGTAGCTATCACCTTTAGAAATTAGTAAAACTAATATCACTTGTACCTTTTTCTTTTCAGATCAAGGACAGGAAGCAATTACACAGTCATGAGGAAACAATAGAAATCAAAAAAAAAAGTCACTATTATCACTTTGTTTCAGCTCGTCTGACGTTTTTTCTCATTAAGTGATTTGTCTTTCCTGAAAAGCAAAGAACCCTGCAGCAAGAAACTTTTCTCCAGGACTGAGTTACTCAGAGAATTACTACTGGAATAAGTTTTATTTTACTTTATACAATGAATCTAGACCAGAGATTTCCCAGAATAGGATATAAACACTAACTTTTGAGCCCACATTAATCACTCGGCTTAATGATGAAAAAAAGAATAATAACTGACATGGCTGCACTCGACTTCCATGCGTACTTATTTTAGGAAAGCAGATTACAATGATTCCATTATTTGTTCATGATAGTAGTTTGGGCTGCATGGCGGGGGATGCTAGCACTGTTAGCCAGGCTAGCAGACAGAGGTGTCAAAATTTGGATAGAAGTAGAAAGTAGAAACCCTGTCCGGCAGTTTTTCCAACCAATCACTGAACCAGCAGGGTTTGATTAGCTCCTCTCCCAGGTAGATGAGCTCATTAGTGAAAATAGTTGTTTTAAATGAACTGGCAGATCCAAAAACATGGCAGGATTTGTACTTGAAAACTACTTTTACTTCTACTTTTGACACCTCTGCTAGCATAGCAAGAAGATTAGAACCTGCTTCAACTAAAATCAATTCTGCTTAATTTTCATAGTGCCAATTTACAAGAATGTCATCACCTGGCACTTCACAGACTAATTGAGACAATTTATAATAGCCTAGCTACTAAGTACACCAACAGACGGGATTGAATCTTTTTACATTAAGACGCATTCGGACAGAGAGGTTCTAAGAACGCAGTTCCTATAACTATGCGTCCCGAGTTTAGTATTATAAGAACTACCCTTCACCTATAGTTTGCGTTCACACATGGGGGAGGACCTTGTTAGGGACCATGTGTGACGCAATCGTTGTGACAGTGACAAATTTATGCCCCAGCGGGTCTAATACAAAACAGGCTTCTCATTTCTTATATTCAAAGCTATTATATAAACTAGCTAACCAGCTTTCCCTCATCACAGTCATATGTATCATGTAATGGGACAGCCCCCCGTTGGAAAGCTGCCCCACTGACGTTTTATTTACCTTTTGTTGAAGTACGCCTGGACACTTTAGTGGACGGTCCGTCCACTAAAGTGTCTGGGCGGCTGCCGCAGATTCTACTGCCACACTTTGCGGCTCATTCAATTAATATGAAAATAATTGCTTTTGGACATTTCAAAATAGTTATAGATTCAGGTCGTGCACCATTGTGATCGATTTAATAATGAATTGGTACACTAGTATTGTAATAGTTCTTTTTATTACGATCTGGGTAAACAGTTAAACAGGTAAACAGCTGTGAGACTTTTTAGGAGATCCCGCAAAGGGCGTGGCTTGCCAGTTCGACCAATCACCAAACATCTACGTATTCAGTTCCTATGGAACCCTGGAAAGGCCTCGGAGTAGGAGCTAAAAAGGTTATAGGAACTGAGGTTCGAGGTCCCTAGTTCCTATGTGTCCGAATGCGCAAAAAAGGGCCTGGTTCCCGAAAAGGTTCTAGGAACTCAAAAAGGTTCCATCCTGAGCAAGCACGGAGCCGCCAGGGCCTTTTTTCTACAGGTTCTTTCAAGGAACTCCAGCTTGTTCCCACCATCCAAAGCAGAATTTTAGGTTCATTTGCAATTCTAAACTCAGCTTCTCTATGAGTGGTTGTCCTGTGTGGCTCTGTGTTGGCGGGGACTGACTGACAGCTGGGATAGGCTCTGGGACCCCAGTAAGCCTGAAATAGATAGTTAGTTCCCCTATTGAATGCCGCCTAGTCAGTCCTTTCATGTGAAATCGGCTTCTCGTTTGTACTCTATCAGGATGTGTGGGTCACAAAACGTAATTGGAAAAAATCTCAAGCTAATTATTTCACTTTCACCAAGTGGTGCTAGTTGGAACTGCCAGATTACAGCAACTATGCTAAGCTAAGCTAAAGTCAGTGCTGTCAGATTCAGAGAATGTTCAAGTTCAAGTTCAAGTTCAATTTATTTATAGAGCACACTAACAACATCCTTTTGGAGCCCGAGGTGCTGTACAGCTCAACTTAATGGCGGGTTACTTAAAATAAGTCATAAAAATAATATTTTAAAGGAGTTGACATAGCAGTTAAAAACTAGTTTATGTTGTTGGCATTACTGCATATGTAAATATTCAAAGAAAAAACGGCATTTTTTAAGCGGAGTATTGTTTTGAAACGCCAGACCTCACTTCCTCAGTAATACAGTTGGGTCTGGTGATGATATGGAGCTTTACCCGGAGACCACGTTGACTTCATTTTGATTGGCTACACCTTTTTGGCTATGACCTTATTTGGAGATCTAGGTAAGCTGCGGTCGGAGATGCTAAAGGCTAACTGCTAGCAACATGGGCACTTAGACAGTGTGAGCTACGTTTATAGACAAGACAGCATTTAGAAAATAAATAACTTAAGGTAATGACAAGGTTGTGGTCGCCTCCAGTGTTGCTGCAGAAGTTTTCTTTTAAATCCATTTGTTTGAAAATAGACCTGACTGCAAGAAGTTACTACTAGCTCCATACAGGCTGAATCAGAAGGGAGGGGAGGGGGGAAGGTGGTGCATAGACGTTAGAAGAGGGGGGGGCACTGTTTACTTGATAGTGTGCTTTATTGGAGCAATTAAATTACGTAGAATGATAGAACTACGTAGAATGATAGCCTGCTGTCTGATTCAACTGTTTCTGAGCAGAGAGACAAAGCTGACAGACCATAAACAGGAACTTTGATTCTCACTCTGGACATTCACATGGCCTCATCAGTGCACAACAGATCATATTATACCCCCAAAACCCCAGAAAAGTGAAATTTGATGTCATGGCACCTTTAAAAAACTCACAGAGAGGAACATAGAATGACTGGGTCGGGTAGAAAATGCTTCTGCCCACTTGTTCAACTTGGAGGACTGCAGGGGAGGCAAAATTTCACCCAGGGGTGGCATATGCCTTTAACATCCTCCAAAAGAGTTGATCCCATACTTTGTGCCAGAGGTTGTTTCAGCAGTTACATCAATGTCGAATGAGGTTATTTCAGGTTAATGGTGATATAAACTCTTAGTGACCCTATCCTCATCTTCTGCCCAGGTACGGAGAACACGGATCACCAGATATTCGCTCTGTCCGTCTGCCTCGGCTACTTCTTCTTCGACATGGGTTGGTGCGTGTGCTACCGCACAGAGGGTCTCGTCATGCTAGCGCATCACATCGCCAGCATTCTGTGCATCCTGCTGGCGCTGTTCATGGGAGTGTCAGGCTGTGAAACCTGCGGGGTTATCTTCGGCAGTGAGCTCACCAACCCCCTGCTGCAGACCCGCTGGTTCCTGCGCCAGCTGGGCCTGTACAACACCCTTCTGGGCGACGCCGTGGACCTGCTTTTTATTCTGCTGTTTGCCTTTGTGCGTGTGGGCGTCGGCACTGTGATGTTTTACTGCGAGCTCACCTCTCCCAGACCAATGCTGATCATGAAGCTCGGTGGTGTGGTCATGTACGGATTGGCGTGGGTGTTCATGGTGGACATAGCCAGGTTTGGCTACAAGAAAAGTAGAGCCAAGTATAAACAATGGGTTGAAAACCACAAGCTCAAAGAAATCAACACGGAAAAGCTGGTTGGACATTCAGACAAGAGTGACTGAGGGATGTTTTCATTTCCTATTGTATAAAAAGCTTCCACAGCTTAAAAGGTGCTATGGTACAGCAGCATTTCATATAAAATAATTAATATCTATGTATGTTCACCATTATTAAATAAGAAACTTGTTATGATTGCTTACAACTAAATTTCCTGGGCTGTTTTAAGACAGATACTGGACTTTTTAAATGTGCTTTTATCTCAAATTATTCCTACACAAAATATTGTCCTGCGCTTTGGCTGGAGAAGATAACATTGCAAATGATGCCGAAGCCAGTCATTCTGATTGATTTGCTAACAGAAACGGATGTAATACATTTACAAACCACTATTTAAAGGTGCAGTGTGTAACAAAATCAAAGGTCAATGGCAGAAAAATGCAATGTATAATTCAAAACTATGTCTCTGTTGATGTGTAGTCGCTTTGCTAGAATAGCTACTACACGTTTATTTTCTTAGAATGGTACACACACATAGAGGCTGCCACTATTTTTACTACAGTGTCCCTAAATGGGCGCTGTAGTGTGAACTGAAAAGCTTGTGAACTTTCAAACTGCTGTTCCAGCTTTGTTTAATTGGAGTTAGAGCACTGTTTGGGGTTAAAGGATAATGTTCTTTTTTTTTCAACATGGACCTAATTTGTAGGAGTTTATACGTGCATTTACTCACCGGTAAAGTTTCTGCATCACTTTGAGTCCTTCAAAAGATATTACGTTGAATCGCCCTTCGGTGTACGTCCAGTAAAATGGGAGACACGTGGCAGTCAGTATATAAGACATTATCTGCAGTAAAACTCCTTTATTTGATCAATACTTTAAGTAGAATGAACGAACCGACGAGTACTATTGTCCTGTGAGTTCAGAGTTTCACAAATTGTGTTATTGTTGTTGTCTGGGTAGCGTGCTACTCTTCTTAGCTGTACTACAGAAGCACGCATCACGAACGCTTGGCCCTGAAAATTTTACTGGACATTCACCGAAGGGCGACTCAGCATTATATCTTCCGAAGGACTCAAAGTGATGCGGAAACTTTACAGGTGAGTAAATGCACGTATATACTCTTAGAAAAAAGGTCCAGGTTGAAAAAAAGAAATTTATCTTTTAAGGCATTAAACTGTAGTTGCTCAGAGTACAGTCATAGCTACACATGAGACCACTGGATCCACTCACAGATGAAAACACTTAATTCAATACACTTGATTTAAGTTATATATGACAAATCAAAAAAATTAAGATATTGAAAGTGCCGTGCAAGTTTGGGAGAAAAGCAGCCTCAACAGCACTGCTTATTGTGGTAGCCTCAAAATTACAGATCATATTTAAATTTATGAAATTCAATATAAAGCCCAGTAAGAGACATCAGCTGAAACTGACAGAAGTCCGTCATGTTGGATCAGAGATGCTATCATTGCATTTTGCAGATGTTACATCTTGACAAACTCGTTCTAGAGATGTCATAATGCAGTCTTAAACCCAGTCTGAACATGTTAAAGGGTGAATATGGAATACGGACAGAACAACGACATCACGTGTGTCTAGACTGCAGTTGCAACAGCAGGAAAACTTCAGTCGTTTGGTTGTCAGGCTCGGATACGTCAGAATACGTCAGTCACAAACAGCCTGCACCATGCCCAACAAGTAATGCAGACGAGTTTCATAACTAACAGCGTTTTCTATACTTGTAAGATCCCCCCGAGGGGAAATTAGGGCTCTGCATTTTACCCATCTCTACTCTGTGAGTATCAGAGAGCAGTGGGCTGCTACTTAGGGCTCCCCCCCACCTTGCTCAGGGGTCCACAGCGGTTCACCCAGGGGTCGTGTCGGGGAATCGAGCCCGGGTCCTCCGCTCCCAAGCCCACGACACTACCACTGGGCTATCCACTCCCCTCATGAATGTTAGCCACGTTAACAAACAAGTTAGTTTTTTTTCGCGTTTTGATGCCGTGGAAAACGTTTATGTGGGTCCATCTAGTGTACTCTTCACCAAAATTTACTCCAGTTTTTGCTCTTCTCAGGTCACTCTTCTTTTGAGACAGATAACAGTATCTCCGGGGCTCTGAAGCAGCTGCTTGACTTGCCGACTCCACTGTGCCCCTGTACCAGCCTAACTGTGCCCAACATACTATTGCTGCACAGAGATCGTTTTTGGCAACTCGCGATGGCGGCTTTTATTGGCTTGTAGATGTAAGCTTAACACCATTGTCAAACCGTTAAAATTTATTTTATATTTATTTTAAGGCTAAATATATTTTTTTAAAGGAAATGTACTTACATTCTGCACCCCTCCAAACGACTTGTGGAGGTATTTTTTTTTTTTTTAAATATAGCTTTTCATAAAAATGTTCCATATTCACCTTTAACGCATCATCATTGACTGGTCATCACAGCACCACCTGACGGCTATGAAGAGTGTTGCAGGTTCCCTCCCATTTACACAGAAGTGATATGGTGTGTTGCAGATGGGATCAAATGTGCTGCAAAGTGTTGACACTGGTAGTTGTGCAGGAGCCAAGGAAATGATACGCACAAGGTCCTGGACCAACCCAGGCCAAAAACCATGGCTGGGCCGAATAGCAATCAAAAGCAGACATAAAAACACGACATTTGTTTGGGCTAAGTTGGTTGATGTTATAAGACATGTTTTTGTCTTCCATTATAGAAGTTTTGAACTGATATTTTTACATACGTCCAAATTCTAGATGCTGTTGTTAATGCAGCTAGTTTGGTCCAGTTTTTGGGCTATGCTCCAGCTTGAGCTAATACTCCCCGAATATTACACAGCTGCTTTCTGGAAACTGACTTTTGTTAAACTGTTAAATTTCCTGTAGCATGTTGAGAAGCTTTAACATAAAAACTCACTTGTCTTATCAGAAAAGCAAAGATAATGCAGTTATAGCTATTAGCTGCGGTTAATTTAGCTTCTTAAGTTTTGTAGACCTGGTGAAGTGTGTGTGTCTCAATTCAGGTTTATCATGCCTTCCTTTAAAATGTAGAGTTTGCCTCAAACACAGCAAATTTGCCTCATGGAAACACCGAACGCAGCAGTCCAGCTTCAGCAAGGAGGACTGCTTCAACAGTTTTATTCACAACTAATTCAATAGTTTTATTTTAGCATCTGACCACACATTTACATTTAATATACCAGTTCAGGTGTTATAACACCAAACCATAACAGAATGTCGATACCTCATAAAAATTCACTTCTGGTAGCCAGTTAACTTGCTAGCATCGGTAGACATGTTGCTAGCTTGCTAGCATCAACACTGAGATGTTATTAGCTAGTTAGCTTGTTAGCATTCACGCTGGTTACAGATTGATTGGTGGTTCCTGTTCAAAGGGGACCATGAGATTGGCAAGTGTGCTGTCAGAGGCAACCCAAGAGACACCCAATACTTACTCCAAATGGTATTTCTATTGCATGAACGCAGTGGGATGTCTCAAATTAAGTCTAACAACCATGTCTAACTCCTTTTGCAACTGCTCAGAGGTACCAGGGCATGGCAGCCCACTGCTTTCTAGTCAGTCTAGAGATGGGTTAAATGCAGAGCTGAATTTCCCAACTGGAATTGGTGAAGTAAAAATTCTTCTTATAATTTTTAATTTCCTTAATGTTTACTCCAGTCTACCATGTGGCTTATCAATGTTTTTTCTAAAACAAGGCTTAAATTTCAGTTCAAGCTGACTATTTGTCTGTGCTGTGACGTAACTCTACAAGGACACTAATAGATTACACATACATCTGCACCACTTTGATGTAGATGTTTTCACCCTGTATGTTAACCTTCACACACCATGAATTTGGTTTCAGCTTTGTGTGAAAAATGCTGTTTACATTGTTTATTCATATTCAGCAGGAAGAATATGCAGCTTTCTAGCAGCTTTCAGCTATGTACTGGAACAACCTAATTTATCTCAACAACCCAGATCTGTTCACCTACTATTTTTTTTCCAGCTTTGTTTCAGTCACAGAAATGATCAAATGTCATTCAGCTGTTGAATCTACACATACTCCATCATTATTATTATCAAGGTGCAACTGTAGTTTGTTATAATTTTATCTTGCATGTACCAAAGCTGTGGCTCCCTGGCATTAATAAAGAATATTTTATACTTTATTTAGTTGTCATTGTCATCTTGGTCAGTGGCTTTACTCCAAATCTGATCAGCAATCAGCCCAAGGCCATAAAGGAGTCCCGGGGGCCCTTTCATGCAGAGTCTATGAAGTGACTCAACGTTTCCCTGTACATGTGGTCTATGTGTGTAATTAATGGACCAAGAAATGGGCTCCATATGGGCCCTTTCAAGGGTTTTATACTGTATCCATATACTCTGTTTGGGTAAATGAGCAATGCAAGGACAGGGGCTAAAACTGGCCATTTTATTTTATCTATGGTTCACTAGGAGCAACCAAATGCATGTATAATCCCACACAGTATAGTGTCTTTGTTACATCATTTCAATTTAGACCTATTTTTAGTCCTGAGGAGCTAAATTGATATACAGCGGGAAAAAAGTATTTTGCACGTCAACATTTTTCTCACAAAATACATTTGTAGTCGAGCTATTGACATGAAACTTTCACCAGATGTCAGCAACAACCCAAGTAATGCACACATACAAAGAAATCCGGACATTTATGTCCATAAATTAATTTATGTGTAATATAGTGAAAGTATTGAATACGCTTGCTGAAATTATTTTATATTTGGTGCAAAAACCTTTGTTGGTGATTCCAGCCCCCAGACGCCTCCTGTATGGAGAAACCAGTGGAAAACGTTGCTCAGGTGTGATTTTGGTCCATTCTTCCACACAAACTGCCTTCAAATCTTCAAGGTTCCGGGTCTCTTCTGTCAACTCAGATCTTCAGTTCTTTCCAAAGATTTTCAATTGGATTCAAGTGGGGTAATTAAGTGGGTCATTCTAGTAGCTTTATTTTCTTTTTCTTAAACCAGGTGAGTGTTTCTTGGCTGTGTGGTGGGACGGTCGTCTTGCTGAAAGATCCAGCCTCTTTTCATCTTCAGCAGCTGCAGATGCAGCAGATTCTGGTCCAGAATGTCTCTCTACTTTTCTCCATTCATTCTTCCTTCAATGATATAAAGTCTGCCAGTACCACATGCTGAAAAGCAGCCCCCACCATGATGTTCCCACCTCCAAACTTCACTGTTGTTATGGTGTTTTTGGGTTCAAGCACGGTGCCATTTCTCCTCCAAACATGTTGTGTCTTTTGACATTCGAAGAGTTCAGTTCTGGTCTCATCTGACCAGACTATGTTTTCCAGAATGTCATGGGTTTGTCCAGACGTTGTGTTGCAAACTTCAAACTAGCATCAACCTGCTTTTTCTTCAGAAATGGAGTCTTGCGTGGTGTGCGTGCATGAAGGCCATGGCGGTTGAGTGCATTCCTTCTTGTTTTCTCTGAAACAACTGTACCTGCTGATTCCAGGTCCTGGGCTGTTGGAGAACCTTTCTGATGATTGTTCTGACTCCTCTGTCTGAAATCTTGTGAGGAGCACCTGGCCGTGGCCGCTTTATGACGATGCCGTGTTCTTTCCACTTCCGGATGATGGTCCCAATGGTGCTCACTGGAACTTTCAGAAGTTTAGAAATGCACCTGGAACCAATGGCTTCAGTGTGTTTGCAATAATAAGGTTGCGTAGGTCTTTAGAGCTCTTTGCTTTTACCCATCATGCAATGCTTCTTGTCTGACACCTTGGTGATGAGAAACCTTTTTTAAGGCATCAATCAGGACTAAACCAGCTGATATTACTTTGCACTGATGGGGGACAAGGTTATTTTCTAAATACTGACAGACTCCAGCTGCTTTCTTGGCTTTTCAGATCTTTTTGTCCTCCATTTCTTAATGTGTAAGGTACTTATTCCCTGTGTTATTTCACCTTTTTACACATACTGTAACTTCATTTATGGACATAAATGTTAGGATTTCTTTGTACGTGTGTATTAATTGGGTTGTTGCTGACATCTGGTGAAAATTTCATGTCAATAGCTCTACAAGAAGTATATTTTCTGAGAAAAATGTTGACGTGATCATTACTTTTTTCCCCCCACTGTATACCATTAAATCAGGGGGAAAACATCAGCTGCCGGTGAAACAAGTTGAAATTGAAAAAAGTACATAAACATTTTTACGAAAATTATGACATTGATTTGGAATGTTAGAAACAAACAAAAACAAACAAACAAAAACAAAAACAAGTAAGCAAGCATTAAGGGGGTTCCTGATCTAAAATTTTGTTGAGCAACACCTTGTGGCGATTACTGCAATCATATGTTTTCAATAACGTCCAATCAGACTTTTTTTTTTACCTGTTCACAGATTTTCTTTAGCCCACTGTTCATGAGCAATGTGATCTAATATGTCTAAAATAGTTTTGTTTGTTTGTTTTTTATTTTTTTTAATGATTCTTTTCAACTACAATTCAAAAGCAGTATTTAGTATCACTAGATCTTAAATTACTCAATTTCTTTATTGCCTTTTTAAGTTTCTTGTTACTTGAATTACTGTGGTGAATTTATCATTTGGTGATATTTTCCATCTCACCAAAGGTATCATTCACACCCACAAACTAAGTCTACTGTTCATTGTCTACAGACATACAGTATATCTATCTATATCTATCTATATTTATATATGAAGAGTTCATTTGCAAAAACAGTTGATCACCATTTAGAAAAAACGGAGTTAACTGCTTCTGCAAATAAACTCTTCATTTACTTTTTGAATATTTTCACCAAATCACACTCACATGAAGTAGAGGGTTTTAATGATGTTAAAAGGAGATAGGAGGTTTGTACTGGACAGTGACGAAAAGCAGTTAAGTCCGTTTTTTTTTCTAAATGGTGGTTAATTATTTTTGCAAAAGAACTAGTCATATATATATAATTTCTATACAGTATAGCCTCTGACAGCAATTCAGAAACAACTATCTATTTGTTTCTGAATTGCTGTTTGTGTGTGTGTGTATGTATGTATATATTTTGATATACACACACACAAAGTGAAAAAATAAGGATAAAACAAAATGAAGTAAAAATATAAAATAATGAAATGATAAAAAAAATAACGTGAAATTTGTAAAAGCAAATAAAAAGTGAAATAGAATACATCAAATAAATGAAAACAAAAAGTTGAATTATTTCAAAAATATATAAAATAAAAACAAAATGAAATGAGATCAATAAAAACTTAAAGAAAAAAGTAAAATCAGATAAAATAAAATAACGTTAAATCAAATATCTGAAAAATGAAAATAGAATAACCTAAAAAAAGAATTATGTGAAATACCCTGTAAGATAAAACAAATACAAACTAGAAAATAAAATCAAATAAAATAGGAAACATTGATGTGGACAAGCTGGATCTTCGTTTTTATGCTTTTAGTTCGTTTTTTACCCCTTCAGACTTTGATACTGTTATTTCATATTATTCACTCATTGTGGACATCGTAAAATATCATTTCACACACATCAATTGAAATAAAACAAAACTCATGTTTTCTTTGATTTTGTTTTTCTTCTTATGTCAGCAAACATATTAACAGGGTTAATAATGATGCAATTAAAATACAACATTTATAAAACAGATTAATGCAGCTGGATACTTGATCCTCTTTAAGTAGTTTGTGTTGGAACATTACACAATGCATGGTGTAAAAAGAAAACAGTAAGTAAAACATTCATCAGTTCATTTTCAGTCCGACCGTCTGAGCCGCCGTGTGCTCCGTGCAGTCTTTAGGCTGCAAGTGTCATCAGTCTCTCCAGAGAAATGAAACAGGATAATAATTCAGCACAGACGCTGCAGATGGATGCGGGAAAGTGCTCTGAGCAGTGGACAGAGCTTCAGTAATGGCTGTTTACCATCCAAACTGCACCATTTCAGTGTTTGGGAAACACTTTTCTTGCTCCACAGAACCGAAGTCATCTAGAGTAATAACTTTAATCTACGTCTGTGCTGTTTTTACCTTGAAATAAATTAAAACAGGAAGAATGTGGCGTAACGGGTTGTTTTCCAGTGATCCAAGTTCAGGTGTAGGTTTTCCTGATTGTGTTATATAACGCTACATTCATGTGCTTCAGGAAGTTTAAGCTGTCTGCACACCAGCACCACATTTATACAGAACTCCTCAACAATTAAACCTCCTAAAATAAAATAAAAACCCCAGCTGGAATCTGATGGAAATTTGACTTTTGGCCTCATAAACTAAGTTCATCTTCTTTAAAAAGTGCTTTAAGAAGCAACTGGGAAATTTCCTTTCTTCTTTTTTTTTATCTACAAGACTGAAATATTGGTTTTATTGCAAAAAACGGGAACTCTCCACAGTGTAATTGGTGACTCATCACAATTTCTTTTCTTTAAAATGACAGAATTTTGCCTGCAAAGAAGTTAAAGCTTAATAGCATCAGTATTAGCATTACTATGATCGGTTAAGCTAATATTAAATAATCTGGTTTCTTTCATAAACAACCTGCTGCAGCGGCATTCAAATAAAAAGGTCATTTATAATCAATTACTGTTTAAGCTGCCGATGCTCCAAAGTCTGCAGAAGTTATTCTGGTGTTGATTCATTATTTAAAATCGGTCCAGAGCTACAACGCAAGCCTGCGCCGTTATAATTCATCCATTAGTGTGTTTGTTGGCAGGATTTTGCTGAAGCTACAGCAGCTGGCGTTGACACATAAGGGTGACGAGGACGACGAACAAAAGCAGCAAGCATAACCAGCCTGTTCATGCAGCTAACCTGTGCCAGATTCCTTGGAGAAAGACAAAAACTACATTATAATTTTATAGACAAACATGTAATAACGTCTTTTTTTCTATGATATTCTGGTCTTGAGACTAAGCATCGGGAATGTTTTGATGTGGATTCTGGCACTTTGTTGAGGAACTTTTTCTTTTGTTATTTCTAATAGGGGTGGTAAAAAATATTGATACACTGAAATATTGCGATATTTTCATATGCCAATATCATATCAATATTTAAAAACGCGGTATCGATCTATTTTACAATTGAAATCTTGCAAGATTTCATTGTTCTGTTACAAAATCTTGAAAGATTAAATCTAGTAAAATAGACCAATACTGTGTTTTTAAATATCAATATGATATCAGCATATGAAAATATCGCGATATTTCAGTGTATCAATATTTTTTACCACTCCTAATTTCTAATGATATTTTTCCACAAATACTTCATCATCTTAAAAGAATTTCATATAAAGAAATTTCCTTCTTTTCTCACCATGGCGACTTTGATGAGATTTCTTTGTTGACTTGGATGAAAAAACCCAAAATCAAACAAAGGATTGAGTCGGGGACAGCCTCCATGACGCCGAAGTTTTTTTAGAAATCCGCCCTTTCATCCCCACGAAATCAGGGCCCCCATGAAACCGATCCAGTCTGAAACCTGGACCGTCTGCGTTCCAGCAGGACAGTGTAGACGCAGTTTCTGCACCAGAAAGCTGCTTTTACAACAGGACATTGCTGCTGTACCAGCGGGAGCAAGCCGACATGCAGGTCACGACACGAGTGGGGATGTAACGATATGAAGATTTCATATGATCACAGTCATTGTTACCGCGGAATTATCGACCCGCGCATCAGTACAAATATCCAAAATGGGTGTAGACGTCTACTTATTCTTTCTAAAGGGACAGTGTAGCAGTTGTATGTGGCAGCAACTCGCTGGTACGTTTCATGCTGCATTCAGGTGAAAGCGGACAGCGGACAGACGACAGCAGCTGCTTATAAGGACGGAGACACAACAGACAGACTGCCGACGTCGCGGTCATGGTCAGAAAATGGGGTCGGGCAGATTGTTCGGCTTCAGTCTCTCCGACACGGTGAGAAAAGTGCCCAGAAAGACATCGAGCCAACTCACTCCAGACTTGGGTTCTGCACATGCGCAAAATATAACGTCGCCACGACAGCAGGTGGCGGTGATCTACATTGTGGCCTCAAAAAAACGAAAACTGGAAATGACGGACCATTTCTCAAGACGAAAACATATAAAAGCTGCTGCTGCTGTTGTTAGCAGAGAGCGAGCACTGCTAGCTAAGGTCCCAGTACGATGCCAAACGATGTGTGAGAGTTTGCATTATGTCTGCTCTTCATCTGGTTTGTTTACCTTCATTTCGGGTCTTCTCGTTTACTGATTCACCAGCAAGGTCAAGCCTCCTCCAACCTGATTGGTCAGCCCATCACCGACTGGCCGCCGCCGATTGCATATAATCAATCGTCTGAAAAGAACGCTGATGGTCTTGGTGACGGCTGCAGACGGCCGACGACACAGACCACACCAAACTGACTCATGACCCCGACTTCAGAAGACTCCGAGACGACACCGGACGGCCGAAAATCGGCCCGGTGTGTCGCCGCCTTAAAGGCATCAGCAGCCTCTATGTGAGGACGCGGTCTGTCAGTTACAGAGACTTCAGTCCACAACTCTGATATGTTGTCATGGCAATGGCGTATTGTTTTTCCCTGACCCATGTTTTACCGTCTTTCTCTCGGCTTCTGTGATTAAAATGACATCTGGTTTGTTACCGACGGCCGTCTGCCCGACTGCACGTGAACGCAGCATCAGAGTAACACTCGGTTCCTCCTGCTGATTAATGGAAAAACATTTTTGAATCAAATAATTTGGGCCAGTGGCTCAGGTGGTAGAGCAGGTCGGCCAGTGATCGAAGGATCGGTGGTTTGAATCCCGAACCCCGAGCCATCTGTCCTTGTGTCCTTGGGCATGACATCTAGGCCGAATCTCAAAGTTCCCCCTACTTTCAACCACGAGCCCTCCCCCACTACCACTACACCCTCGAATTAAGCCACAAGGGGTAGAGCTTTGTGATCTTCTATGAATTGGGACACCACTTGCTACATTTACGTTCGGGCATGTAAGCGACTGCGTGATGACGTTGCTGTTGTTCCCTTTTCTCTGGTCCTTCCTCAGCAAGTCAGAATCTGAAGTACCTCGCTCTGAAGGGCTAGATTCATACCCCCTACCCCTCGTTATGCCCACTGCCCCTACATGCAAGGACAAACTGGGACAGCACTACCTTCACAGGAACGTGCAAAATTTAGGGGTAGGGCTAAAAAGTAGGGCTAGTGGTTGCATTGGGACGCACCCTTAACCCTCCTTGCCTCAAGTGAGGGCCTCGCTGGTGCATGAATGTTCCGGTGGTGGTCGGAGGGGCCGTAGGCGTGAAATGGCTTCCTTACAATTCAGATTCTGTCTGCCACGCTTCCGTCAGTCTGTCTGGGCGGCTGTGGCTGCGTACGTAACTTACCATCACTCCTATGAATATAATAATGGACCTACTGTGAGTTCCTTGAAAAGTGCGATATAAATCTAATCCATTATTATTAATTAACCATTTTTTGTGAATAGATAACAGGAGAACTTACACAATGTCCCTTTAAAGGGGGAAAAATCTCCCGAACTGTCCATGCGGGTGCCTTTGTTACCTTCTGCCATGTTTTCATAAATCAAACATTGCAAACGGTAACTTCTGCTGCTTTTCCAGCAATGAGCAGCATCATTGTGAGGATTTCAAAGTGCAGCAATCAATCACGATTTTAACGATAATTAAAATTTGAAACAGTAAAAATAATCTTTGGGAATTTTATCACAGTTAATGATTTCACCGGTAATCGTTACATCCTTAGATACGAGGCGCCCTTATCTACGTACGCACTACGTCTTCTTCTAGCTTCAGAGTGTTACTCTTTTACCATTGTAGCGCCACCTGCAGCCTGGTAGTATGTACTACAGCGGCTTTATGGAGGTGGTGAAGCCTTTCTATGGCCACCGTCCTTCACACCTGAACCGGCTGTGGGGACATGGCCTCAGTAAGCAGAGGGGGTGGGGGTAGTCTTGTACTCCCCATTTCAACTCATTCAACCTGCAACTGTCTTTGCAGGGTTCTACCGGAGGTTTTTCCTCCCTGTTAAACGGTGTTTTCCTTCCACTGTCGCCACTCCGTGCTTACTCATTATGGGGGACTGGACCGGGTCAAGCCAAGATTCAATCCAATCTGTTGGTTAATCATTTTAGCTAGTATGAATGGCTCGAATTCATCTGCCTGTGAAGTGCTCTGAGATGACGTGATCAGGCAGTCTGGAGAAGATCAGGGAACTGAGCAACATTCAGCATGAACGGGGGATGAGAAATACTTCATGATTTTGGCGAGACATGGTTAGAATCCAGATCTGAAGCTTAAAAAAAACCTTGCAAGGCCGGAGGTTGCACCTACACATCAATGCTAAACGTGAGTGGTTGAAATTCCCAGTGGAGAAAAGCAGAAAGCTTGTGAGCAGTCTCTAATAATCTCATTTTTCATAAAAATGTAAACACAGAGAGAAAGAGCATGAAGGTCTCATCGACCGGAAGAAACCAGCTGATGGAATAAAAATTCCTTACAAGTCAGATTCTGGCAGTTTCACTGTAACTTCCCTCCAGACAAAAACATTTCCTTTCCTTTTGTTTGACATCTTTTCTTCTCAGACTACATTATAGTTGCAGAGCAGGAGACGTGACTGGAAAAAAGCTGGAGGAGATATCTGCGAACGGCAGCAAGGGTTCGTAAGCTCTTCAGCATGTGATGGTTGCTATGTTACGTCTGGAGGCATCTACAGGTTTATTTCTCCATGCAGACATCGCCGCTGTGCGTCTGTCTGACATCAAACCCCCCACCCCCCTTTTCAGTTTCATATATCCAGTGTTTGAGATCATTCATGCAGCTGATAATAGCAGAAAGTGTCCGTAGGTGATCCGTGATCTGTCTCCTCTGCAGCCTCTGGTTGGAATAATCCTGATCCTGACCGTGTCGTCCGCCACTGACGCATGCCTGCAGCAGGGTGGCGGGAACCCTCCGTTACCGGGCGACACCAACGATGGAGGATGTGCCAGAAGAAAGTGATCATGCAGTAATGCAAAACGTGGCTCATTTAACTGAGAGAGCAGGAAGTAGTCGTCACTGGATCCCATCTGAAACACACACAGCACATAGAGTTAGAAACGGGTCGGACCCGGATGAAAGTCGGCAGAACGAGGGCAGGAACGCACCGCTGTTGTCTTCTGAATCAGTAGCTGCGTTTCTGTGCGTCTGCAGTTCGTTGTACTTCATCTCCACTTCCTGGAAGCACATCAGCAACGTTATTTCATTTCTCGTTGTAATGAGATTTGTAGGATTTTCTTCACAAGACAAACTTTCAGCTGTTTTCTGTGTTGTGCGGATGATTCTCCAGCTGGGAATAAACTGTTCACGACTTTTATCTGTAGAATGTTTTTTTCTTTCCTTATTTTATTTATTAATCATTTATAGGAACTTGAATCTGATTTAAGTCCATATGACCCAGCTTTCCACCAGCACATAAATTCCACATGTATTTGATAAAATCCCACATTATGACACGATGAGTTGCAACGTAGCTTCCCTCCACCTGGTGGCGGTAATTAGTTAAGAGTTCAACAAATAAGCAGAAGAAGACACTCAGCTAGCTGCTAGCCTGTAGCAAATGTTACAAATAAGTATTAAAACTAAATCATGAAGACAAAAATGGTCCCAAACCGCCCCTAAAGAGGCAAAAATCCACTCCAATTTATTGAATACAGATTAGTGAGTGGAGATAACAAAGCAGAGCTGAGAAGTCTGGATGGAAAACTAGCTAATGCTAATGTTAATGCTAACACTAACAGAAGCCCTGAAGATGCATCTGCAAGCTAAATCTAGAAACAAACATCTAACACTCGTTGGAAAGGATTTTTAAGAAAAAAAGAGGTAAATCAGCTACTGATGCAGAAAATGTCTGTTATGTTTGGAAGTTCTTTAATAAATTCTAAGAAAAGTTTAAATAAATAAATTGTTCAATGAAATTTTGTGCTTTAATGGCCTGTCTAAACAAATAAAATACAGGTTTTCACAGATTATTGAAATTGAGCCTTTTTATTTTCAATGTGCTCTATTACTGCACCATTTTATCTCTTTTTTAAAATCAGTTTCTTCTGTTGTCCCTCTTTTTGTAGTAAAATGTTGTGGATTTTGTGTTTATAGTCTAATCCTGATTTGTTCTTGTAGGATTCTGCTTTTATTCCACGAAGTATACCTGTGATATAAATGTGTTTTTGTGACAATATCATAGTATAGCATAATTTTATATTATGTTATTTATGCTTAGCACACCACATTTTACTAGGTTCAGTATGTTAAAGGCAGGTGGATTTGGTTTAATTATTAAATAACTAAAACAAAAATGAGATGATTGCACTAATACAGTGTTAAAATATGAATGGACCCTGAACCAGTTTGGACTGAAAAACTGGGCCCCACCATGAAAAAGGTTGAGTACCCCTGCACTCGCGGATCCATGCAGAGATACTCTGATCTGTGCATGTCAGGTGATGCATGCGTCATATATGTCCTGCAGCTACAGACTGTGCAGACACATGCTGGGGTACTGGAGGTGTGAAGTCCTGACAAGTAACCTTTGTTCTGGTGTTCAACGAGCAAAGCACATGCAGTAATAAACCAGTCATGCTGGAACACAAATATAACTGAAGCTGGTGCAGAAAACAGAGTATGTGTTCATCGGACCAAGCAGGCCACATTCTGTTTTATATTTAACATCACAAGACAGACGAATGAAGCTAAGACTTCCTGAATGTGTGTTAAGGGTGCATTCACACCAGTCTTTATGATTAAAAGTTTGCTATGTTGGGGGAATTGTAAACGTAGAAATTAACTCTGATTTGGATCAAAGAAGCTGATTCAGTTGCTTAAAGTCGACCAAAAACAGGAAACAGATTATGAAGCAAAGTTGTGGGTTCAGCTAACAGCAATATGAGAGAAAGCAACCAAAACATACAGTTATTCTCAAAATTATTCATACCCTCCCACTGAAGAAAAGGCCAAATTCCCAATAGTAAATCAAATAAGAAGAAACTAATGAAACTAATTTACAAAGTTTTACAAATTTACAAAAATATAATTTAGAGAAATTGTTGATTGCTTTTGAATGGGCTTTATGCACATCTCCAGTACTTCCTGAACTTAATACTGCACCTTTATTTCCTGTCTTACATGATTGGATGAACCGATAAATCCAGGTGTGTCTGACCTAGGCGAATGGTCAGACACACCTGGATTAATCAGTTCATCCAATCCCGTAAGACAGGAAATAAAGGTGCAGTATTAAATTCAGGAAGTACTGGAGCTGTGCATAAAGCCCATTGTGGTTGAAAACGATAATTTAAAACAAAACAAAACAAACAAAGCTGTCCCAGACCAATTAGACCAACAAACCTGTCAACAGGTGTAGACGTCTGATTGGCCGTTACAGAAAACACCTGATTGCAGTGCTTGCCTTAAAACGGTGCTCAACGAAATTTCAGCCTCGGAGCCCCATTATGCTTGTTTACTTGTTTGATTTTTTTGTGTTTTTAATATTTCTGTTGAACCACAACTTAGAATTAATGTCATGAGTTTTGTAGAATTTTCATTTATTATCACTTTTGTCAACTTCAACTTATTTCACTGACAGCTGATTTATTTTTGTCCTTAATGGGAGGGTATGAATAATTTTGAGGACGACTGTACAATGTGGGACAACACATGAATGAGAAATGTCGTGTCAGACATGGAAGAACTCAGTAAAGTTAGTCTGTGTAACTATTATTATTTTCACCTCCGCCAAGGAGGTAGTGTTTTCAGTAGCGTTGGTTTGTCCGTCCGTCCGTCTGTCTGTCAGCAACTTTACAGAAAAAGTTCTGGACGGATTGACCTGAAATTTTCATCAGCTGTGTGTCTCAGCCCAAGGACGAACCCATTAAATTCTGGTGGTGATCCGGATCACCTTCTGGATCCAGGAATGCTTTGAAGGATTCTTTATCATTGTGAGATCGGCCATGTAGGAAAGGCTGTTGATGAGGCGTGAGTGCCCCCTTGTGGCAGAAGTGTGCAGCTGCACTTCTGAGCACATGATGTCAGGACGCAGAAATTAAACTTATGAGCAGCAGTGAGCACGAGGAGAGAAAACTGTTGGACAGACTTCTAGCAGGTGAAAATGGTGAACTGTGTGCGTCTGTGAAGAACTGTAAGTAACTATATGTATTTCTGCCTGAACAGGATGTTTATTTAACCTTTAATGTTAATTAGCTGATTTGCTTATTCAGAAGTGCTCCTCCATTCACCATGTGCCTTTTTATGCTATTAAGCTAGCTGACCTGTTACATGCCAGTTACTGTAACTGTTAGCCTTGAACACATATGCATGTTTAGGGAATTGTTGCATATAACTCCATACAAACGGCCCGAGTGTTTGGTAACAAAAACTACAAGAAAGGATCTCAATGAGTTCTAGAATGTTTCCAAAGCTGATTCGGATCCAGAGAAAATTCAGGATACTATGATCCAGAACACACAAAAATAAGGAAGTCGAGCTGCTTGGTGGAGGTCTGCGCTCTCAGAGTGCTTTTCTAGTTGGTAGTATAACATTGTCAATAAGAAGGATATCCCAGTCGTACAGCTGTCTACGGATACCTGTTTCGTTCAAACAGGTGGAGTATTTGGGATTTAGGTCGAGCAGAAGTTTCTGCACGTTATCACTTCACTTGTGCTGCATTTCAGGTCAACGTTAGCCGCTCCGAAACCAACCCATCCAGCTGGTCTGAGAGCGGGCGAGTTACGTGGACTACGAGCGCGAGCGGCGTGTTCACACAGACCCAGTCGCGCCGTGTTCGGTACCAAAACTCAGTTAGGTCGACCTAAATGGGTCCTGTGTGAAAACACAAGGCCGGGAATCGAACCTGGGCCAACTGAACGCAAACCAAACGGGCCAAATGAGGGGGTAAAATCTTTCATAAATCCCCACCCAATCCCACAGGATTCCCCCAGACCCTGCGGGTGTAAATGCCTCCTCGGTGCTACCTTCAGGTACTGCAGGTCGGCCTGCAGGAGGCGCAGGTGGGTCATCAGCTGCCTGCTGAGGTTGGGACCGCCGCTCCCTGCCTGCGAGGACGAGGACAGCAGTTTCCTCATGTCGATCCCCACGTCGTAGTCAGTGCTGCTCTCATCAGGGACCCCGCCCAAGTCCAGATCTACAAATCCACCTGATTAGAGAAGAGAAACAGGTGAGTAAAAATCTTGGCTGACACTGTGAGAACCTCCCTGTGGCGCTGGCTTGCCGTTACGCTCAGTCCTCTCTGGGGGTGTGAGTGCGGGAGAGAGCTGGGAGTCATCTTTCTCCGGGATGTCCGACGGCCCCTCGGAGCTGCTCAGCTGATTCCCGGTAACACCGCTCTGCTTATGCTCCAGCATCTCCTCCTCGGCCTCTCTGCTCATCATATGGGTGAAAAGAGCCTGTTTCAGCGTCGCCACTGGAACAGAAGAGTCACCACACGACACAAACGTTTACAAGCAGGTAAACAACAACTTCCACGACTCTGCAACCTCAGAGAGAAAACATGAGCGCTTACGCGTCCGGAGAGCCTCGTCAGCTTTGGATGACGGGACGTCAAACATGGCGTGCTCCTCCTCTTTCAGTGCAATGCCCTGTCGAGAGCCTTCCTGCAGCAGCCTGTCTGCCAGCTGCCCATCCAGGAAGGCCTCCAGCTCTGCTTCATCCACCTCCTCCTCGTCTTCACCCCGACTGCCTGCAACAGCCAGCTCCTCTTCCTCATCCTCTGATTTTAACTCATCAAAGGGGTTGATAGGAGACGGAATGTCAGGAGATGAGAAAGCTTCTTTATCTGGAGGAAACAGAGACGATGTCGGTGAATCATCTTTATCTCAGTCATCCTACATGTGACCTTCACGGTGTGAAACTTCCTTTAACACCAAGTTCCAGCTAGTTTGAACCAAAGCACCGTTTCAGATGAGAGATGAAGCATCTTCAAGCACCAAGAAAAAATAGTCCAGTTATCTTTATTTAACACTTATTTCAGCCACAGTTGTTGGGCTTTTCTAATTGGTGTAAAATAATCAAAGAAATTCAATAAATTAAAAAAAAAAAAAAAACAAAACTGTTTGGATTCTCATCATGATGCGATGGAATAGGAGGTTCTCACAGTGTTGTATAAAGTACCCAAAAGCCATACTTGAGTAAAAGTAAAAGTACCTTACTGGAAAATGACTCAAGTAAAAGTAAAGTCGCCTGCTAGAATATTACTTGAGTAAAAGTAAAAAAGTAGCTCGTATTTACTGTACTTAAGTATCAAAAGTAAAAAGTACTGTTTATAACAATCAGAAATTTGACTTTAACATTTTCTTTATTTCTGTTTAATTTAGTTTTTAAGTTTTAATTTGCAAAGTGTAAAGGAGTTTCAGTACCCCTACATAAACCCAACCATATAGAAAAAATACTGTACACACAAACATCCTTACAGACCTGCATGCATGCCTACCAACATTCATACCCATGCGCATTTGATATAAAATCATTCTTGGTGCTTGGAGATGATGCAAACAAATAAAGAACTTGATTGGTTGAACTTTAACATGACTGCAGTGTGACAGCACTTCAACTGTCCATCCAGTCGTCACTGAACCCTGAAAAACTTTTAGTTCAACCTCAAAAGAAGTTGTTTCTCAAAATGTCCAGAACTCAGTCTCACTCTTCTTGGACTGAAGACCAGACCAGCGATGCTAAACAGCCGTTCACCTGCTGCTGAGGCAGGTGAAGGTGTGTTTAGCTTCAGAGACGGCTGCACAAGGCTGCTCTAGTGGCTACTAGTCCCACTACAACAAAACAAAGACTGTCTATTGGCTGTTACGTTCCTTGTTTTTTTGTAACGAGTAACAAAATGGTAAATGGTAAAAGCTCAGGTAAATGTAATGGAGTAAAAGTATTGTTTTTTCTCGGAAAATGTAGTGAAGTAAAAGTAAAAGTCATCAGAAATAGAAGTAGTAAAGTAAAGTACAAATATAAAAAAATACTACTTAAGTAAAGTAACAAAGTTTTTTTACTTAGTTACTATACAACACTGGATTCTCATCGTGATGAGGTGAAACAGGAGATTCTCATCATGAATGCACCAACTGTGTGATGCTGTCATGTCAATATGGAGCAAAATCTCTGAGGAATGTTTCCAGTACCTTGTTGGATCTATGACACCAAGAATTAAAGTAGTTCTGGAGGATAAAAGAAGCAACCCGGGACTAGAAGGTCCTGACTAAGTTGACGGCAAGTGTGAAGTGAATCATCTTTCATTGATACCTGGAGAATGGATGCTTCCACCTGATGTCCCGTTGGGCTCTGCGCTCGGTTTGGGCATCTCACGGTTCATGATCTCTATTGCATCCCGCTCAGCTCTGAAACACACTCAGGCTGTAAACAATGACAAACAACAACAGTAACAACATGGGATAGCTCTGAAGCAGCTTTCCTGGACTCACTGGGACTGAGCTGGAGGTGCGCCACTGCTGTGAGGTTTGGCCTTCATGGCGTCAGCACACTGAGTGATCAAACATTGCCACCTGGAAGAACAGAAGTGACCCGCAGTGGGGTGAGACACATGGACAGGGATGGCCAGATGCTTTGTTTTTGTTAGAAAACAGAAAAACAACTCACGTCCTCTGATCAGAAACCGTCTGAGCCATCAGCTCATAGATCTGAGCTCCGTTCTCCGACATGGACAGAACAAAGAAAGACTTGTTATCTGTTGAGGAGAAGTTTTAAACAGACATTGCAAACAAAATAGATGATAAAATACATAAAATACACTACACGAAAATACAATGAGTCTTACTGTATGTTTAAATTAAGGGAGTACAGTACCAGTCTGCTTCGTCACGCTGCACTTAGCATGCTAAATGCTAACTTGTATGCTAATATCAAGTGTTCGACATACAGCACTGAGCAAAGTTGTTAAGCCCACATTTCTTTAACTTTGCCTTCAGGGAGCCAGACTCTGAAATCTTTTAATGTTATCTTGATCAGAGCCTTATGGCTGATTCACACAAAGCCGTGTACATCGTATCCTGGCTGCACCACAGTTTCTTTCTGACCGCTGCGGCGCATCAACTCAGTCCAGGAGCGTATAAGGTGTTTAATTAGCTTAAAGGCCCTGCGTCTCTACATTCTGTATTCATGTACATAGCAGATATCTGACAGCAGAGTTTCCTTCCGCTGCTGCGCTGTTAGAGGCGGCGATGCAGCTTTAAATTTAGAAATTTCACATGGCGCTGCATGTGGGGGGGCAGAAGTGTTTGAGACCGACTTTGCCATTACTGTAATTCCACCTGGGTGCTCGGTACTGTACTCCATGATTAGTCCGACCCAAAGCACCCAAGAAATAGAAAAGGTTCTGCCTGCAGCTTGCAGGATGAGGCAGAGTCGGACATCCGAGTCTGAAAGAGAGACGGATCCTCCCCAGAACCAGGACCTGAACGGGTCTGATAGAGGTACGGATCCTCCCCAGAACCAGGACCTGAACGGGTCTGATAGAGGGACGGATTCTCCCCAGAACCAGGACCTGAACGGGTCTGATAGAGGGACGGATCCTCCCCAGAACCAGGACCTGATCGGGTCTGATAGAGGGACAGATCCTCCCCAGAACCAGGACCTGAACGACTCTGATAGAGGTACGGATTCTCCCCAGAACCAGGACCTGATCGGGTCTGATAGAGGGACAGATCCTCCCCAGAACCAGGACCTGAACGACTCTGATAGAGGTACGGATTCTCCCCAGATCCAGGACCTGAACGGGTCTGATAGAGGCACGGATCCTCCCCAGAACCTGAACCCTTAGAAATGCAGAAACTCTGCTTTTGCTTCTTGAACTGGATCTCTACTTATTTTCTACAATGTAGATGAAACACTGAGCCTGTTTCTTGTTTTCTTATTAATATTCAGTTTAGAGAAATAAAGGATGGTTCAAAACACTCTGGAATCATAACAGCTGATTTGACTGTGAATCTCATACGAATGACTGAGTCAAACAAGCTAAACTAACCACAAGTTACTAATTTACCATCAAAATAATTATAACTAAAGCTTCAGAATACTACAAGAAGAAGTGAAAGTCCAGGCTGAAAGTACTTACCAGTGGCCACGGGACGGACCAGGACAGTGTTGAGTTTTATGATGGGGCTGAAGATGTTCTTCGTGTCTGCAACACTAGCCAGATTCTTGCCGTGAAACTTGAGGATCAAACGCTCGTCCTGTTTCTGCAGCAGCACCATGATGTCCTCCAGGAGGATTGTGTAGAGCTCTGAGAGGCAGAAGAAATGTGAACACAGCCTAACGTCTGATTTCCTGACCTGAGCCATCGCTTTCCTCACAGGCACACATCTGTTCTAGCTCATGCCAGTCACAGAAACAAACTCAAATATGACACTCATCTCACTGATGTCGGTGCTTACCGATCGTCTTGTCTTTGTTGACTTTCCAAGACAGAGGTCCCTCATGCACCATCTTCCTCTTGGTCAGATCCAGATTCTGCATGAGAGCAACCAGGTGTTATGTAAAAGGCTGAATCTGTACTGACGGCCATCTCATGCATGCAACAGTGATGATGGAGCCATGAAACATGCTTCTTACTCTCAGCTCCAGGATCACAGGGTTCTCACTCTGCTTCAGAGAGGAGAAGTCTAACCTTCGCTGATATTCCTCCAGCCTCTGTTGAGACGCAACACCACTTGTTTAATTCACAAAATAACCCTCTAACTGAAGCCAGTGATTAAAAATGATAAAACCTGATAATAACTGCAGTATATTTAGTAAATATTCTGCATGCACCTGTTTGTTTTCAGCCTCTTTCACAGCCTGGTTGACATGGTTGAGGATCTTTTTACAACAGTCTGCAGCTTTCTTCACCTTTTCTCTCTCCTCACCGTCTTCTGCACAAAGAAAAACATCACATCATGTCACACAGCTGTGTGTTTTAACATGGGGGGTAATCACTTTTTCACACGGGGCCATGAAGGTTTGGATCCCCCCCCCCACACACATACGCACACGCACACACACACACACACACACACACACACACACACACACACACTAATAAAAATCTCCATTTACAAACTGCATTTTGTGTTTACTTGTATCATCTTTGTCTCACTTTTGAATTTGTTTGATGATCTGAAACATTTAAGTGACAAACATGCAAAAAAGTAAGAAATCAGGAAGGGGGCAAATATGTATACATACATATATACACACAGGACTGTCTCAGAAAATTTGAAGTCATGATATTCTAATATTTTGAGATAGGATATTTGACTTTTCTTAAGCTGTATGCCATAATCAGCGATATCAAAACAATTTCATGTTTTTTTAATTGCATTACAGAAAATAAAGAACTTTATCACAATATTCTAATTTGATGAGAGAGTCCTGTATATATATACATATATATATATATATATATATATATACGTATATCTATATACATAAAAATTAAATGAAATGAAAAATGCTTTATTCGTACCAGAAGGGAAACTCAGCATTGTAAAAGCTCACTCTTTTTTTTTTTTTTTTTTTAAACAATATAACATTATATGAAATTATAATATATTTGTATTTGCTGGGGTGGGAAAAGTATTTGTCTTTGTATTTCAAATTGGGTGAATTAAAAACAAAAAAAAAAAGCACAGAAGATGACACACAAAACACGACTGCACCTGGGATTCAAACCCACTATCACCTGTTCACAAAACGACTGCCTTATCCACGACTCTATCCACTGGCACACATACACCCACCATTCAGCCCCTTTTCTCTGTCACCATGAGCAACCTGTGTCGCCTTTGTTTACCGCGTTTCAAACACTCCTTTCAAAACACCTTCCCTTCTTATTTTAGATATGTCCGATAAAGAAGATGGTTTGAATGGTATTTATTATTATTTTCATTATTTATTATCATCTGTTTTATTTGGGCTTTTTACAGCAATCTGATGCACGGTAGGACTCCACGCGCTCCAACAGTGAACGGCTGACAGTGTGTGGACACGTGTTATCTGATGTAGTGATGTGAGACGCAGACACTTATGTACATCTGATCTGAAAGAGTGCTGGATCATCATGACTCCAGCTGAACACATGTATTACACGCTGATTACTGCTGGACTCTGCAAGAACACGCTGTTTGCTCCTGGATGCATTTACATAATAGAAGCCGAGTTGACGAGGCATGAAAACCCCGGGAAATACCAGATGCCGACAAAATTCGGCAGTTGGTAAGATTCCTGAGAGACAAACTTTTTTAGCAGCTTGGTAGTTCTACTGTTAACTGGTCATTTGCAGAGAACCCAGAGATTCTCGATTTAAAAACCAGTAAAACTGGTCCTAGATGCCGCAGCTTTGACTCCTACCTGTGTACTTGGCGATATTTTCCAGCAGCAGCGGGTACTTTGTCACTCTCTGCATTTCTACAGGAATGATGTCTTTAAGCTGCAGCCTGCGGCACAAACGGTTGCTCTCAGCTTCCTGAGGAAGAACGATGAAGAGGAGGAGAACATGACATGTAAATGCATAAATGTGAGAAATGAGAAAAGCTAAAGCAGAAATATGAGGTGGAAATCAGCTGACCTGCATGAACAGGTTGAACCTCTGGTCTTTCTTCTGCCTGGTCTTGATGAGCTCCAGAGCAGAAGGCTGGTTGCTGCAGAAAGTTCCCACAGCTCTCTTTATCTTCTCCTCTTCCTCCCCACTGAACTGCATACGCATACAAGGCAGATGTGTTTCAGGCTTTTCATGTGGCTTCGCTCTCCTCATTTACAGTCGTCCTCAAAATGATTCATACCCCGTAATTAAATAAAAGGCTAAAATCACAATAATAATTCAAATAACAAGAAACTAAAGAAACTAATAATAAACAAAAATTTACTAAATGATAATTTAGTGAAATAAAATATTTCTTTTGAATTGTGGTTGGAAATAATAATTAAAAAAATAAAAACAAACAAAACTGTCCCAGACACATTAGAGCACCTTTCCCATGAACAGTGGACCAACATACCTGTCAACAGGTGCAGACGTCTGATTGGACATTACAGAAAACACCTGATTGCAGTGGAGAAAAATTGTCTCAAAGTGTTGCTCAACAACATTTTAACTTTGGAGCCCCATCATGCTTGCTTACTTGTTTTACTTTTTGTGTTTGTTTTTAATATTTCTTTCAAACCAGAATTCAAAACAATATCATGTTTCTTAGAATTCTCAATTATTATTATTTTTGTCAATTTAATCTTATTTCACTGACAGCAGATTTTTCTTCCTTTTTTAATTTGAGGGTATGAATACTTTTGAGGATGACTGTACAGTTGTGTCAAAAAGTGTTTGCCCCCTTCCTGATTTCTTATTTTTTTGCATGTTTGTTACACTTTCATGTTTCAGATCATCAAAGAAATTTAAATGTGGGACAAAGATAACACAAGTAAACACAAAATGCAGTTTTTGAATTAAGATTTTTATTAGTAAGGGAGGAAAAAAGTCCAAACCTCCAAGCCCCTGTGTGAAAAAGTGAGTCTTACTGTAAAAACATAAATTAACTGTGGTTCATCACATCTTTGGAAAGCTGATTTCAATTTCTCTAGCCACACCCAGGCCGGATACTGCCACACCTGTTCTCAATCAAGAAATCACTTAAATAGGACCTGCCTGACGAAGTGAAGTAGACCAAAAGATCCTGAAAAGCTAGATATCATGCTGCGATCCAAAGAAATTCAGGAAAAAATGAGAAACAAAGTAATTGAGATCTATCAGTCTAGAAAAGGTTCCAAAGCCATTTCTAAAGCTTTGGGACTCCAGAGAACCACAGTGAGAGCCATTATCCACAAATGGTGAAAACATGGAACAGTGGTGAACCTTCCCAGGAGTGGCCGACCGACCAAAATTACCCCAAGAGCACAGCGACGACTCATCCAAGAGGTCACAAAAGACCCCAGAACAACATCCAAAGAATTGATTGATGATCCCCAAGACTTTTGGGAAAATACAGTGTGAACTAACGAGACAAAAGTGGAACTTTCTGGAAGGTGGAGGTCCCATTACATCTGGCGTAAAAGTAACACGGCATTTCAGAAAAATAACATCATACCAACAGTAAAATATGGTGGTGGTAGTGTGATGGTCTGGGGCTGTTTTGCTGCTTCAGGACCTGGAAGACTTGCTGTGGTAAATGGAACCATGAATTCTGCTGTCTACCAAAAAATCCTGAAGGAGAATGTCCGGCCATCTGTTGGTGACCTCAAGCTGAAGCGCACTTGGGTTCTGCAGCAGAACAATGATCCAGAAACACACCAGCAAGTCCACCTCTGAATGGCTTCAGAACAACAACATGAAGACTTTGGAGTGGTCTAGTCAAAGTCCTGACCTGAATCCCATTGAGATGCTGTGGCATGACCTTAAAAAGGTGGTTCATGCTGGAAAACCCTCCAATGTGGCTGAATTAGAACAATTCTGCAAAGATGAGCGGAACAAAGTTCCTCCACAGCGCTGTAGAAGACTCACTGCCAGTTATCACAAACGCTTGATGCAGTTGTTGCTGCTAAGGGTGGAACAACCAGTTATTAGGTTTAGGGGGCAATCACTTTTTCACACAGGGCCATTTATGTTTGGACAACCCCCCCCCACCTTAAAAATAAAAACCTTCATTTAAAAACTGCATTTTGTGTTTACTTGTGTTATCTTTGTCTCACTTTTAAATTTGTTTGATCTGAACCATTTAGGTGTGACTAACATGCAAAATAGTAAGAAATCAGGAAGGGGGCAAACTGAGCTGTATGTGTCAGACTCTCCCAGTTGTCTGACCACACTGGTGTGCCTGTACTGGTGTGGCAGAACTCTGTTTCTGAACCAGTAAGAGCGTCTGCAGGTCAGTGAAGCATCTCCTGTGTGTGCCGGTGAAACCAGTCTTACCCACGCCAGCAGGTCGTCTCCAATCTGACCGATCACCGATGTCTCGCTCCGCTTCCTGATCGCTGTCATTTGCTCCGTTGCAGAGACTGTGGAGCACAACAAAGCTCTTCACCTCACACATGCACTGGTGCGAAACAACAACCTGCTGCAAGAAAAAACACTTCTAGACCCCCCCATTGTGGAGGTTTTTCTGGTCCACTGTAGAACCAATCTGTCCTGTCCCTGCTCTCAGACTCTCCTTGCTGCTGAACAAGGCTGCTTTCTGTCACCGTCTGTTGTGAATCATTTCACCGTGCATCCGTCGCAGGTCATGTGATGGGACTGCTGTCTCTGACTTACAGTGTACGTCTGTGAGTCGTGACCATCTCAAAGCTCTTCAGACGTAACCTTGGACTGTATAAAAGCTGGGGTTTGGTGAGAAAAAAAACTTCCAGCAGGATTCATTTTGCCTTCGGGAGGAAAAGTTTACAGGCAGGTGGAGTTTTTCCCAAACTGTGGTAGTGTCTTTTTTCTGCTTTCCAGCTGCATGGACCGTCATGTTAGCACCTTTTTTTTTTGTTATTCCCCCATACCGTCACTTTCATTTTTTCTTCTACACTCTATGGGCCATTGTAGCAGAAGTACTATTTGGGTAAGAGGCGCTATTTAGCACGTTTTAAAGGCCAAACCCTTTTAGCACACTGTTCATAGATCAGTTTGTACATTTTTTTGTGTGTGCAATGAGATAGCCCATTTTTTTTTATACATGCAAACCTTTGATAGATCTGGCCCTATGAGTGTTGTGCAAGTTCCTGCTTCTCATAAACTAGTTCAGAGTTCAGTTCTTACGGGTTCAACTGAACAAGTCAAGCTCAAAGTTCACCACTTCTGTTTTAAAGAAGTTCAAAGTTCAGTTCATTTAACAATGTTTAGATTGGAAGTGAGAGTGAAAGACTGGACTTAAGAAAAAAAAAGAAATGAAAGTGTTGTGTCTTGCAATGAAATCAATTATACTACATCTTAAATTCTATCATACAGTAAAACAAAACTGAATGTGGAACAGATGTGTGGACAGAGGACAAAAACAGCCTTTTCAGTGTGACACAAGTCTTTTTTTTTTTTTGCTAAAAAGCAATTTTCAGTTTACAACTTCTCTAAATTTAAAGCAAGAAAAAAATGCTGCAATGTGTAGAAATATGATAAAATATTGTCTTTCACTGAAAAGATGCTTCAACTCCACAGCTGTTCAAATTAGAAGTTGACCAAGCTGAAGGCAGATAGAATTTGCACAGACAGTCTGTGATATTCCTGTAAATAAGCACAACGTGCAGCTGTGCTGAAGGGCACGCTGGAGGGACTACGTCTCCCGGCTGGCCTGGAAACGCCTCTGGATCCCCCCAGATGAGCTGGTGGATGTTTCCGGGGAGAAGGAAGTTCTCCGCTTAGGCAACTGCCCCCGCGACTCGACCCCGGATAAGCAGAAGAAGACGGTGCGATTTCATTTAAGTTCAGCGTTCACAGAAAAAGGAATGCGTTCAATGAACAGATGCTTTTGAACTGGTTCATACACGTTCTATCTGCGTTCTGTCACTCATAAACCCAAATGCCCCGTCTACACTCGAGGTGGGGGATGCATCGCGATGCAGACGAGGACGATTCTGAATCAATGTAGAGATGTGAAAACATTGATTCACGGTGATTCAGAGTGCCCATGGCTGCAGTCCGTGTCGGTGGATGGGCGAGATAAAAAAAATCACAGGACTACAGGATCCAGCGATAACAACCATGATAAAGACGGCTGGTAAAAAAACACACGAGATCCCCTGACCGATTGACCTCTAACCTGGTGTCACTGGTAATGATGTAATGGTAACATAAGCCCCGTTTCCACCTCCGGGTCGAGTTGGGTCGGGCGGGATTGGGTGGGTTTTGGTACGGATATGTTGATTTTACGTTGCGTCCCCACAGCAAACTATCCCCTTACCCTGATAACGCTGCTACGTGATCGCGTGACATCATCGCTGTGCAACACCAGACGTGACAGAAACAAAGGAGTCACCCCTGCTTTGTTTTTATGCCGGGTCACACGGGAAGTGACGCATTTTTCAAAGAACCAACGGATTGCTGTGTATTAGCTCCACCTCTGTGGTCCGGATCAGTGAGATCAGTACCCCTACCGAAGGGTACCAAAAAAGTCGGCCGGGTGGGGTTGGATTTAAGGGTACCCGTCCCAGTTTTTATCTGTGGAGACGCAAAAAAACGTGGACCGATCCGGCCCGACCCAGACCCAGACCCACTGGTGGAAACGGGGCTATAGTTAGACGATCGCAAATCTCTGAGGGGCTTTTATTTAAAAATTTGCAGGATGCTTTAGACTGCTGTCTGGTCCTACGGTATCTGAACAAGAGATGCACCGATCCATCTATTAAGCATGAGGCGCGCACTCTTTGGCACAATGCCAACGGCTTCTGCAGCTTGTGCTGCCAGGTGATCCCGTGACGTTGGCAAAAACAGGAAATAAAAAAGACAGTTAATGCCAGTTCTAGTTATTTTTAAGCTACAGTGGCTGCAAATGTTGTTTGGGCTGCCCAGAACGTTTAACACCCGTGTTAAATAGTGGTGTTTGCTGTGTTGATACGTTGCCCTCACTGCTCATAAAAAACTATTTTGAATTAGTTTTGCGTGTTCAGCATCGTCCTTCGCAGAAGCTGCAGCCTTTTGTGCCCAAAGCTGCAAGTTTGCACCTGCTTTTCAGATACATGCAAAAAACCAGCAAGCAATGCTTCTCACAGCTGATAAATCGCTTTGCAAGTGCTAAATTAATACATTTAATTTCTCCCCCCAACATGCACAACTGCATGTAAACGCCCCATATTGCATATTCATTGCAGCAGAAGTTCCATATAGGTAACAGGCACTACAGATCTGGGCATGAAAAAGTTCCCCTTTCAGCCGACTGCCAGCTACTTACCAGTGACTTGTCTGCTAATTCAATCGCACAGAGAAACACCTGTGTGCCCAGGGGAAACGATTTCAGAGCATAAATGAACGCCCGGAACAAGGACGTTTCTACACTCCAAGTTTGGACACCATACGTGATGGCGTATTTGCCTGACAAGTCATTCAGCCAGTGATAGTGCAGTAATGGTGCACTATTAGTGCACCACTTCTGGCAGAAAAAGGAGAAACTTTTTCATGCCCAGATCTGTATTTAGCACCTTTGAAAGACCAAACCTTTTTCAACGCTGTTAGTAGATCAGTTTGAATTTTTTTTTTTTTTTTACGTGTGCAATGAGATAGCTGTCAAACCTTTGACAGATCCGGCCCTAACAGTTTTGTATTAATTACAAGTAAAAACAGGTTTATGTTCATGTTTGATTTGCAGGCAGTTGCTGAATTACGTGACTTTTTTTCCTCCTCGTCCGTCTGTAACCTGAAGGCTGTGTGAAATGAGGATGATGATGTTACCATGCAGCTGGATGATTTCCTCCAGGTTGATGAAGATGTGTTTGATGTCTTCTGGTGGGAGAATGCCGTCTCTGTTCAGCCTCTGGCAGAAAACACAGTCCAGCACCTTCAGCATGCGCAGGTGAGCGCGCTCAGTGTAAAACAGCTCTGCAGCACGGAGACACGAACTCATTCAGGTCTAGCGGGAAACTCTTCGTATATTTGATCGTTTCTGGGTCCTATTCTGCAAAGCGTGACTCACCGTTGATGACTTCCTGCCGTTTGATTTCCTTTGGAGTTAAACTCGCTAGGACCCCCCGACTGACCAGCCGCTGCCAGTTCAGAGGGTCTTCCTCACTCTCCACCTCACCCCCCTGGTCGTCCTCGCTCTGGATGTCGGCTGAACTCGCCGAACACGACACATCCATCCGACTGAAGACAGTTCAGAAAACATCGGCACAGTCTGTTCAGCACTTTAAAACCTCACTGAGAGCAGAGTCAGCAAATGAACAGTTAATGATTTCACTGTTAAAGCAGAAATATGTTTGCTGTTGAAAAAGTTATCAACACTTTACTGCTTGTTAACGCAAATATCTAACCAGCCAATCACACGGCAGCAACTTATCACATCATGTAGATGTGGTGAAGACAGCTTGAAGTTCAAACTGAGTATCAGAATAAGGAACAAAGCGGATTTAATGGTTGTTGGTCCGAGTATTTACTGGGATTTTCTCACACGACCATCTGTAGGGTTCCCAGAGAATCTGAAGAAGAGAAACTCTCCAGTCAGCAGCTGGACGTCTCCTCATGTCCATCCCTTTATGACCACAGTGGAGCATCTTCTGATGCTGCGTCCAGCAGGATGATGCGCCATGTCACAAAGCTCACATCATCTCCATCATGACCACGAGTTCACCGGACTCCAGCGTTCTCCACAGTCACCAGATCTCAGACTGAACGGGACATTCTCATCATGGATGCAGCAACTGTGTGATGCTACGTCACTATAGAGCAACACCTTGTTGGATCTATGACATCAAAGCCACTTTCAGACTTGCATTGCAGAATATTTGCGGTAAAGTCCATCCACTCTTTTTTCTTGCTGACTTATTGCGTCTCGGCCACGTTCAGATATCAGGAAATGTTGGGGATACGTCGTCACACCTACAGCAACAGCCATCCTTTCATCCCAGTCCAGAACATTTCCTTGTGCGTTCAGCCAAAACGGCGTGCTGCAACATTCCCGCTCCTATGACATGGAGGCTAGCCGGTACATCTCTGAGGTAAAAGTGAGCACTGTTACCGCTTTCCAGAGCAGGGGTCTCTTTATAAAACTGTGCGTAGGATCTTTACTAAAAGTGTACGTACGCCCAAAACCAAAAGTTTGCATACGCCAAAAAATATTCAGATTTATAAAACCGTGCGTACGCACAGATTCAAGCAATTTCCCCTTTATAAATCACACTCTTCCTGGAAGTTTGCGCAGGTGAATTTGGCTCATATTCCGCCTCCTACACGCCCACATTCTACCATAAAAGGTCAATGCAAAGCACCTCATGGATGTTTCTGCATATAAATGAGCCAGCTGATCTGAGGCATTTAAAACTGAATTGTGGCGATCGAAAAGAAATTTAAACGTAATTTCGCGGAGACGGAAGTGGAGGTGCTTGTTGGTGAAGTGGAGCCTCACAAAATCATTTTATTTGGGCGTCACAGGAAACACAGATGAACGTAAGTCTGCTGAGTGACAGCAGGTTGTTGTGGCGGTGATGATGTAACGGAGGTCTGTTCCAGAAGTCGCTGTGGAGGAAACGCCGTGTCAGAGCGACTGTATTCAGAACACAGAACACCTGTTTGGTGTGGTGCAGCGCGATTCCCCCTCACGTGCCCTCCCCTCGCCTGTAAACACCTCCGCCGGTCTTTGCTGAGGTTGATGGCTCCACAACGGAGTGCGCTGTGGTCAGCAGCTGCTGATGCGTCGGGGTGGGCACGGTTTCGGTGGTCGGGGTATCTGGGTCCAGTTCATAGACAAAAGCGCTGCAAAAGTAAATGTGATTATTAGCCGGTCATCATCATCGTGGGCCAGAAAATCCTCATGGTCTCTAAAGACTCTCTCCATCCTGATCCTGCCATTGGCATGGTCTTCAAGCAATGCCAGCGCATCCATTGTAAAGCATTACGCAACAGTGTCACTGCAGTATTTATGTTTACTCAGTAATTACAGTAATTGCTATACAGCTTGTCACAATTAATGCAACAATAATCTTTTATTCTTTTACGTTTTGATGTTTTCTCTTCTGCACCCCTGCTGCAATGCTTTTTATGTTTTATGTAAAGCATTTTGATTATCCTGAACATTAATTTGCTTTATAGATAAGCTTGTCATTGCTACATAATTTGAAGATGAACATACACTTCGAACACACTGTGCTGTAAGTCCTGAATGGGTGCTTTATGGCTTATTTGAGGACCATACGAGGGTTTACGAGGGTCTACAGTCTGATATTAATGGTTAAATGCATGAACGTGGCTTAAGTTCATCATCTCACCAGCGGTGCCGCCAGTTTGCCCGTCTCCAAAATGTTCGTGCGCAAAGTTCAGAATGTGCGCACATTCTTCCGTCAGGTTTGTTTTTATAAATCAAAAACTTTGCGTGGAAAATCACTTACGCCACTTTCAAGCCCTGTTTTGTGCGTAAGCAAGCTTTATAAATGAGACCCCTGGTCTGGAAGAGGCTCAAGAATTAATGCAGTTCTGGAGAAAAAAAAGGACCAACTTGATAAAAGTGGACAGTGAGTTTAGATCTCTGGGAATGATTTATTAATCTAAATAATTAGATCAGTAATTAGACCTTCAGATGTGTTCACATTTTCTAACTATGATGAAGTTGGTCAGAAAAGACTGAGTGAAATATTTCTCTGACTTGGCTGTTAATTAAAGATTTTAACAAAAAAACAAATTCATACACTTAATTTTGATTTGCTTCATGAGCTTTATGCACAACTCGTCTACGTCCTGAACTTAAGCCAGCTCCTTCATCTCCTGTCTTTCATTATTGGATGATTTGGTGAATCCAGGTGTGTCTGATCTCAGTTACCATGACGACAATAGCCAGACACACCTGGATTAATCAGTTTGTCCATGAAAGACAGGAAACAAAGGAGTTGGCTTAAGTTCAGGATGCAGGTGTGCATATAGTCCGTTCCTACCGTGAACTTTCCAAACCTCATGTAGTGTTTGGTAAAAAGTTTTTAGGTAAACTCTACCATCCTCTGCTGAAAGGAGCTCTGAGCTTTTGGCATCTGAAGGTCGGGACGGTGAAAACGAAGCCTCATGAGACAACGAGACATAGTGAGGCAGCTGCCAAGAGATCAACACGATGTCTTGAGACATTTGAGTCCTTGTTGAGCAGTCAGCGAGAGCTCCATCTGCTGGCCGTGGGTGTTACTGCAGCTGAGGGAAGCGCTGCTGGGGGCTCTTATCTCTGACTCAGTATATAATTAAAGAAACGTGTCAACCTTCTGTTTGTGTTTCCTCTGAGGTCAATATCTTGTGTGACAGATTCAGTATTTTTCAATTCATTCTGAAATGACTGGAACCCGTATTAAGCACTGACAGATTAATAAACTCAGTTCCTTCAAGATTTCGGCTCGACACTCGCGGATGACGTAACGAGGCCTCGGTTAGTGTGGTCACTTCAACCAAAACAGCCATAGCAGGACTTCTGGTTCATAAGATGGAGCCGAGTCGAGCAGACGGGTCTGAGCAGAACACCCCCACCTGAAGGCCTCCTGATCCTCCTCTCGCTGCTCCAGGTTGGAGGGGCTGAAGTCGAACTGGGTGCTGGTTGGACTGGAGAGGCCGTCCTCCGACAGAAGACCATCGCTCAGTCTGGGCTGGACACAGAACGGAGACAAATCTGTCGAGGAAAAGAGGGAATGAGCTACTAAGAACAGAATAGCCTGTTGGCGGAGAAGAAGAGGACTGGAACATCTTACTGGGGTCCGACTCTTGCCCGCTGGTGTCCGAGGCCGGGGCGGTGGGCGAGCTGTGCGGCAGGGAGGTGCTGGAAGTTACCGACTGCGTGCTGGTGTCCGATCCCTCGCTGAGGAGGTTGGCGCGGCTCCGTCCTGATGCTGAAGCAGAGGAGTCGGGCAGCTCGGGGATCCCAAAGGCCGGCTGAGAAAGCTTCGGAGATCGCTGCTTGTTCAGCTCCACAGCTTTACCAACTGCACACACAACCGGACTTTAGCTGGCACGTGCACACGCTCAGAGATGGAATGCAAAGTAAAATCCTCCCAACAATTAGGGTTAATGGAGCTGAAAATGTATATGAAGTATGAGTATATGAAATACATTTTTCGGAGCGCTGGTCTCTCTCCAGCATCAGAAAACCCCCCCAAAAAATCACAGCTACATTATAAAAGAAAAGATGGTCTGGAGAAAAAAACAGATAATGAAGAAGAAAGGATGGATCCGCACAGCTGGATATCGCTCCCACAAATCATTTATTTAATTTCACAAAGTAGTGACGTTTCGGGCACGGCCCTTCTTCAGACTAAAACGTCCCTACTCGGTGAAATTAAATAGATAGATAGATAGATAGATAATTTTTTATTAAAGTGTTGTGCACAATCTAGTGCCCAGCCCACATGGGCTTATAAGACACTCAACAAACAGACAAGATGACAGCAGGTTACAAACTTCTTGAAATGTACAAAACTCAAATTGGATACAACACTCTCTGTCGTCTGTCCCAGGCTTTACTGACAAAAGCGACAAATGCAAAAATTTCTCTACATAGGATCCAACTTAAAATATTTTCATCCGGTAGCCAAAACAAATCTGCATTATTTCTGTTTACACACTCAAACAAGACAAGTCTTAGATCAAAGTACATTGGGCAATAAAGAACAAAATAATATTCATCTTCCACCACATTAAGACCACAGAGTAAACAGACCCTCTCCTCTTCCGGAAGACCCTTGTACCTGCCCACTTCCACTGCCAGAGGGAGGCTACCAGTTCTGAAATGGGCACAAAGAGACCTCTGTTTTCTTGACAACTTAAATTTTACGTAAGATAAATAAATTATTCGTGGGATCTATATCCAGCTGTGCGGATCCATCCTTTCTTCTTTAGGCTTTGGAAATTTTGCATGCCCAATGATCCGAACTACTAGGAGGAGTTTCTGTGTGTCGGTATGTGGGGTAAAATTGTGGAATAACCTGGACATTCATCTCAAGCAATGTCAGAGTATCCACAGCTTTAAAGTACTTTACAAACGGATGGTCTGGTCGCACTACAAGGAGGGGAGAGCTTATTATTGATGTTTGGGCCATGCCGTCTATGGCTGTTTAATACTTTTGTTAAACTATGCTTGTTGTTGTTTACCATTGTCGGTATGTTACTTTCATTACCATTGTTGGTATGTGATGATTTTTGTTATTTTCAAATGTGCTGTATATAATGTAGGGCAAATTATGTAGGCTATCATTTAGATGGTATGAGTGTAACATTTATTCATTTTTCCTGATTTGCTGACTAGCTTTTGCCTTATTTAAGATTCTAAAAAAGATGTTTTCTTATTACTGAGGAAGGAAAAGCAAGATTTTTTTTTTTTTTTTCTTGTGGTATGTATGTGAGATGGGGTGGGATTTAATAAGTTTTCTTCTTCCCACTCCTTTTTGTGCAGAACATACTGAATTTTTCTATGTGTGCAGCAATTTGTATCTTGTTTTGCTTATCTCTGTATTATGGAATTTGCTGACCATTAGTTTCACGCATTTAAATATTTTTAAGTTTTGCTCAAAACAAACAAAAAATGGAATGAAAATTAAATGAAATTATCTGCATTAAAAAAAAACACACAAAAAAAAAAAAAAAGTAAACAAGCATGATGGAGCTCTGAAGTGTTTTCTGTAACGTCCAATCAGACGTCTGCACCTGTTGACAGGTATTTTGGTCCAGGAAAGACGCTCTAATGTGTCTGGGACAGTTTTATTTGTTTGTTTTTTATTACTATTATTTCCAACCACAATTCAAAAGCAATATTTCATTTCACTAAACAATATTTTGTAAATTTTTATTTATTATTAGTTTCTTTAGTTTCTTGTTATTTGAATTATTATTGTAAATTTAGCCTTTCTTTAATTGGAGGGTGTGACCAATTTTGAGGACGACTGTATATTTGCACAAAAATGGTTATGAAACTTTCCCTTTTGTATCTTTTTATTTTAATGAAAGTTTTTGTTTTTGTTTTTATTTTATTTTATTCATTTATTGAAAGCCTATGCTGTACCTGAAGGTATTTTCTTTATAAAGGGCTGGAGTAATAAGCTCTGGCTTCAGCCGACACTTTTTTGATCGGCCAAATCTTATGTTCTTTTCTGCTCTTGTGTATTTATTGATAGTTTGAATTCTAATTAAATAAACAAACAAAGGGAAGGGAATGCTTGTAGAAAAATACACCAAGGAAAGCTGATGTCTGTCCAGCTGCAGAAAACCAGACCTCGCTGGGAATTTAACACCTGCAACGCTGAACTGGTCCTCACCTGAGGTGGAGTCCACCCTGCTCAGACGCCGAGGAGGGCCGAGGATGTTGGGGAACCGAGGCTTCTTCACCTTCTCCTCACCCTCCTTCTCAGGTTTGATGCTTTTCACCTGGAAAACAGAAAACACTTTTTTCTTGTGGGTAACTTCAAACAAAACACGAGACGATTCAAACTGACAGAAATTCACTGGAAGCGTGATTATTTCATCCTGCTCGGTTTCCTGTGCATATGCTAATGATGCAGAAAGGGCTGCACCTTAATCTTGGGCAGGAAATTGATCCGGGCACGTTTATGTTCGAGTCCGCGATGCTCCTTCACTTTCACCCCGAGGTGCTTCATGTAGGTCAGAATCACATACTGCATCGCTTGGCTGTACAAGAGACAGAAAAGAAACAGATTCTTATTCTACAGATGCCAGTATCAACAGCTTCACGTGGCTGAAGAGTGTCAATCCAGATCATCACAGCCGAGACAGAGAAGGTTATCAATCATCTCCTCGTGGTCTAATCTAAAAGTACAGGTTAACACGTGTGTCCAGGTTTTCATAGACCACCCAGTTGTTTGAGATAATAATGACTGACTGAAAAGTTGATTTCTTATGCACTAATATGCGTTTTCATATATTCATATACGACTTTGTTTTACTGTTTAACTAACTTCACATTTCTACTATTCCAGCTCAGCTGTGGTAATATTGTTTTCAAAAGCACTTTATCTTTATTTTATTTACACTTCTATTCAGTTGGGTTTTCCCAAAGCGAGAAAGATTCATATTCATGGGACAATTGTAAACAGTTTTATTATGAGATCCAAGTGGCAAAGAAACCTGTCCCAGCTTAATAAACGGGACATGGAGAAACTGAATTTCATTGATTTTTTTCATTCATTCTGTCATAAGATGTATGTACATAGGTACAACTTTTATTTCAAGCTGCATTTCAAAGTGCGTAGAATATCGCAATATATCGCAGTGTCACAATATCGCAATATTGTATCGTATCGTGACCCATGTATCAAGACACGTGTTGTATGGTGAAGTCTTTGCTAATGCCCACCCCTAGCCAGCAGATCTTGGACACCAGATTTCAACGGAGAAAAAGGAGACGGGAGAGTGATAAGACAGTCAGCGATGCAACTGCTGCATTCTCTTTGATTCGATCTATTTTTCCACGTGTTTGAGTCTGTGTCTCGCAGCATTACGCGATATAAACCAAACCTTTTGCCCATAAAGTGCATTGCAAAATGTCACCTGCCCTTTCAAGGACTATATTTATACGTACTGCATTGCTATGCAGATAATACTCAGATATACTTTCCCATGAAACCTAATGAAACCAGCAGTTTGTCAAACATGACAAACAGACATTATTCTGTGCTTTGAGATGGCTTTGTTATGAATGAGTGTGGTACAAATAAAGCTAAACTGAACTAAATTTACTAATAATGCTAACACTAATGCTATTACTAAATAGAGCAACAATATACTGTATAACAGTACAACCAGTCTCAAACTGGTGCGCTGTCATGTAATGAGGAATTTCCTGACCAACAAGATTCAGTCTTTCACTCATTCAGGTATAAATAGCAGAAACACAGCGGAACAGAAACAAATACTTCTCTAAAACAGACGCTAACGCTGACTGATGTTGTGAAAAATAAAAATAAAAACCATCTCCTTACCACTTCTCCTCCTCTGAGGGCTGTGACGTCATCCTGCAACACACACACACACACACACACACACACAGCCACATGAGGAGATAGAAAAACACACGTGCATGTCGGCACTGATGCGTGCGCTCTGAGACTCACAGGATATCCTCAATCTTGGAGAGGATGTGTTCAGCGCAGGAGCATTCCTTCTCCAGCGCCTGCTGGTCTTTTCCCTGCTCCCAGTCCAGCTTGGACAGCTCATCTTCAGCCAGCGTCAGGCCCATGCTGCGCTTCTGTCTGCACGCAGAGGACGCACAACTTACAGCTCAGTGTTCCAAGCTTTGACTTCACCGTTAAAGGTGCAGTGTGGAACAAAACCAAAGCTCAATGGCAGAAAAATGAGACATATAATTCAAAAATCTGTTTCTATTGATGTGTAATCGCTTCATTACAATAACCGTTATGTGTTTATTTTCGTAGAATAAATCATTTACCGTATATGTACTTGCTGGGGTCCACATACATGGAGGCTGCCATATTTATGCCACCATTTTTACTACGCTATCCCTGAATGGATGAATCAATGTGAGTGAAGTGAGAACCCTGTAAAACTGCTGTACCAGCTTTGTTTAATGGGAGTTAGAGACTGTTTGGGATCAGTAATGCCTTAAAAGACATTAAGGGCCGATTCTATCAAAGGTTTGCATGTATAAAAACGTGAGTTATCTCACAGCACACGCAAAAAATGTACAAACTGATCTATTAACAGCGTGCTAAAAGGGTTCAGACTTTAAAATGTGCCAAATAGCGCCTCTTATCCATTTAGTACTTTTTCTGCAATGAATATGCAATATGGGGCATTTACACGCAAAAGTGCGTGTAATGGGAGGAGAAAATGTAAATATACTAATTTAGCCCTCACAACCGTGAGACGTATTGCCTTGCTGGTTTTTTGCGTCTATTTTAGTACGTCTGAAAAGCAGGTGCAAACTTGCAGCTTTGTGCACAAAAGGCTGCAACTTCTGAGAGGGACAATCCTGGACACACACGCATCTGATTCAAAATCATTTTTCATGAGCAGTGAGGGCAGCGTGTTAAGTTCTCATTGTTGATTCAATAAAAAATCAATACAGCAAACCACTATTCAACACGGTGTAAAATATTCTGGATAAATGAAAGTTTGCAGCCACTGTGCAGCTTAATGGGAAATAAAGCTGAATTAATTGTGTCTTTTCATTTCCTCTTTTTGCCAATGTCACATTTTAACTTGGATTTTTGCACCTGGACAGGATCACAGGATCACCTGGCAGCACAAACTCTTAAGCCTAACCTAACTCATACAGGGGCATTTCCAACACGTTTGCACCCGCTGTCATTTGCGCCTTCATTCTTGGTAAATCACTCGCAAACTGTGATTCTGCCTCTTGCGCGAAATTCTGGATTGCGTGGGCAAATTACTACACGCAAATTTGGATCTTGATAAATCCGTTCCTAAAAGTAGTTACTCATAGTACAGTCATAGCTACACCTGAGACCACTGGATCCACTCACAGATGAAAACATCTTCATATCTGGGAGAATTTTGGCCACTGTACATTCACATCACTGCTTGGTATATGAAGTCATTGCTATACCCATTTTTACCACTAGATGTCAGGAGTTCTTATACCTGTACCTTTAAATGATTACAGTAAGAAATGTTGCACTGCTGAGCCAATCTTACCTAAAGTCTTCCAGGTTCTTGTGCAGATCTGCTAATAATGTGTCTTGTAAAACCTGAATGTATTGTTTACAAAGCTCCTCTGGGATCAATTCCAGTCTCCGCTTCTCTGAAACATAAAAATAATCAAGTTAAAAAGTTTGTTTGTAGCTTACCTTTAATTTATATTCATGTGAAATAAAATCCTAATTGCCCAAAAGTTGTCATGATAAGTAAAATGTAAATTAAAACTGAATGAAGTGATTTACAAATGTCATCAACTGGGAATGAACATATTTAATTCCCAGTAGAACATAAACAACAGATCAGATAGATCAGAGACATTTTAACATTCCAAGCAAAATATGAGCTCTTCAACCGTGTTTTATATACAGTCATCCTCAAAATCATTCATACACTCCAATAAAAAAAATTGCTAAATTTACAATAGTAATTCAAATAACAGGAAACTAATAATAATTAAAAATATACTTAATTCTAGTTTAGTGAAATAAAATATTGTTTTTGAATTGTGGTTGGAAATAGTAATTTAAAACTAACAAACAAACAAACAAATGAAACTGTCTTAGACACATTAGACCATTGATTCTCAACCATGCGGCCCAAGCTCGGGCCTCAAGCACCAAAAACTTTCCTTTTTCACATGTGGGCCGCAAGGACCGTATATTTTCACTGATATTTATGACTGGATGAGTTGCAATGTAGCTTCCCCCCACCTGGTGGTGGTAATTTGTCAGAGTTCAACAAACAAAAAGAAGAAGACACTCAGCTAGCTGCTAGCCTGTAGTAAACATTGTGAAGAAGTATTAAAACAAAATAATGAAGACAAAAATGCCCCAAACTGCCCCTAAAAAGGAAAAAATCCAGTCTAATTTATTAAATACGGATAAGTAAGTGGAGATAATAACACAGCAGAGCTGAAAGGTCTCAATGGAGCACCAGCTAACGCTAACGTTAATGCTAATGGAAGCTCTTAAGCCGCATCTACGAGCTTAATCTAGAAAGCAAACATCTTACACTTGTTGGAAAGAAAGGATTTTTAAGAAAAAAAAGAGAAAATCAGCTATTGATGCAGAAAATGTCTGTCATGTTAGGAAGTTCTTTAAAAAATTCTAAGAAAAGTTTACATGAACAAATTTTTCAATGAAACTTTGCGCTTTAATGGCCTGTCTAAACAAATAAAATACAGGTTTTCACAGGTTATTTAAGTTGAGCCCTTTTATTTTCAATGTGATCTATTACTGCATCAGTTTTTTCTGTTGCCCCTCTTTTTGTAGTAAAATGTTATAGATTTTGTTTTAATAGCCTTGTTCTGATGTTTGTAGGAGTCTGATTTTATTCCATGAATTATACATGAGATAGCCCACAGTGCAAAGCAAAATGTCACCTGCCCTTTCCAAGAGTACCTAACTGCAGTTACAATGACCGACAAGGGCGCTGCCATATATCCAATCCATACAGGAAGTCTCATGCGGAAGTTAGTTAAATACTGCCAAAAGTAACTATCTGTGGCTTGCAAACATTTGCGTATGGTGTTGTCGGGTGGTTAGGGTTAGGAGAATGAGTCAGGGGTAGGGTTAGATTTTAGTAAGTACATGAAAAAGAAACTTCCGACTAGGACTTACAGTGTGGATTGGATATATGGCGACGTACCGTGACTGCAGTTGGGCAAACGAGGTCAAAGTTCACATAATTTTCATTAAAAGTTGTCAAGTTTACATGGTGGCTGAATTGTTTCACAAGAAGTGACACTGGTATTTGATGTGACTTTTCTTAAAAGCTGTTGTTGATGTTTAGTTTTATTTATTGCATTTTAGTATTGATTGAATTTTAATAATGTGAACTTTCGCAACAAATCAGTTGAAGTCACTAAACTGGGGCTGCTTTGTTATATAACATTTTTGCTCAGCTAAATAAAAAAGTGCTTGAACAGCCCCCTGTTATAAGGGGTCTTTTGTCCTTTTCATATGAATTTGAATGGGTAAATTGATTTGTGTTATTTTTAATAACTTGCAAAATAGTCTGAATGATCTACATGGAAAAAAAAATCGCAATAAAATCGAGATTGTGATTTTGTAAAGAAAATATAGTAATATATTTTTTTCCCATTTTGCCCACCCCTAATGTAGGGTTTTCACTAGGAATGATTATAACTTGCTAAGAAAGATATCTATATCTGGTGAAACCAGGTAGAGTTTTTAATTGTCTTATATTTAAGAACTTACTCTAAAGAACTAAGATTGATTAATAATTTCTAATGCTTCCTGTAGCTCTAAAATTGACTCAGCAGACAACTTTAAAGAACAATAGATCAGTATACAAGGGTATATTTAATATGACAGCTCAGGAAGTGTTTCACACACTTTAGAAACACCCTGATGACCAACTCCACTGACACCACGACACTGCAACCCTTGATTCCCCCAGCCTAACCGGAGACGCACCACACATTGCTGCCTGGTCTGTGGGAAACACTGATTCCCTTACCCAGTTCAGCTGCCACCGATTCAGGCACAGGGACTTTAAGATTCTGGAAAAGACAACCAGACGCAGAGTAAGGATTATATCAACAAGTGTTGAGCCAATCAAAAAGTGTGTGTAAGCGATCAGTCACCAAAGGAAAGAGACTTACTGCTGCTCGGTCTAAGAAGAGCGAGTGGAATTCCATGAAGAAGCGTCGACTTTCTTTGGAGCTGGTTTGTTTGTGCATGTCAGCGTAGAGATAACACAGCTGAGAGAGGGAGAAGAGGAAAGCCAGTTATCTGATCCACAAGGTTCAGTCTATGGCCCATTTTCATTTATAATGAATTAGAATAGACGCACGTATTTATATTACCTGCTTGTTAACTATGACATTGCACCATTCTAAAAAAAAACCTGCACAGTCTTGTACAATTACACAGAATTAGTGATTCTCAGAATTCTCAGAATTAGTGAGATGAAATCTCACAAGATTTTGTAAGTAAAATAGATTGATACTGCGCTTTTCAATATTGATTTGATATTGGCATATGAAAATATTGCGATATTTCAGTGCATCGATATTTTTCCCACCCTTATTTTTCAGTGTCAAAAACAGATAACAAAGCTGCTATTTGCAATAACTGCTTATTTTTTTAAGCTTTAATATCGGTATCAATATCGGTTATTGGCCACATGAGTTTTAAAATATCAGCAAATCGGATATCGGCCAAAATTCCAATATTGTGCATCCCTAGAAATAATGACAATGGCCGCGTTTTCCAAATAATAAAAAACACTTTATAATGAGGGGTTTTTTTATTAATTAATTTATTGAGGGTTGCTTGGTTGTTGGTTTTGTTTGCTAAATTCTTAATTAAATCATTAGTTTTTTTTTTGGGGGGAGGGGGTCAATCCTTTCTAACCTAACTTTTTTTTCTTATGGAAAAGGAAGGACAATCAAATGGTAATTTTCAGATTATGAAATTATTTTATATAAAAAAAGAAAAAAAAGAAAATAAAAAAAAGAAATAAAAATAGATGATTATTGGAATATTTTTTGTTTTTTATTTTTATATATTTTTATAAAATCAATTTATAATGAAAAAAAAATGTGAGAGAAGAAGGAGGGAGGGAAGGAAATGATGGAAAATATAATAAATAAATAAGATAGGTATGGGAAGATAGACCAAAGAAAAAAAATAAAAAAAAAGGGAAGGAAATGGAAGGAAATTGTAGGAAATTAAAAGGGATTAAGGTGAATTTAATTATTAGTTAGGTATTGTTAGATGGAATTGATTGGGTGGACAAAATAAAGGCAAGTAAAATATAGACAATTTAGGATAGCCATAAAAGGTCTGGCAGAGGAGTCAAATGAAAGAACCCAAAAACAAAACAACCCACTCCGGAAACAATTTTATATATAACAATATAATAATAAATTAAAACCTAATAAACTACTCAACCAGCCAACTTTATATTTCTGTCATCATAATTATATTACAATCTAAAAATAAAGGAGAAGTTGAGGAAGAGAGTAGGGATTGGAAAGTGATAATATAAAAGTGAAATGTGAAGCGTAGAGTAAAATTTGGGGTAACGTAGTATTAAGAAGAATAGGGAAGGAGGGAGAGGAAGGGGGAGGAATAATTTAAGAAGTAATCAATCATTTATAAAATTAGTGGGAGAATAAGGGGGATGGGTGTTCGTGAGTGACGTTGGCGCAACGGAAATAAAATTGACACAAATAAACAAATGATGCATGAGGAGGTCATTTAAAATAAGATGAGTGTAGGAAATAAAATTGTGAAAAAATTCCTTAGAGAATATTAAATAGACAAAAAGATTTTGAAAGAGTGGTAAATATTTTAAAGTGTTGTGAATGTGGGTGAGGGTTGGAAGGAGTAGATGGATTAGTAAGAGAAATGAGAGAGAATAAGAATTAGTAATGTTAAGAATTTTATAAACCTTTTATCAATTTTCTAATATTGAACGATAGTACAACAAAGAAACGTAAGGAAGTTTCAGGATGGGGGGGGCGGGGTAAGCTTAAGGCAAAAAAAAAGAGAAAAAAGGGAGAAAGAATAATGGTTAATGGGAAATTTAAATTCCAAACCTGTTTAACAAAATTTGGCCAATTAGAAAATAAAAAAAAAATATTTAATGAATATTAAGAATTATTGGTAATTAAAAGTAAAATTTTAAAAATTTTTATTTTTTGATAAACAAAAAAAATAAAAAAGGGAATAAAGGGCGGAAGAAAAATAAGAAAAAAACTAAATAAATGAGTAATGGGATATGAATCCATCTTATTCATTATCCGGAGAGGGGAAGTGATAGTTTTGTAAATTAAGGGAAGGAAGGAAAAGGAAAAGAGGAAAGGGAGGGGGGGTTTGGGGGAGGTTAAAACAATATCTTCTATAAACTAAAAATAATCATCTTTGTTTCCGAAGCCTGTAAATATATGATTTCTCTTAACCGTAAACCATCCATGCAAATGTTCTCTACCTTTGGTAATTTTCTCTTTTTTTTGCCTTCTATAACAAAACCTGAAAGTTTATTGAGGCGGTTGTATCATGCGACCAATGTAGCGTGCTTGTAATGAGCACGATATCTGCAGCTGTGTGAAAGAAAAACAAACATGCAGGCAGTGGTTGAAGACTTGTCTGTATATGTCTTCATCCCTCAAAACAAAACGTCTTTGTGGTTTATAATCAATAATAAACCCCTCTGCTCCTGGAAATAATAACTGTGTGTATTAATTCACAAAGAAAATACTTATGTACAGGACTTATCCTCTGCTAAAAACTACAGCATCCAGCTGCTGAGGACATGACTGAGCCTTAATCTTTTCCTCACGCTGCCATTCACCAGTAGATTGTAGAGCAAGAAATTGTGGAAATCTTTAGTTTTACCCTTTAAGAAGCATCCTAAGACTGTTCTGTTTCGTTAAAAGTCCCATTTCATTCCAGTTATTTGACGGTAATTTAGAGTCACATTGATTGTTGGCATTAAATGAACAGCATCAGTGTGGGCTGTGTGTTTGTACCAGAGGAGTGGGGTCAAACTGGGAGACAACGTGATGGAGGAAGACCGCCAGGTGAGCCGGCCGAGACTTCACCAGGTCGATACTCTGAAAGCAGCTGCACTGACCGTTGATCTGAGCACAGAGAGCAACTCGTTAGATGAAGACGATGTGGTGAGGAAGCTGAGGACGTGTTCTTCTTTACCTGCTCTTGCTGAGAGTCAAAGTAGTCATCCTCTGCTCCGATGATCTGGGGGTGGACGAGGTAAGGAGGGCTACCCGCCAAGCTGTGGGCACCGGAGTCCTGGGTGATGTATTTAGGGGGAAACATTTTGTTACATCATAATTTTGATAAAAGACATCAAATTTCACTTTTCTGTGGTTTTGGGGTTATAATATGATCTGTTGTGCACTGATGAGGTCATGTGAATGTCAGAGTGATCAAAGTCCCTATTCGTGGACGGTCAGCTTTGTTTCTTCGAGCTAGTCTGTTAACATGGGCAGATTCAGGTCGGGGTTTTCCAGCAAAGGGATTTAAAAGAAAACTTCTGCAAAAACACTGAAGGAGGCGACAACAACGTTGTCATTATCCGTAACATTATTTATTTTCTAAACGCTGTCTTGTCTGATAAGTTCATTGTCTGAAGTAAAGAAAACTCCAGCTGTATTTATGTTCTTACCAAAGGCGTTAAATTGCAAATTGTTTTATGAGGAGAAACGAAAAATAACTACATTATTAAATTAATGGTGGAGCGTTTTCATTGTCCCTGCACCACTTGAAAAAACTCTAACAAAATAAAAAGTTAGTTCATCAGATCATTTTAAATTAATCCTGGTCACAGACTCTTGGGTTGTTCCATATGGTTGTTTTAAAGGATAATTTTATCCCCCGTCAAAGCAGCTCCCGAACTGGAACATCTCGCAAACTGGACCCTGCAGTTTGGATTCAAACAGGATTAATTTGCACCGCCATTTCTCTCTGGCCTCAACGAAACTGTAGGAACACTGTTGTTGCTGCTGTGTGGTGGTTGAAAAGGACAAATTAACATCAAATCAGAGAGAAGTTGGCTGACAATCAGGCCTCAGTCCACCCCAATATCACAAGAGCAAGTGAAACACACACGGATTTGAATGAGGTCCCAACACTTACTTCCAAATGAATAAATTAAATAAATAAAAACGGATGTTTAATGCAGAAAAATATCATTTCATAATTTCAGCACTTTGTGGTAAACTATTGCTTTTCTCTTTCTGTTATTTTGTGTGGGCTTGTCTGTTGAGTCGCGCGAATTTATCCCATTCATCTTCGTCCAAGAGCCTCTCAGAGAAATGCCCACAAATGTCATCCTTGCGTTATTTGCGGGTCTGTCCCCAGACATCGTATTCAGCAACAACAGCGACATTAAGTTTTACATAAAAGGCTTCCTCCTCCAGGTTCGACTGGGACAAACGTTTTATTTCAGAATGATCAGAATTATTTTTACAACATTTCCATGGATCACATTAAGCCTGTCTGTCTTTTTCTCCTCTTCTGCAGGAGGAGCGTTGCAGAAGCGTCCTCTCTGAACATTCTGCAGTTACGCTTGTAACGCAGAATCAGTGTTTTATTATTGATGAAAATGTCAAAAATACATTAACACAATGGTTGGCAACTAAGGGCCCGATTTACGAAAGGTTTGCGCTTGTTAAAACGGGCGCTATCTTCATTACGCACGCAATAATCCGCCAGAGCTGATTTACAAAGCAGGGCAAAAGGAGGTTTGCGCCTATTAAGGGGCAAAATAGCGCCGCTGTCCATTTTGCGCATCTGCTGCAGATGAATATGCAAACTGGGCGTTTCTGCCAGAAGGCGCAAAATATTGGGAGGAGATTATGCAAAACCTCAGTTTAATACGCGCAAATGTGATCTATCAACCGTTCAACGGAAAGCGGGCGCAAAAAAATGCGTGTAATTTAGCACGTCTGAAAAGCAGGTATAACTGGCAGCTTTACGCACTGATGGCTGAAAGAATGCTGCACACAGGACTGCAGACATCGGGTCAGAATCATTTTTCATGATGTGTTCAGGCGACACGTCAAGTTTTCATTATTTAATTAAATAACAATCAACATCACTGTTAAACACGGTTATTCCAGACATGAACCAGAACATCTGCAGCTGCAGCATCATGGTAGTTAAAGCTGACATTAATTATGTCTTTTTATTTTCTTTTACTTTTTGCCAATGAAATATTTTTAAATTAAAATCATCTCCTGCTCCTCCACACGCAGCGACTGCTGCTGTGTTCTGAGGTTGCTGTCCTGCGTGAAGTTGGCCCCCACCCCACAAAAAACTCAGTGAAAATAACCAGTAACGTCGCACAAACTAATGATACTATTTTTTTACTGAGTTTTGCATGGGGTGGGGGGCAATTACACAGGTCCCGCGCCTGGCATTGTGCCAAAGAGCGCGCAGTCTGTGCGTAATATCAGATCATCTTCAACAGCGTGTCCTTATCCACGTCCTTAAACTGGCCTCTTCTTACGATCCACAGAGAAACCTGCTGCATTATTTTTATTTATAGTTATTATGAAGAGTTCATTTGCAAAAACAGACAAACGCCACTGTGGAAAAACGGAGTTAACTGCTTTTGTTGCTGTTGGGTACAAACGCCATATCTCCATTTTACATCATTAAAACCCTCTACTTCACGTGAGCTTGATTTTCTGAAAATATTCAAAAAGTAAATGAAGAGTTTATTTGCAAAAGCAGTTAACTCCGTTTTTTCTAAATGGCGTTTGTCTTTTTTTGCAAATGAACTCTTCATATTTATCTTATATTCTGTTTTTTATTTGCCTCATTATATCTCTGAAACTAACATCTCTCTATCAGGATGAATTTCATTTTGCGTTTACCACATGCTCTTCTGAACTTTCCGTGGCGCAGGGAGAGCGCACGCTAAATCCTCATTTAAATCCTGCTGTTTGCGCCTGTTACAGATTGCGCGTGTAATCTTTGTAGATCACCCGCAAACGCTAAAATGACAGCGCACGCTATTTTTTTTGCGAGGCAAAGACATTAGACTCGCAATTTGGAGTCTTTGTAAATCAGGCCCTAAGTGTCTCTATAGTACTTTTATGATACTTTGCAAAAACGTAATTTAATTTGTTTAAAATCTATTGCAGTGGCACATAAGCCCCGTTTCCACCAGCGGGTCTGGGTCGGGTCGGGCCGGATCGGTCCACGTTTTTTTGCGTCTCCACAGATAAAAACTGGGACGGGTACCCTTATATCCGACCCGACCCGGACTACTTTTTTGGCACCCTTCGGTAGGGGTACTGATCTAACCGACCCGGACCAAAGGGGTGGAGCTAACACACAGCAATCAGCTGATTCATTGAAAAATCCGCTACTTCCCGCGTGACCCAGCGTAAAAACAAAGCCGGGGTGACTCCTTTCTGTTTCTGTCACGTGTGGCGCCGGTGTTTTGGTTAAACGGCGTTACACGGCGATGATGTCACACAATCATGTAGCAGTGCTGTCCAGCTAATTCTCCGCCTCCAGAATAAGGGTACAGGTTGCTGTGGGGACACAGCGTGAAATCAACACATCCGTACCCAAACCCACCCGATCCGGCCTGGCCCGGCCCGACCTGACCCAGACCCGCGGGTGGAAACGAGGCTCTAGAGAGCTATTTTTTCCTTTTTTTTTTCTCCATCCACCTAGCTTTCTTTAGGAATCAAACCAGCCCTAGAGCCTGTCTCAAACCGCACACTTGCCTGAGTGCACTGGAATTCAGTGCGTAGTGTGCACTGTGTACTTCGTCTGTAGTGCACACTATTGTCGCTAAATGCTGACCCAAACAGAACACTGCACTTACAGGAAGTGACGGACTAGCATTACCCGTTAACATGAGCTAACTCTCCTGAGCCGGTATAACTGCAGCCTCAACACATGTCCAGATCATAACTGTCATCAGGGAGTGAACAGCTTGGTAGCATGCTACAATATACATTAGTAAATATGTCTAAAGAATTTCATTAATGTTACTTAAATCAGTACAGTACCGCCCCCGATACAGCAGGGGTCGCCACTGCTTTGTTCACCACCATTATTCAGCTCTGAAAGCAGTTCGAAAGTCCCGCTTCTTCCTCTACATCAGCAAGATGGCGTGTGTTTAGTGCGAGTAGTGTGCTTCATTCTGCACGGCATTTTGGGGGGGTGATTAGGGCAACATCCTGGTACTTTCAGTGCACTGAATTTTTGGCTTAAATGACACCATGTGTACACTACACCCTGAAAAACAGTGTTTTAAGTGCTTGGTTTGGGAAAGACCCCTAGACTACCTGTGGGACTACAGACTCAGGAGGATTTGTTTAAAAACAAAGGAAGGGGAATAAAGAAGGGGGAAAAAAAAAAAAAAAAGAAAGGGAAAAGGAGAAAAGGGGAGTAAAAAAAAAAAAGAAAAAAAGGAAAGGGGGGGGAGGAGGATAAAAAAAAAAAAAGAGGAAAAGGAAAAAAATATAAAATAAAAGGGGGAAAAAGGAAGAAAAAAAAGGGAGGGGAGGAGAAAAAAGTGATGCCTAACTGAGATAATGATTAGTCTGGTGGTGTTAAATGAGTTCCAATTCAATAGTTTCCTTGAGCCATCTGGTCTAGTGTTTGCCACTGAAACATGAGCGCAGATGTCATTTTTTTGTTTGCGTCTTTGTGACGGTAGAAACTTGTGTGAAATGGACGAGGTGGCCGAGTGGTTAAGGCGATGGACTGCTAATCCATTGTGCTCTGCACGCATGGGTTCGAGTCCCATCCTCGTCGTGTTGTGTTGGCACTCTGGGACTGGAGGTGAACTGTCCATTAATGCTGGGGTGTCCAAAGTTGGCCCTTGAGGGCTGCTGCTTTTCTTTCCCTCCTTGCTCCAACATACCTTACTCAGTTTTAATCAATACACAAGCCAATGAACTTCTGCACAGAGTCACTAATTTGAGTCAGGTGTGTTGGAGCAGGGAAGCATAGAAAACCTGCAGGTTTTTGGCCCTCCATAACCGGCCTAGACACCCATGCCTTAATATGTCTGGCCTTTCAAAGCATTGTGGCTCACATGGATTCCCTAGAAGAGTCTCGATCAGACTTGCAAATACCTAATGATATCTGTACCGCAACTTGTAATGACTTTAGCTGCTCTGGCCTATGACGATTGTCCTATTTTTACTTGCCATGTGCAAATCAGTCAGTCACCTCAATTGCTGAAACAGCCACTCCTTACTGTCAGGTCAAAAGAGAGACAAAGCCTTCTGGAGAATACGGGCGTCGATCCCGTTGCCTCTCACATGCAAAGCGAGCGCTCTACCATTTGAGCTAATTCCCCTCTGAAGGAACTGTAAAGGGTAAAAGAAACAAAAGCTCATTCAGTGCTAACTGAATAAAGAAGTAACCCTTCTTCACCTCCATCCACCTAGCTTTCTTTAGGAATCAAACTAGCCCTAGAGCCTGTCTCAAGCCGCACACTTGCCCGAGTGCACTGGAACTCAGTGTGTAGTGTGCACTGTGTACTTCGTCTGTAGTGCACACTATTGTCGCTAAATGCTGACCCAAACAGAACCCTGCACTTACAGGAAGTGATGGACTAGCAGTACCCGCTAACATGAGCTAACTCTACTGAGCCGGTATAACTGCAGCCTCAAACACATGACCAGATCATAACTGTCATCAGGGAGTGAACAGCTTGGTATCATGCTACAATATACATTAGTAGTTATGTCTAAATAATTTCATAAATGTTACTTAAAGCAGTACAATACCGCCTCCGATGCAGCAGGGGTCGCCACCGCTTTGTTCACCACCATTATTCAGCTCTGAAAGCACTTCGAAAGTCCCGCCTCTTCCTCTACATCAGCAAGATGGCGTCTGTTTAGTGCGAGTAGTGTGCTTCATTCTGCACTGCATTTTTGGGGGTGATTAGGGCAACATCCTGGTACTTTCAGTGCACTCAATTTTTGGCTTTAATGACACCATGTGTACACTACACCTTCAAAAACAGTGTTTTAAGTGCTCGGTTTGGGACAGATCCCCTAGACTACCAGTGGGACTACAGACTCAGAAGGATTTGTACATGATTGCGGCAAATGCAGTTTAACTCATCACATGTCTCTTCCTGCCAGGTCCATGAATGGGTTTGAAGCCATCCTCATATTTTACAGTTGTTGTTGATGTGACATCTCAACAACATTCTTACCACCAAACAGTGACATGAGCTGCTAGCATTTGAGGAACTGTGTCAATCATGAGATCGATGCTTTCTTTTGCCTACAACACACAATTTCCACTTTTGTCATGCCAACAAATATATGATAGGCGTCTAAGGGAGACGTTAAACATCCTTCTGGAGAATACGGGCGTCGATCCCGTTACCTCTCGCATGCTAAGCGAGCGCTCTACCATTTGAGCTAATTCCCCCACACGGGTGGCAAAACAGATAGAGCACCCATTGCTAACTCAAGTGTGCCCCAGCCGTAGCTTTAACTGCACCCATCTTAATGTATTTGGTAATGATACAACCTCAAGGCCTATCATTGTGCTGTTGCCTTTTCGCTTATGTCCCTCTTTTCGTGGGGTTGTGGGCCGTCCGGGTGGCCCCGGGGGGTCTTGGGGGGGGGCTTTTTGGGGGGGGTGGGGGGCTTTTGGGGGGGGGGATTACCCCTTTTTCCCCGTGGGGGGCCCGGTTCGGGGTGCTTTCCCGGGGGGGGGGGGTGTGGGGGTGTTTGGGGGTTGTGTTTTCTTTTTAGGGGGGGGTGGGTTTTTTTGGGGGGGGGGTGGGTGGTGGGTTTTTTTTTTTTTTTTTTTTTTTTTTGTTTTTTTTTTTTTTTTTTTTTTTTTTTTTTTTTTTTTTTTTTTTTTTTTTTTTTTTTTTTTTTTTTTTTTTTTTTTTTTTTTTTTTTTTTTTTTTTTTTTTTTTTTTTTTTTTTTTTTTTTTTTTTTTTTTTTTTGTGATGCCTAACTGAGATAATGATTAGTCTAGTGGTGTTAAATGAGTTCCAATTCAATAGTTTCCTTGAGCCATCTGGTCTAGTGTTTGCCACTGAAACATGAGCGCAGATGTCATTTTTTTGTTTGCGTCTTTGTGACGGTAGAAACTTGTGTGAAATGGACGAGGTGGCCGAGTGGTTAAGGCGATGGACTGCTAATCCATTGTGCTCTGCACGCATGGGTTCGAGTCCCATCCTCGTCGTGTTGTGTTGGCACTCTGGGACTGGAGGTGAACTGTCCATTAATGCTGGGGTGTCCAAAGTTGGCCCTTGAGGGCTGCTGCTTTTCTTTCCCTCCTTGCTCCAACATACCTTACTCAGTTTTAATCAATACACAAGCCAATGAACTTCTGCACAGAGTCACTAATTTGAGTCAGGTGTGTTGGAGCAGGGAAGCATAGAAAACCTGCAGGTTTTTGGCCCTCCATAACCGGCCTAGACACCCATGCCTTAATATGTCTGGCCTTTCAAAGCATTGTGGCTCACATGGATTCCCTAGAAGAGTCTCGATCAGACTTGCAAATACCTAATGATATCTGTACCGCAACTTGTAATGACTTTAGCTGCTCTGGCCTATGACGATTGTCCTATTTTTACTTGCCATGTGCAAATCAGTCAGTCACCTCAATTGCTGAAACAGCCACTCCTTACTGTCAGGTCAAAAGAGAGACAAAGCCTTCTGGAGAATACGGGCGTCGATCCCGTTGCCTCTCACATGCAAAGCGAGCGCTCTACCATTTGAGCTAATTCCCCTCTGAAGGAACTGTAAAGGGTAAAAGAAACAAAAGCTCATTCAGTGCTAACTGAATAAAGAAGTAACCCTTCTTCACCTCCATCCACCTAGCTTTCTTTAGGAATCAAACTAGCCCTAGAGCCTGTCTCAAGCCGCACACTTGCCCGAGTGCACTGGAACTCAGTGTGTAGTGTGCACTGTGTACTTCGTCTGTAGTGCACACTATTGTCGCTAAATGCTGACCCAAACAGAACCCTGCACTTACAGGAAGTGATGGACTAGCAGTACCCGCTAACATGAGCTAACTCTACTGAGCCGGTATAACTGCAGCCTCAAACACATGACCAGATCATAACTGTCATCAGGGAGTGAACAGCTTGGTATCATGCTACAATATACATTAGTAGTTATGTCTAAATAATTTCATAAATGTTACTTAAAGCAGTACAATACCGCCTCCGATGCAGCAGGGGTCGCCACCGCTTTGTTCACCACCATTATTCAGCTCTGAAAGCACTTCGAAAGTCCCGCCTCTTCCTCTACATCAGCAAGATGGCGTCTGTTTAGTGCGAGTAGTGTGCTTCATTCTGCACTGCATTTTTGGGGGTGATTAGGGCAACATCCTGGTACTTTCAGTGCACTCAATTTTTGGCTTTAATGACACCATGTGTACACTACACCTTCAAAAACAGTGTTTTAAGTGCTCGGTTTGGGACAGATCCCCTAGACTACCAGTGGGACTACAGACTCAGAAGGATTTGTACATGATTGCGGCAAATGCAGTT
>JALJCO010000996.1:0-70000 GCA_023101725.1 Atherinomorus stipes
CTCATGGAGGGTGTGGGGTGTGTTGGGTTGTTGGTGGGGGGAACTGAACCTATTGAAGAATATGTTCAGTTCGTTAGCTCTGTCCAGACCTCCGTCAGTCTGGTCCCCCTTTAACTTGAAGCCAGTGATCTTCTTCATTCCCGACCACACATCCCTCACGTTGTTCTGCTGGAGCTGCTCTCCAACTTCTTCCTGTCATCCTCCTTCACTTCTTAGTCTGTGTTTTCAGTTGTTTTTGTGTGGTCTTCAGTAACTCCCTGTCTCCATCCCTGAAAGCTTTCTTTTGATGTTCAGCAGCTTTTTCAGGTCACTGGTGATCCAGGGTTTGTTATTGGGGAAGCACCTCACTGTTCTTGTTGGAACGATGTTGTCCACACAGAAGTTTATGTAATCTGTCACACACTCAGTCATGGTGTTGATGTCGTCTCCATGAGGTTCACAGAGGACATTCCAGTCTGTGGCCTCAAAGCACCCCCTCAGAGCATCTTCAGCCTCAGTAGACCAGGTTTTAATCGTCCTCCTAATGACTGGTTGCTGCTGAACGATGGGCTTGTAGGTGGAGGTGAGAAAGAACCAGATTATGATCTGATCTTCCTAAAGGAGGCAGGGCAGAGGAGCTGTATGCATTCTTAGTATTTGCATAAAATAAGTCCAACATCTTATTTTCTCTGGTGGAGCAGCTGACAAACTGCTGGAAAGTTGGTAACGTAGCAGAGAGGGAGACGTTGTTGAAGTCTCCAGAGATCGCTATGAAAGAGTTTGGATGCTGTGTTTGTAGTTTAGCCACGACGGAGCTGATGACATCACAGGCTGTCTCTGGTGCGGTACCTGGTATTATATAAACTGCTACCAGAATAACACAGGCAAACTCCTCTGGGTAAAAAATATGGACGCAAACTCAAAGCTAACAGTTCAATGTCTCTTGTGCAGATCTTCTCCTTGACAGTGATGTGTCCTGGATGGCACCAACGCTGATTGACCAGCACTGCAATTCCACCTCCCTTTAGCTTCCCGCTGAGCTGTTTATTTCAGTCTGCATGGACCGTCTTGAAGCCGTGTACATGTCACAGGGTGAACAACCGGGTGCTGCCAGAGACTGGACTCTGCCCACTAGCTTGGTTTTTAGCATGCTTGTTATGGTTTTTTTGTGTGGTTTTAACCCTGTTTTTATTCCAAAGCTAGTGGGAGCTTTTAACGAACTGATTGGCAGCACCTGGGGAGAAGGACTCCTCCCTGGCTTAACTGAAAGCTGCAGATAAAAGCCGGTGTGCGGACAACAGAAGGAGGCTGCAGAAGGACTGAGGAGGACTGGGTCCAGGAGGCGCAGCCGGGGGAGGACGTGAGTCCCCCGGCTGGGGGGCTCGAAGCAGTGGTGGGGTAGCAGCGGCGGCAGCAGTGGAGACGGCGACGGCGACGCAGAAGAGTGGCCCGGGAGTCGGAGGGCCCGGAGGAGTGACTGCCCGGGCCACAAAGCAGGCTTGGAGTCCCGGGGGAGCCTATGGCCAGGAGGGCGGCTGCCAGGAGGAGCAGCCGCCATGGACCCAGGACGACGCCGAGAGAGACGCCGAGAGAGACGCCGAGAGGGACGCCGAGAGGGACGCCGGCCACTGCCACCCCTGCAAGCCCCTTTTTATCCTTTTCCTTTCATAACTTTTTAGGTTGGACTTTTAGGATTATTTTATTACTTTTTAGTTTAGTAGTTTTATTTGTTTTATTTCTTTAATAAAGCTTTTATTTCTTTTAACCACCACCTGCTGGCGAGGCCTGTCTTTCTTTCCCCTCCTCCTGCAGTCGCCGGTATCTACAAAGGACCACCCCCGTGACATACAGACGCATTACAGTCCGGGATGTGTTCATGCAGCCATGTCTCGGTGAAACACATGATACTGCATTCTCTGTACTCTTTCTGAGACCTTGTTAGCGCTTTAAACTGGTCCATCTTGTTAGCTAGCGATCTTACATTACCCATCACAACAGTTGGAAGAAACGGTTTAAATCTCCACCGTTTTTCTCTCTGCCTTACCCCTGCCCTGCATCCTCTTCTCTTTCTCATTAACTCCACTGGGATTTGACGTGTTATTTCGCTGGTAATCTTGATTTGGGAGAGTTTTAACAGTTGATCCCGGTGGTAAGCAATTTTTCCGTTGCTATGGATACACATCATAACAAGTAGTGAAAAATGCCAAATATATGAGGAAAAATTTCCTGAATTGCACAGCCTTCAAACCAGCATAAAAAATCCTCCAGGAAAAACCTAATTTGACAAGTAATGTCAATAAAAAAAAGACAGCTATATTTGAAAAAAACACAAAAGTTTAGGGAGAGCTATTACAAACTGCAGCTACCTAGCAGCGCAGTCCAGAATTTTTTTTACTTTTTTATAAAAATATTTTTTAAAAATTCACAAATTTTTTATAATTATAAAAGGATTTTATAAGCAAAAATATCAGGCCTCCTAAAATAAAATCTTGCATCTGTAGTTAGTACTTGGTTTGGGCCCTTTTGCATGAATGACTCCTTCACCCGGCGTGGCATGGATGCTACCAGCTTTAACCCGGCGTGGCATGGATGCTACCAGCTTTAACCCGGCGGGGGGGCGGGTGGCATGGATGCTAGCAGCCCTAACCCGGCGTGGCATGAATGCTAGCAGCTTTAACCCGGCGTGGCATGGATACTAGCAGCTTTAACCCGGTGTGGCATGGATGCTAGCAGCTTTAACCCGGCGTGGCATGGATGCTAGCAGCTTTAACCCGGCGTGGCATGGATGCTAGCAGCTTTAACCCGGCGTGGCATGGATGCTAGCAGCTTTAACCCCATGTGGCATGGATGCTAGCAGCTTTAACCCGGCGTGGCATGGATACTAGCAGCTTTATCCCGGCGTGGCATGGATGCTAGCAGCTTTAACCCGGCGTGGCGTGGATGCTGGGGGGGGGAGCTTTATCCCGGCGGGCATGGATGCTACCAGCTTTAACCCAGCGTGGCATGGATGCTACCAGCTTTAACCCAGCGTGGCATGGATGCTACCAGCTATAACCCGGCGTGGCATGGATGCTAGCAGCTTTAACCCGGCGTGGCATGGATGCTAGCAGCTTTAACCCGGCGTGGCATGGATGCTACCAGCTATAACCCGGCGTGGCATGGATGCTAGCAGCTTTAACCCGGCGTGGCATGGATGCTAGCAGCTTTAACCCGGTGTGGCATGGATGCTAGCAGCTTTAACCCGGCGTGGCATGGATGCTAGCGGCTTTAACCCGGCGTGGCATGGATGTTAGCAGCTTTAACCCGGCGTGGCATGGATGCTAGCAGCTTTAACCCGGCGTGGCATGGATGCTAGCAGCTTTAATCTGGCGTGGCATGGATGCTAGCAGCTTGTGGCATATCTCAGCTGTTAAGGAGACCAACATGCTTCCATCACAGCCTTGAACTCTTCTTTATTGTTTGCTCTCTTCCCGTTCAGCTTTCTCTGACGATGTCCCACATGTTTTCAATGGGGTTCAGGTCAGGTGGGTTTGCGGGCCAATCCAGCATGGTGATCCATGGTTGTTGAAGCAGGATTTTGTAGTTTTGGCAGTGTGGGCAGGTGCCAAGTCCTGCTGGAAGATGAAGTCTGCATCCCCATACAGCTGGTCCACTGAAGCAAGCATGAAGGTCTCCAAAATGTCCTGGTAGACGGCTGCATTGATGCTGGACTTGATGAAGCTCACAGGTCCATTCCTTATGAAGTCCTCCACACGTCTGAAAGGCCCTTTCCTGACCATCTTCTCCAGTCTGCTGTCAGCCCTCCGGCTTCTACACCGTTTTCTTCCACACTTCTTCCTTCCACTTGACTTCCATTAATGTGCTTTGAGACACTCTGAGAACATCCAGCTTCTTTTCTATCACTTTTTGTGACTTTCCACCTTGTGCAGGGAGTCAATGATGGTTTTCTGCACAACTGTCAGATCAGCATCTTCCCCATGATTGTGAATTCTTCTAAACCAACACAGAGACTTTTTAAAGGCTCAGGGTACTTATGGAGGTGTTTGGATTACTGACCTGATTAGAATGTGACACTCTGAACCTACAATACTGGAGCTTTTCACAATATTCTAGTTTTTTGAGTTTTAGAATTTGAGGTTTTCTGAAGCTGCAACTTCTAATCAGCAACATCCAAACAAACAAAAGCTGGAAATATATGATTCAAATCTTATTTATCTATACAATATGTAAATTGCACCTTTTACGTTGAATTACAGAAATACAAGAACTTTTTCCGGATATTGTAGTTTAATATTCAATACACAGTGCTCATGGTTCGATACAAATACATGCATTGTTGCACTCCAAATATACATATATATGTATGTGTATATATGCGTGTTCTGTGGCTCATTATCTGAAATCATAGAGAAGTAAGGGGGGGGGGGGTTTTTGGTCTGTAGTGCTGCAAAGTCTGGCTGGGTGAGGGGAGAGAGTTTGTAACGCGCTTCTAAAAAGTCCAAGAGATTTCTTTCCTTTGGGTGTGTTCCCATTTTTTTCCTTTCAGATTGTTTTGTTGACAGGTTACATTATAACAAAAATAAAAAGGGTGGAAAAACAAAGGAGTGAAAGCGGTAAAAAACTGTGCGTCCTCCCGCACCCAAGCCAATTAAAAGGACCCTGCATCACCTGTGATTGCCATTAGTGAACCTGGTGCCCCTCCTTACTGCCCCCTACTGTGATAAAACAAAACAAAAAATACAAGTGAAGAAAGAAACAAATGGCTCCAACACTCCGGCCCCTAATTGTGAAGTTGGAAACAATTACAAAAAACAGGAGCCATGAAGTCCATTCATTTAACTCTTGATCTTCTTAAGCAGAAGGTTATCCAACGTCGAATCTAGTCCCATAGAGCCTCTTGCAGAAGAAAAAGCTTGGTTATAGGCCGGTCCATGTGTCCGGTTTTTGTCTTCAGCTGCACTGAACGTACAAATCCAGCTTTGTTGGGTAAGTCTTGGTAACTCTTCCCATAGTCCATGATCCACGAGGAGCAGTTTGGTCCATGACTATCACAATGTCTCCAACACTGAAACTTCTTCGAGGCTTGGTCCACTTTTGACGTTCTTGCAACATTGGCAGATATTCTCTTGTCCACCTTTTCCAAAAAGATCAGCAAGATACTGAACCTGTCTCCAACGTCTTTTGATGTAAAGATCATGTTCGTCAAAAACTAGGAGGTAGAGCAGGTTTTCCTTTGAGCAAGAGAATATGATTTGGAGTGAGCGCTTCCAGGTCATTCACATCATAGACACTTTGGTAATGGGAGGTGTTAAGAATGAGCTCTACTTCACACATGATGGTATGAAGGCTTTCATCATCCAAAGTTTGTTGCTGTAAAACAGAAAACAAAACTTTTCTAACCATTCTGATCATGCGTTCCCATACTCCTCCATGATGGGATGCAGCAGGGGGATTAAATGTCCAGTCAATGCCTCTTTGAGCAAAAGTGTTCTGGATCTTAGTATGATCAACAGCAGCCCAGGCCTGTTTCAGCTCCCTCTCTGCTCCGACAAAATTCGTCCCGTTGTCTGATCTAATATGACTCACTTGTCCTCTGCGACTCACAAATCTTCTTATAGCGTTGTGCAAGAGTCAGTTGTCAAGGAATGTGCAATCTCCAGATGGACAGCCCTGCTAGCCATGCAGGTAAATATTACGCCATATCTTTTGACCTTGGAACGCCCTCTTTGACCTCAATGGGTCCAAAGTAGTCCACTCCCACATTGGTGAAGGGGGGTAAGTCTGGAATGACCCTTTCCACAGGCATGTCGGCCATTTTCTGTTCACTTGGTTGTCCTCTGTGTCTCCGACAGATTATACATTCAGATATTATTCTTCTAAGGCAGAATTTGCACTTGTAATCCAATACTTTCTTGCAGTGTTGAGAGCATATGATTTCTACCTGCATGTCCAACTTGTTGGTGTATATGTTGAAAATGAGATTGGATACATGTTGACCTTTAGAAAGTATGACAGGATGTTTCTGTTCTTCAGGTAAAGCTGCTCTGCTGAGTCTTCCACCCACTCTCAACAAACCATCCTTCAACACAGGGTCTAGCTTGTATATGTTGCTGCCTTTTCTCACACCTTTTGCTCCACTCTCCAAGAGCGATATTTCATCTTTGTAAGTAGAATGTTGACTGAAATGAATGATGGCAGATTCTGCTCTGGAGAGGTCATTGACAGTTAGAGATGGACAGCCAAATGTAGGTTTAACCTTCTTCATCTCTCTTTCCACCATGTCTGGCTCTATGGATGAACCAGCAGCAGCCAGAGAGCAATAATTTCTTTCCTCTTTTTGCTCAAATCCAGGAGAACATCTTGAAGCCTAAGAAACCAGCCAACAGCGGTTTTTAGCTTTGTCAAGAGGAAAAATAGTTATGAGCTTGGTGGTTGCGTCGTTGAACTCAGAAGTAAAGCGTTAACCATGACATTTCTTTTGACTTCTGAATCTTAGAGGAAATGGGTTGTAGAACAAAATCCTTTGGCCAGTCCTCCTCAGGTCTTTGAAGAAAATTGGACCTGTGAGCCACCTGCTGGTGCCAAGAGACTTTCAAATGTCAAACCTCTGGAGGCATCATAGCAGGATTGTTTGTGAACTGATGTAACTCCATTGCGTAACGTTGTAGCCTCTCTTATAGATGCCCTCTATTAGCCACAAAGGTAGAAATCGTTTTGTGTTGTTGATGTATTTAACACTGTTGGCTGTCGATCCAAAAACATGACTTGTCCAACTTGAGAGGCAACTCTTTCTGCAACAGATTGTCGACCTTGAAGTAGCACTGCCGCAGTAAGTTAAGGCGTGGAATGGTCGTCTGTTTCAAAGGAGCTACTCTCGCTTTACCCATCATAAAGGCAAGATGTACTCTCTGCTCCTCATCTTCCAATCTCAGGTAGGACACTGTACCATATCCATGTTGCTAGCACAGCAAAGTGTGCAGCTGTGCCTTCCTGGCCCTCTGAGATCCTTGGGTTGGACACTGCGATCAACCTTGAAACTCTCCATTTTTGTCAAATCCAGTAACCATTTGCTCCCTGCTGGAGAAGTGTCTGTGGTACGGGATCATCCCAAGACAGTTTCTGTCGGCACATCTCCTGCAGCATCATCTTTGGGACTAAGATGAACGGTGACAGAAATCCTAATGGATCATAAATAGAACTTACGATGGAAAGAATGCCACGTCTTGTATATGGTTGGTTTTCCACTTTTGGCTTGAAAATGAACTTGTCACTTTCAGCACACCAATGCAATCCAAGAGCTGTTTCCACAGGTAATCTATCCTGTTCCAGATGGAGTTGTCTGGTTGTTGTGGATCGGCTTTCCTCTGGTATAGACAGCAATACAGCTCGACTATTGCTTGTCCACTTTGACAGCTGAAATCCTCCCCTTGAGCATAAGTCAGTCAAGGTCTCAACCAGATGTATGGTTGTGGGATAGAAATAAAATCATGTTTGATGGGTGGTGAGCTGCCAAAAATGCTTTTTGGGGTATTACAGGCACCAAAGGAATCTGCTTTGCCGTGGTGGTTTACAATTGTCTGAATTGTCAAAACACGAAGGGTTTGCATGTGGCCTAGAAGTTAAGTTCCTTTATCTGCTCCAATGCCTGTTTTGGGTGGTATACCCGTGATGAGGTAGTCCATTATTGATGTATTTTGTGTTACTTTGATACCATAAAGAATTTTTTCCTTTTTTTATCTTGTAATTGCGTGCTTGGCTTTAGCATTTATTGGCATAGAGACATATCCACTTTAAAAGGTAAGTATAAGTAATACCCTCTAGATGTGAAGGAGTCATCTTTTCTTTTTTGCTTTCTTAGCAATTTAGTCTTTTATGATAGTTTGAGATGGGTGAGTTTAAAAGTTGGGTAGCGGGTTTTTAGGTGTTTTTCCGGTTTTGTTGGGAGATGATGTTTTAGGTGTTTGGTTTGGCTTCCAACCCAGTGTAACAGGTTTTTCTTTTGCTGGGTAGCATGTTCGGATTAGTGTAGGTTGTTATAAAAGGGTTTTGTTTGTGTAAGCAATCTTTTCTATTGTGGGGTTTGGTTGGTGTTGGGTTGTGGCATTTTTTTTTTATTAATTATAATTATTGATTTTGTGTGGGCTTGGTGTGGTATTTTGATTTTTTTGTGATGCTCCTAAGATAGGAGTTCTGTGCCCGGTCTGCTTTATGGCGCCTAGTTTCGGTTGCTGTTATTCCAGTGTTCAGTTTGCCTTCCGGGGGGAGGTGGCTCCTTGTGGGGTGTTAAAAAATGCGTTTGTTTTTTTCTGTTAAAGCTTAATAAATAAATATGTATGGTTATTGGTTTTTTTGGGATTGTTTTGTAAGTGTGGTGTTATTTATTTTGCTCTTATGTTTGGATGTTTGATGATGATTTTGTGGAATTTTGTATATGAGGGGTTTGCCGTAGTGTGTTTATATGAAGATGGGCTTGAGTTGTTTGTTGGTTGGGGGCACTTTGTCTGTTTGTCATAGGTGGTTTTTCCTTTGATATTGTGTTTTTTTGGTCTTACATCTGCGTATATGAAAGACGCTTTCTGACACTTGGCCCAAGCTAGGTTTTGATATAATTTTTGTTTTTATAGGTTATCCTGCGGCCCTGCTAATTTGTGTTTTTTTTTTTCTTGCTGTGGGGGGGATTATTGGATTGTTTTGTTGTAGTCACCAGGACCAATCTCCTCTTGGTAGTGTAACCTTTCTTTGATCCATCACTCCCAGTTGATTGGCATTTTTTTGCGGATTTGGATTTGATGGATTGGGTTTTGTTTTTTGCTTTATAGGAATAGAAATAGAGTGATTGTGAGCTTAGCAGCATTTGAAAAATTTTTTTTTATCTTGATGTAAATTGAATTTTTTGAGTAAGGTATTTTTTGGATTTAGTTTGTGTTTTTGAAATCAACTCCTTCTTTTGGTTAATGGTTGTTTTGGTTAATTGTTTTCTTTTGTTGTTGATAGTTTGTTTTTGGTTTTATTTAAGGATTTTTTCATTATGTCCAAAATTTGATGCATGCGGCATAATCATAGAAAGTTAAGAAGGCTGGTTTCAAAATAATCGAATCTTTTGATTGCGTGTTCATTTACCACACTAGTGTGGACCTTGAATGAAAGAAGCAGCCAATGTGGAGATTAGCGCATCTTCCTTTGGTTTTTCCCCGGTCCTTCCCGGAGTGATGAAGGCGATGTCGGTTCTCAATGGTTTTCCGTGCTCAGAAAAATTAGGTAGGATCCGTGATCAGGTAAAAGCGAGTGATACACATCCAAAGTAGTGGTCAAAATAGGTGAGGTGAGGGTTTTGTTCAATGAAAAAAGTTTTTTTTTGTGTGTGAAAGTCGGCTGGGTGAGGGGAGAGAGTTTGTAGCGTTCCTAAAAAGTCAGGAGATTTCTTTCCTTTGGGTGTGTTCCCTTTTTTTCTTCCAGATTGTTTTGTTGAAGGTTACATTATAAAAAAATCAAAAAGGGTGGAAAAAAAAGGAGTGAAAGCGGTAAAAAACTGTGCGTCCCCCGCACAGAATTAAAAGGACCGCTCCCGTGATTGCATGTGGACGGTGCCCCTCCTTACTGCCCCCTACTGTGATAAAACAAAACAAAAAATACAAGTGAAGAAAGAAACAAATGGCTCCAACCACACCCTTACCTGGAAGGCGGTATTAGTGATCGTCTCAGCAGCATTTCCTGCAGACTGAAAACACCTCGTAGACTTTTTCTGTCTCCTTCTGCAGGTGCCGATTGTCTGCTGCGTTTCCTACATCTCTGCTTGTTTACAGGTCTAACAGCATGGTAAACAAACATACATGACAGACGAGGAGGCGATGCTTTCTTCTTCTAGAAGCTTTATTGATAACTGTTTACATCTCACAATGCATTCCACAAACACGGCTCCCAGCTGGAAGCTTTTTATCGTCACAATTTAAGTATGAAGAAGTTTATCATTCACAATTATACTTGCATAACAAACAGATGCTTGAAAGTTTCCCAAAAGTCACATTAAGTTGCAACTTGATGAAGATTATCGGCTCCACAGACAGGATGGTTGTTTTCTCATTTTTACATTTTCCGGATGAATGTAAACGTTTCTTCCAGAGTTTCTACGAGACAGCTGCGATGACATGAAGTTAATGTTTAATTCATCTGCCAAAGGGTTTCTAGATGTTTCTAGCTACAGTTACTCAGAAGCAATGAAGAGATTTTTAGTACCCCCCCCTCCCCTCCCCTCCCCCGCCGCCTCATCAGGAGTCAGACGGCATTCATCACGTCAAGGCGAAACCAGCTGACCGGGAAAACGAGCTCGAAGCTTCATGGACAAGAAAAAAAATTCACAAAATACCTCAAAGAGCCAAAAAGATTCATCACAAAAAAGAAAGAACGGGCCGCAGCTCGTCTTCCTCAGCGGCTCGCGCTCCAGACAGGGGGAAAAAAACAAGACAAAGAGAAAAAGATCGACCACCTGACCGGCTGGAGGAGCTCCGGACCCCCCACGGAGTGCTGGGTGGGAGGGGGCGGGGCTTATCCGCGTTCAAAACCTGTTTCTGGGAGTTTGACTTCGTCACAGAAACAAACATTTCAAAACTTTGACAAAATTAAAAGGAGGGGAGCCGACCGCCGAGCCGGACGCCGTCCAGCAGGACGCGGTGACGCAGGACGCCGTCCAGCAGGACGCGGTGACGCAACTTTTCCAGGAAACACACAAAAGGAATTCTGAACTGGAAAAAAAGTGTTTTATTATTGTGACAAATACAGTAAGAAGGGCTGCGTCCACGCCAGACCCCCCCTCTCCTCCTCCAGCCTTCCTTCATTTACCCCCCTCCCCCCCAACCTAACACACCCCCCTCCTCTTCCATCCACATCAGGACTTCCCAAATCCAGGTTCCTACTTTCCGTTCCTTCATTCCGCCTTCCGTTTCATCCCAGGTACCTTCGCCTGGATCCTGCAGGTCAGAGAACACGAGTGAGCAACAGAACCAGTACAGATCATCCAGAACCAGTACAGGTCATCCAGAACCAGTACAGGTCATCCAGAAACCAGTACAGGTCATAGAAACCAGTACAGATCATCCAAAACCAGTACAGGGTCATCCAGAAACCAGTACAGGGTCACAGAAACCAGTACAAGTCACAGAAACCAGTACAGCTCATAGAAACAAGTACAGATCATCAAAAAAACAAAACCAGTACAGGTCATAGAAACCAGTAGAGGTCACAGAAACCAGTACAGATCATAGAAACCAGTACAGGTCATCCAAAACCAGTACAGGTCACAGAAACCAGTACAGGTCATCCAAAACCAGTACAGGTCACAGAAACCAGTACAGGTCACAGAAACCAGCACTAGGCCGGTGCAATTAATCGAAATTTGATTGTGATGTCAATTTTAATGTCGAACGATCTCCAAATTCATAATCGAGCTGAAATAATTTTTTTAAACAAAATTTTGGCGCGTTATTCTGAAGTTAAATCTGGTTTCAGTGGCTTCCACTCGTGTGATTTGTTGGGTGTTATGAAGAAAAATGTATTTGGAACGCTGTCACATTGTACTAAAGCTGGAAGTTTATTTTGGGATATTTTTTATATAAATAAGTATATGTATTAGTTTATTATGGATACATTTGTTTTCCGTTTCCACATTTACGTAACGTTCAAAGTATATTTTATTTCATTCAATTAATGTTTTATACATTGCAAAACATGCATATTTGTAGCCTATATTTTTCTATTAGAACGATTTGCGTAAATGAAATGAAAAATACTTTATTGATCCCAGAAGGGAATAATGAAGTAAAAAATATAAAAAATAAATAAATAAAACAAAATTTTTGATATAATATTATAAAATTATTATAAAATCCCCTCCTTGGGCTGCCACCTTATCGTGGTGGAGGGGTTTCCGTGTCCTGAGGATCCTGGGGGCCATGTTGTCTGGGACTAAATTATGCCCCTGGCAGGGTCACCCATGGCAAACAGGATGAGGGGCCGCAAGTCCGATGACACGACTACGAAGTCGATCATGGAACTGCGGTCTAAGGTGTCCTGATGCAGGTGGACATGGTGGACATGTGGACACTCTTGTGCCTGAACATGGTGTTTGTTATGGACAATCCATGACGAGCACAGAAGTCCAACAACAACTGGTTCAGATCAGGGGGGCCGTTCCTCCCGATCACGCCCCTCCAGGTCTCACTGTCGTTGCCCACGTGGGCATTTAAGTCCCCCAGCAGAACAATGGAGTCCCCGGAGGGCGCGCTTTCCAACACGCCGTCCAAGGACTCCAGAAAGGGTGGGTACTCTGAACTGCTGTTCGGTGCATAGGCACAAACAGTCAGGACCCGTCCCCCCACCCGGAGGCGGAGGGAGGCTACCCTTTCGTCCACTGGGGTAAACTCCAGCGCACAGGAGGCGAGCCGGGGGGCAATGAGTATGCCCACACCCGCTCGCCGCCTCTCGCCCGGAGCAACTCCAGACTGGAACCAGGTCCAGAGTGGAACCAGGTCCAGTCCCCCTCCAGGATGGTGTTCCCAGAGCCCGAGCTGTGCGTCGAGGTGAGTCCAACTATATCTAGTCGGAATCGCTCGACCTCGCGCACCAGCTCAGGCTCCTTTCCAACCAGAGAGGTGACGTTCCACGTCCCTAGAGCTAGCTTCTGCAGCCGGGGGTCGGACCGCCAGGGTCTCCTCCGCCCTCGGCCGCCGCCCAACTCACATTGCACCCGACCCCTATGGCCCCTCTCGCGATTGGTGGGTCCACAAGAAGGGGGGCCCATGTCGTCCTTTCGGGCTGAGTCCGACCGGGCCCCATGAGCAAAAGCCCGGCCACCAGGCGCTCACCTCCGTGCCTGGCTCCAGAGGGGGGCCCCGGTGACCCGCGTCCGGGTGAGGGACACATGGCTCCGTTGATTTTTAGCTCCATACGGGGTGTTTGGGCTGCGCTTTGTCTGGTCCCTCCCCTAGTAACCTGGACACTCGGGTGAAGAGAGGGGCGGAGCTTCCACTGATCACCACCTGGTGGTGAGTGGGCTCAGATGGTGGGGGAGGATGCCGGTCAGACCCGGCAGGCCCAAACGTGTCGTGAGGGTCTGCTGGGAACGTCTGGCTGAGTCCCCTGTCAGGGAGAGCTTTAACTCCCAACTCCAAGAGAGCATCAACCATGTTCCGAGGGAGGTGGGGGACATCGAGTCGGAATGGGCTATGCTCCCCCCTCTATTGCTGAGGCTGCTAGTCGGAGCTGTGGCCGTAAGGTCGTTGGTGCCTGTTGTGGCGGTAACCCCCGAACTCGCTGGTGGACACCAGCGGTGAGGGATGCCGTCAAGCTGAAGGAGGAGTCCTACCGGGCCTTCCTGGCCTGTGGGACTGAAGGAGTCCTACCGGGCCTTCCTGGCCTGTGGGACTGAAGGAGTCCTACCGGGCCTTCCCGGCCTGTGGGACTGAAGGAGTCCTACCGGGCCTTCCTGGCCTGTGGGACTGAAGGAGTCCGTACCGGGCCTTCCTGGCCTGTGGGATTGAAGGAGTCCTACCGGGTCTTCCTGGCCTGTGGGACTGAAGGAGTCCTACCGGGCCTTCCCGGTCTGTGGGACTGAAGGAGTCCTACCGGGTCTTCCTGGCCTGTGGGACTGAAGGAGTCCTACCGGGCCTTACTGGCCTGTGGGACTCCTGAGGCAGCTGACAGGTATCGGCGGGCCAAGCGGAGCGCGGCTCTGGCGGTCGCTGAGGCAAAAACTCGGACGTGGGAGGAGTTCGGTGAGGCCATGGAGAACGACTTCCGGACGGCTTCGAGGCGTTTCTGGTCCACCATCCGGCGGCTCAGGAGGGGGAAGCAGTGCACCATCGACACTGTGTACAGTGGGGATGGTGGGCTGCTGACCTCGACTTGGGACGTCGTGGGCCGGTGGAAGGAATCTTTGAAGACCTCCTCAATCCCACCAACACGTCTTCCGAGGAGGAAGCAGAGTTTGGGGACTCAGGGGTGGACTCTTCTGTCACGGGGGCTGAGGTCGCCGAGGTAGTCAAAAAGCTCCTCGGTGGCCGGGCCCCGGGGGTGGATGAGATCTGCCTGGAGTTTAAGGCTCTGGATGCTGTGGGGCTGTCTTGGCTGACGCGCCTCTGCAGCATCGCATGGACATCGGGGGCAGTACCTCTGGACTGGCAGACTGGGGTGGTGGTCCCCCTCTTCAAAAAGGGGGATCAGAGGGTGTGTTCCAACTTCAGGGGGGGTCACACTTCTCAGCCTCCCTGGTAAAGTCTATTCAGGGGTCCTGGAGAGGAGGGTCCATCGGATAGTCGAACCTCGGATTGAGGAGGAGCAGTGTGGTTTTCGTCCTGGTCGTGGAACAGTGGACCAGCTCTACACCCTCTTCAGGATCCTGGAGGGGGCATGGGAGTTCACCAACCAGTCTACATGTGCTTTGTGGACTTGGAGAAGGCGTTCGATCGTGTCCCCCGGGGATTCCTGTGGGGGGTGCTCCGGGAGTACGGGGTGCCGGACCCCCTTGTTCGAGCTGTCTGGTCCCTGTATGACTGGTGACAGAGCTTGGTCCGCATTTCCGGCTGTAGGTCGGATCCATTCCCGGTGAGAGTTGGACTCCGCCAAGGCTGCCCTTTGTCACCGATCCTGTTCATAACCTTTATGGACAGGATTTCTAGTCCAGCCGAGGTGTTGAGGGTATCCAGTTTGGTGGCCTCAGGATCGGGTCTCTGCTGTTTGCAGATGACGTGGTTCTGTTGGCATCATCGGGCCGTGATCTCCGGCTCTCGCTGGGGCGATTTGCAGCCGAGTGTGACGCGGCCGGGATGAGAATCAGCACCTCCAAATCCGAGACCATGGTCCTCGCCCGGAAAAGGGGGGAGTGTCCTCTCCGGGTTGGGGTGAGGTCTGCCCAGGTGGAGGAGTTTAAGTATCTCGGGGTTTGTTCAGGAGGAGGGAAGGAGGAGGAGATGAAGATGATCGGCGAAAGTCTGAGAGGAGACTCCCTCCCCCCCCCCCCTGGGGGAACCGGGCGGGGGGGGGGCCTCCCCCCCCAGACCCCGGGGGAGACCCAGGACACGCTGGAGGGACCACGTCTCCCGGCTGGCCTGGGAACGCCTCGGGATCCCCCCAGATGAGCTGGGGGCTGTGGCCGGGGTGAGGGAAGTCTGGGCTTTTCTGCTTAGGCAGCTGCTCCCCCGACCCGATCCCGGATAAGCGGAAGAAGACGGTACGGTATTATAAAATTTTAAAAATATTTTTAATAATAAAATAAAAAAATAAAGTGCTTTTTGAATGAGATAGGGAAATGATAAATGCATTGTCTAACATCGTATACAAAATTATTTAAATAATTGTGATTTTAATATTGACCAAAATAATCGCGATAATGATTTTTCCCCATAATCGACCAGTCCAAACCAGTACAGGGTCACATCTGAGCATTATTTATTTGTGACGATGCCTCTTAAAAGGACGTGACGTCAAACTGTCTTCAATTGGTTTTAGTGGGTTTTGATGTTTCAGCCATTTGCGAGGTTCAAACTTTGTCCCACAGATAAACGAGGAAACTTACTTTCCCACGACGTCTTTGATCTGATTGTTGACCAGAGCCAGGTAGTGGTCGATCTGAGCCTGAAAACAGAGTCACGCTGAGGTCAGAGGCGCCGTGGCTGCTCGCTCACATTTCTGATCATTTCCTGCTCTGAGCTGTGCATTGTGGGTAAAAGCAGCTCCTACCTGGTGTTTCTCGTAGACGATTGGGCAGCTGAACACTCCGACCAGACCTGCAGGAGAACAGCTGACTTTAACAACCCCGTTTCAAACCAGATGGATACAAAGGTGTTTATCGTCCAGAACCCCAGTGCATTATGGGAAAAACTCCTCACCCAGAATAATAAGAGTGAGCCCGTTGAACAAGGCACCGACGTAGGTCAGAATCCACATCAACACGGCGAACTGCAAAGAAGAAAGACAGATTAAACATTCTGAATAATCCCGGTGCTCTGCTATAAAATCCACCCTCACCTTGATGGAGTCGACCAGGTCCTCCACCAGGAACAAGCGTCTCAGGTCCCCGATGGTCTTGTTCAGTCGGGACAGAATCATGTCGCTGTACTTGTGGACCATGTCCTCAGACAGCGCCACCTCCTGGTCCAGGTACTGCCTGAGAGGGAGGAGAGGGGTTTAATCCCAGTCAGCATCAGAACCGTTAATCCCAGTCAGCATCAGAACCGTTAATCCCAGTCAGCATCAGAACCTTTAATCCCAGTCAGCATCAGAACCTCTAATCCCAGTCAGCATCTAGAACCTTTAATCCCAGTCAGCATCAGAACCTTTAATCCCAGTCAGCATCAGAACCTTTAATCCCAGTCAGCATCAGAACTGTTAATCCCAGTCAGCATCAGAACCGTTAATCCCAGTCAGCATCAGAACCTTTAATCCCAGTCAGCATCAGAACCTTTAATCCCAGTCAGCATCAGAACCTTTGGGACGCATTCACAAAGCTTTTTTTATTGGAACCAGAGTCCGTTTGCTTGGAAAGTCGCTTCGTTTGGGGGAGGTGTGAATGCGCAAACGGACTCTGATCCAGAACAAACAACCGGACTCGGTCCACCTACAAACGCAGGTCTCGGTCCGATTTAAGTGAACCAAAGACAGGAAGTGGACTACAAATTGCACTGGCATTGTGGGTAAAACGTTGGGCATTGTGGGTAAACACTACACAAACACGTGTGGGACTGCAGTACTTCTAGAAATGGCTGGTGATCAGACGTGGAGTTACGAGGAAGTAAAAGCTTTAATGGATCTTTGGTCTGATGACATCACATCCAGCTGCTCGTACGAACAAACATGTTTTGTGGAGGAAACGGAAGCTGTGAGAACCTCGTTCGTTGTACGTCTTATCCTGCCTACGGCGAATCCAAAGCCCCACCTGAGATTGGGAACATTATTGAAAAGGTTTGGTCCGTTTGGCTACGGTGCAACGTGAACGCGGTCTCGGTCCAGAGGACCCAGCCGAACCGAGTCCCCAAACGGACCCAGTCTTCCGGACTATGCTTTCTGAGTGCGCCCTTAATCCCAGTCATCCCGATAATCCAGACATGTTCCAGCTCAGCCTCGGCTGTCAGATTATGAGGCTAAAATGATGTAAATGAATGTATCAACAGATGTAGAACCATAAAGACCAACCAGAACCAGAGTTTATTCCTACCAGAACTTTGTAGAAATACCAGCAGATCAACAGTGAATCTTTCCTCATCTGCATATCATCTCTCCATCTTTGCTTTCAGGCATTGAAACAAATACAGAAACTATTTCCATGTTTCCTCATTTCCAGTTATTTCTGCTTCTATTTACCTTCTATCCTCACAAACCAGCTCCTCCTCATCATCAGAAAGATCTTCTTTCTTTATTCCAGCATAGAGGATCATTATTTTCTTCTTTTCAGACACACATAGAACTTTCTGCTCACTTGTTGATCTTTGGCTGCTCCTGATTGGACGTTACTGTTAATTCAAGCTCTCTGATTGGTGGAAAGTTTAACAGGAAGTGTCTTCATCATCATTTCCAGGTCTACATAGAGGTCTCTTAGCAACATAGTAGTGATAGTGATGTTTTATGATGGAAATGGGATAATGGTGTAATCTACGTTCAGACGGACATTAACAGCGCGTTCTGGTGGGTTCAGCTCCAAACACACACATCTGCTTCATTTCCAGGTTTTAAAGCCGATCAGGGATTTAGTCTGACTTTTCCTCCCAGTAAAACCGGGAAATCTGCTGAAATCAGCCGATAATCGGACTCTGTGCTCAGTTTGTGCTAATCTGAATTAATTGGCCTGTGATGTGCTGCAAGGCTGTAATCTGGTGGAAACAGAAGACTTGGTCCAGCAGCCAGAAAGAGACCGAACATTAGTACCCACCGTGTGAATTATGAGTGTTTTTACAGCACAGATATCTCCTGGCAACACGTTAAAACCATGTGTGACAGTTTCTTTTTGACCCGACTCCTGAAGACAGGCACACCAGAGACCTGTTACATCATATACTCGTGATGAATGGATGAATGCAGGAGCTGAGGGAGGTTTTAACTGCTCAGTTACACCGGAACGAGGAGATGGCTGCATCTCTGAGGGGATCCACACCAGCTGTAATGTAACTGTCCATTTATCTGCTTCACATTCATTATCGGTCAGCGTTCACAACACTAACAGGGTTTTTCTTTCTGTTTTTGTGTTACTCCTTCCACAGACTGTCATGCATCCTCTGTGGTGCTGAAGACACCACAACGACTACTTCTCTATAGGGGTGTAATGAATAAAAATAGAAAAATATATATATAAAACCTCATTTTGTTTCTAAATTAGAGATGATTTTTACAGTTTAACACTTTTTATTTAATAAAAAGATGAGTATTCCAAATTTTGAAAAGTTTCTGAATGAAAAAAATTAAGTAAAAATTAACAAGTTCCCTCTGAATAAGGAAATCATTTTTACAGTAAAGATAAAAATTAGTTTGTTCTTTTGAATAAAGATCTTCAAAATTATATAAATTTCTGAATTAAGGAAATCAATTTAACAAAGAAAAATTTGTATCTTAAAGGAAATAATTCAAATTTAAATCTAATTAAATAGAAAAAAATAAAAATTGTAATTTTACTAAATTTTACCCACACAAATATCTTCAGTTCATCTGAATTAACAGATGAAAAAGAAACAGTTTTGTTAATCAAAGAAATGATTAAAAATAAAATAAAATTCTTATTTTCTGAATCAAGATTTTTTTTTTTTTTTACAATAAATAAATAAAAATCAGTTTCAGAAAAACCAGTTTTTTTTTTTAATTTTCCATGAAAATTTCAGAGATCTTTAAAATTAAAGTTTTATAAAATGAAGTGAAGCAAAACGATTTTTTTTCTGGATTAAAGACGTCGTTTTTCACAAAAAGAGTAATAAGATTTGTTTGGTTTGTCATTTAATCCAGAAAAGCCTTTTTTTTTTTCTTTGTAAAACTGTCGTCATAAATCCAGATAAGCTTTTCTCTCTGATCACTGCTGATCTTCAAACTGTACAAACATCAAGAAAACGTGGCTGTTTTTAGTCAACGTGTCAACAGAAATCAGCCACTCTGTCTGTGGCCTAATTGTTTTGGGTGGGCAGATCGATACAAATATCGATAATTCCGATATCAATGTTGATATCGATATTGATCGATACTAGTGCTATTTTATGGATACTTCATTGTCAGGCTTGAAAACTTATCAGAATCTTCATAAATATAGAGGATAAAGTGGTTTTTGATGGATCTGGTTCACTTCTATGACGAGGCCCCGATAATCCCTAAACCAGCTTCTCTCACCAAGATAAAGCCAAATTTTTAAATGGCTCCAGTGATTACTTTTCTGCATAACTAATAAAAATGTAGAAGCAAGGCTTTAAACTATCAAAATCTCCATAAATAAGGAGGATGTGTGGTTTTTTGAGGATTCGATTACCATGGTGACAAGGCATCTACATGCCAAAAATCAGCTTCTCTCGTCGAGATAATGCCAAATTCAGGTTTTTATTATATAATGATAGTTTTGTTGTTTATGCAATAATGAGTTAAAAATAGTGTATAGATTCCACAGAATAATCTCTTTGAACAAATCAGTATTAAAAAATCTCATTATTGATCTCAATTCTTGCCCTTTACTTGATATCAGATCGATACCAAATCTTGCAGTATCACACATCACTATTTTCAGTCTTCTATTGTGTTTCATGTCCTTTTTTTTTCATGTTTATGGTTTTTATGGTTTTATATTGTCTTTTAATGTTCTTAATTTCTCTTGTGAGGTTTTGTTTCTGTCGTCAGCCTCTGCTCAGCGCTCAGTATCGGCTGCTGCAGCGTTTTAAGCGCGATCCAAATAAAGTTGGCTTGACTCATTTAGATAATTCCCTGCTTCGGGGGAGGAGGGATGATTTAATCCAGTCCGACACCCGCCTTTACATTTCAAACCAGCGTGATAAACATGAAGGCTGATTGCTGGTGGTGTGGACGTTTTCGGACCGATGCCGCTTACTTGAACGGGTGTCCCTCGTCGGACTTCTGGATGGCCTGCAGGATGCCTTTGTATATCCTGAAGCAGATGGTGACTGAGAGCAGAGCCAGGCCGATGTAGGAGCAGACGCTGACGATGCTGCACATGGTCAGGGAGAGGAGCAGCAGCAGGTTGGCGCCGAACACCACGCCCGTGGTCTTCACATCACGCCAGTAGAGGAGATCCACCACTGCAGGAGGAACGGGCATCAGTCAGACACCACGCACAGGTTGCAGCTTTAATACATTTCATTCTAATAAACACCGTGAGATGTGGACTCGTGACAGGGACAGACCACGGATCGGTTCTGGGCTCAGAGTAAATGTGATGCAGAGTAAATGAGTGTGACATTCAAGTGTCCTCAGGGAGAATCTGCTAAACGAACGCCGTTTCAGCTCCGACTGACGCTTTAAACTGCAGTCGTATTCAGACTCTTCACATGGTTGTAGCGTGTGATCATCTGAAAGTAGAGCGCCTTTAAACTTCCTGAACTCTCTAGTGGGGGTCACATGCTTTGTCAGACCCCCGCAGGAGGAAACCCACATCAGCGTCTGACTCAAACCCTCCTCATCTGGGTCGCCTCCACCTTCACTTTCCACCCTGAAGCCACAAGATGAAAAGTGAAGGCCAGACGCTAAAACTCAGACGTCTGAGGATTATTTTGGCTCATGTACACCGAGTAAAAATAAGAAAACGGTAGAACCAGAAGCTTTAATCCCAGTCAGCATCAGAACCGAGATAGTGTCTCTGTAAACCTCCTGGATGGGATAGAGATGCTGGAAAACCTCCGTAGATCAGCTAAAGGGAAAACTAGTTTAACCAACGGAGTTACACACTACTGTTCCTGAGACACTGGTGATGATAGAGGAGATGGACCTGGGGGAGATCTGGTGGAGTTTTAAGGGTTAATCAGCCTGTTAGGGTACAAACACTCAGCCTGCTGTTTTACAGTATGGTCCCGCCTATCAGCAGCCCGGTTTCCTCCAGCACGTCTCTAAATGCAGCTGAAGTTCTGCATCAAAGGTTTGCAGATCATCACATAAACAAGTCTGATGCATTTAGGAAACGAGTCCTGCGGACCATTGAGGTTAAAGCATAACTTTATTTTTAACATGGACCTTATTTCTAGGAGTATACATGCATTTACTCACGGGTTAAATTTCTGCATCACTTTGACTCCTTCGGAAGTTATTACGTTGAGTTGCCCTTTGGCGTACATCTATATTATGGCAGAGACAAAGCAGCCTCTCTATAAGACATTATCTGCAGCAAAAGCTCTTTGATTTTCACCAATACTTCAAGGAGAATCAACGAACAAACGAGCACTATCGTCTCAAGAGTTCAGATTTAGCTTTCCGTTAGTTATCAGGGTGTTCTACACACTTTTCAGGCCTGCACGTTCTCTGCGTACTTGCGCGTACAGCTGCGAAGAGCAGCTGCTACCCAGACAACAAGAACAATTAGCAAAACTCTGAGCACACAGAACAATAGTACTCATTCATTCAATCATTCATTCTACTGAAAGCATTGATGAAATCAAGGAGTTTTGCTGCAGATAATGTCTTACAGAGAGGCTGCCCCGTCTCTGCCATTACATAGATGTATGCCAAAGGGCGACTCAACGTAATATCTTCCAAAGGAGTCAAAGGGATACAGAAATTTTACCGGTGAGTAAATGCACGTATAAACTCCTAGAAATAAGGTCCAGGTTGGAAAAAAGAAAGTTATCCTTTAAAGCAGAACGCTGCTGTCCAACCATTAAATAAAGTGGTGGGTCCATGATGCTTTAGAGCCGTCAGGACAATTTCAGAGTAGATGGAGGAATGGATTCTGGACGAAACATGAAACTTTTGGTAGCGTTGGTTTGTTTGTCTGTCAGCACATTTACGGAAAAAGTTCTGGACGGATTGACCTGAAATTTTCACCAGCCGTGTCCCTCAGCCCAAGAGGAACCCATTAAATTTTGGTGGTGATCCGGATCGCCTTCTGGATCCAGGAATTTTCTGACGGATTTTTTTTTTATCAATGTGAGATGGCCCAAATTTTGGAATTTTTGCATATAACTCCGTACAAATGGCCCGAGTGTTTGGTAAAATATTAAGAGAGAGGATCTCAATGAGTTCTACGTTTCAAAAGTTGGTCCAGATCCAGAGAAAATTCCAGATACTATGATCCCAAACACACAAACGGAGTCGTTGGAATTTTCAATGCTGAAAGGTAACAAATACAGACATGCAGCTAACACCAGATTGTAGCCAAGACTCTGCTGAATCAGGAGTTTGTCAAAGGAACTGATGCATCTTCAACAGCAACGGAGCTAGATCCAGAAGAAAACCGCCATTATGGAAATATGGATTTTTGTAAATAACTATTGAAGTAAGAGTGATACAAGCATGATTCCAGATGCTGTTGCTATGTTTTCATGCTCAAGGAATCCAATGATGCAGGTTAAATGAATGCAGGAGAATAAGCTTTTGTTGTAAGTCACAATAGGGGGACATGAGCTGCTCAGTGGAGGTCTCCGAGTGCTTTTCTAGTTTTCATTTTTACCAGATTCATTCTGCGGGTCAGTTTTGACCCCCGGGCCATTCGTTTGACACCCGTTCCAGGTATTTCTTCTATTTCAACGCTGCAGATTCTCGCAGCTGCTGAAACTCATCTGAACTCGGTGTGACGTGCAGATCTGAGCCGTAGAGGAAAGACCTGCCGTATTCATCCGTTTATGACTAAAACAGAAACTACAATCATAAAACTGCTTGTTCCCCACAAACACTCCCACCCTTAGATGGGGGCAAAGATGGTGGGCGGGGGTCGGACTCAGACAGCTGATCGTGTACATTTCATAAGGGAATTCCTGGCAGGTCAGGGACGACATTAGGAGGGACGGAGTCCCCGTCTCCTGCTGACATGCCGTTCTTCACGGGGTTCCTGCGCAATTCAACAAGTTAAATTTAAGACTTTTATTAAGACTTTTTTAAGGCCACTTGGAACAGAATTTAATGCCAACTTCACAGCTACACTCCCAAAAACACAGAACCCTCTACATTTAGAGACTTTGTCAAAAATATAGATTGAACAACAACTTTTGGCCATCATTACCTACGCCTATCATTGGTACCGAGGTTGAAATTTTCTTCCAAAAGGTAAACAAGACGTTTAGGCAAACACATAAACCTCAGGCTGAAAGGTGACGGCTGTGCAAAGACCTGCCCTGATCTCTTCTCGATTGATTAATATAAAGGCCTGTCAAGATTTATTGGTTGAGAAAAACGTGGTTTTGTTTAAATTTGTTTCGTACTTTTTTGCTGTCATTTTTCTAAATGATAGAAATCTGTCAGAGCGTAATGTAATTTAAGTCCTACAATATGACATTTAAGACCAGAACTGTCAAATTTAAGGACTTTTTAAGGTGTTAAATGCAGATTTGTGAATCTAAGACTTTAAGACCCCGCGGGAACCCTGGTTTCAGACAGAAAGCTCCATGCCCCCCCCCCACAGCTTCACGTTTCTGCTGCAAACACCAGAAACCACACAGAACCGGGTATCTGAGGAGGGCCCACATCACAACCTGTAGAGGAACAGCAGCTCCCAGCGAGCAGACGCGAGGCCTCAGAGGGAGTTAATCTCCTCTGCAGAGCCACAATGGCAGGTGCTGCGACCGGCCGGCCGGCCACAACACGGCTGGCAGCCGCCCAAAATATTCCAGAAAATGACTTCACAGCCAACAAACCAGCTTATGAGGCGAAAAACCTCCAATAAGATTCTCTGCAGCAAGCTGTAGCCCAACGGTCAACAAGACTGACTTCTGGGAACGTTGGCAACACAACCTAATCAGTTTATAACCTGATGTTTTCATCAGCCTGATTATGTAACGATCAATTCATTCCTGCTTGTTTAAAATGAATAAGCTGCCGTTCACAGACTGGGAAGCAGAATTAGGACCAACAGTGACAAATGGATGCAGAGAAAAAGCCGCATATCAGGCTTAAATCTGACAATCATGAGAATAGTCGCTGCTTTTCATCGTGCTGCAGGTTTTAAAAATACTCATCATGGAAAAAATTAGATTGAATGAATAGCGCCTTTCAGACAGCATCTGCCATCAGAATATTTCCTCCTGTGTTTCTGTGGACTGTTAATAAGCTACAGCAGAAAGCATCAGCCTTCATTAACTCCTAAACTGATGAGAAAAAGAAGATGCTTTCAATCACAGCACAGAAAAACACTTTAAATGTTTTGCCCAACATGCAGCAAATAGTTTGGATTTGACCAAATTCAATTGTTAAATTAAACTAAATCTGATCAAAATGTTCATATTAAGTGAGTTGAACATTACTTGATATATTCACATGTGAGCGGTCATTGATTTAATTATGAAGCTAATAATTTCATCATCGTCATCACCATCATCATCAGATCCCTGCTCTGCACAGGCTCCAGATCAGCGGATCTCTCCACACACACTCGATCAGCAGCTTCACTGGAGACAATTAACGCTACATTGATTAGAAACAACGGGAATGAGGAGGATTTCTGCTTATTGATCGTTCACGTGGGCGTTGACAGCTAGCTGCTAGCTGACAGCTAGCTCCTCTCCCCCCGCACCAGCCGCAGCTCACAGAGAGCCATTGTGTGGATTTCAGGACCATCATCAGCTAAAACACTCGCACAGAGAGAAAGAGAGAGCTGGGGGGGCGAGGAGGAGGGGTCCGCGGTCCAAATGTGGCCGCCTGGCTACATATGGTAGCAGGCGTGCTAACAGCACCGGCTAAAAATAGAGCGGCCGCATCACAGCTCTCTGCCCCCGGCCGCTGATCTCATTTCACCGCCCGCTACGTTTTAATCCTCCCTCCCCGACACGGTCCCTCCGCAAGCATTCATCATCCCCCCCCCGGGATGCTGACAGACCCCCCGCGGGGACTTCACATCTCACGACGGGAAGCAAACGTCAAAGCGTCCGGCATGACCTCCGCGAGCGGCCCGGTCCGCCCCCAGCCTGCCCGGCCCCGCGCGCGGCCTCGGTCCCGGCGCTCGCGCAGATACCGACGCGGCCACACCACACACGCAGGTTTGGGCGCGTGAAAGAGGAGAGATGGGGGGTAGACAAAAGATTAGAGCCGGACTAACCCTGTTTAGCGTCCATCTTGAACCTCCGCTAAGCGTGCAGGAGCAGGACGGCGGCTCCGCCTGGCACACGAGAGGTGAGGCGCGCGGGGGAGGGGGCGCGCATGCGCGACTCTGCCTGCAGGGCTGGGCCGCTGAGGTGCAGTTTACACATTTAAAAGGAAAAAAATATTTTTCGTACATTTAAAAAATATATAAATATGAATTTAAATACAGAAATTTAATAATTTAAAGTCATTCTAACTTTTCTTAAGTATCACACTGTTTTACATGCAATAAAGATCTTTGAAAACCTAAATTTCCTCTGGTTTTTGTGTGTGGTGGCGGGGCTTCAGTTCCTCATCAGATATTTTATTGATCCCTAGATAAACCATGCTGCTATCTTAGGATTGGAAGGTTATCTTTACCCTGAGTAGTGAAGATTTTATAGGCAGGCATAAAAATGTCCATTTTCTGCTGTGATCCTGGTGAATTTACTCCGACACAGCAACATATCTGGATCCTGACACTTCTTGTACATGTGTGACGATGTGAAGACACTTTTTTTTACTGTTATTTGGACAGGAAGCTGACAAAACAGGCCCCGTTAAGAGGAGGTAAGCAGGTGAAAACACCTCAGTGTCGTCAACAAAACGATGGCATGGGATATTCTAGTTCCTGGATGTGGATCCGACAGGCAGTTCATATGAAGTAAAAAGCATTGGTCTTAAAATGGACCCTTGGGAAACAACGCAAATGAGAGCAATGCAATAAAATAAACAGAAAAACTCTAATAAATGGTTTAAACCAGGTCAAGACTGAGCCCAGCTGACTTTTTAAACCTATAAAGTCAAACTGTTCCCCACCTGATCAGGTAAACTGGGAACTTCTGCTGAAATGTGAATAATGAACCATCATTTACAACGCAAGATTAAATTTCTGTTGTTGGAGTAATTATGGAAGAAGTTAGACCAAGAATTACAACACATTAATTCAGCTTAAACAGTGAATATTTTGTTTGCATTCTGTGGATAATTTAAATTTTGTATCGAGTATAGTTATATATATATATATATATATATAGAGATATATATATATACTGCACAAAAGTGCTAGCATTGTTAAGAGTTGTGACTCACAGCATTTATTAACCTTTTTAATTTGGTTTAAGTAAAAATGCGCTGGGGGAAATAAGCTCAGCCTTCAGTCTGTACCTTTTCAGACAGTTGGAAGGTGTCTGTCTATTTTCAATGTTCCCTGAGTCTGATTAAATTTAAATAAACTGAACAGTTTCATTTAAATGTTATTTTATAGAGTTGAATACTAAGTGAAGGACTTTAATATGAAGTCCTATGAATATTATGTTTATGAGCTCTGACTGAACTACTCATATTTAATAGCTTAAACTTGGGCCGCAGTTTCCTTTTTTTCCCATTTTTGATCCATTTGTCTGGAAAAGGAGGTGTGGTCCGGTTCCAGGTTAAACTGCCAAGAACATAAAAGCTCATTTCTTCACAGATATGCTCCTCGGAGCTGCAGCGTGAGCAGAGATAACAGCTGAGTAATGCTGAACCAATGCTGCATCTGTGTGAAAGGTTGGTGGAGGCGTGTTGCATAAGCAGGCTGTAAAGGGAGGTGTTGCCTCCAGAGAAGATAAACCAACAATTCAAATCCAACCAGCTGAAAGTGAAGAATCGGACGATTCATCAGACCTGCTCCTCTCTAAAGTCCATAGAAGGGAGGACAGGCTGTCCAGGTGCACGCATCCAGACGGAGAACAGACGTCCTTTCGTTTCAGACGCAACGCTGATGGCGCAAGAAGAGCTGCAGCTAACGTTCATCACGTAGAAGTAAAACACTCAGAAGTGGCAGAAGTAGAATTAGAAGGAAGAAGCGGAGATGGTAGAAGAGGCAGAACCGGGAAAAAAGTAGTAGAAGAAGAAAGAGGGAAAGGAAGGAGGGGGAAACATCTAAAACCTGCAGGACGGCAGCCATCGAGGACCAGGGTTGGTGACCCCAGCTTATACACATCCATCCATCCATCCATGCATCCATCTATCATGCATCCATCCATTCATCCATCCATCCATCTATTCATCCATCCATCATGCATCCATCCATCCATCCATCCATCTATCCGTCCATCCATCCATCCATCTATTCATGCATCCATCCATCCATCATGCATCCATCCATCCATCCATCCATCCATCTATTCATCCATCCATCCATCCATCCATCTATTCATGCATCCATCCATCCATCCATCCATCATGCATCCATCCATCTATTCATCCATCCATCATGCATCCATCCATCCATCCATCTATCCGTCCATCCATCCATCCATCTATTCATGCATCCATCCATCCATCATGCATCCGTCCATCCATCCATCCATCTATTCATGCATCCATCCATCCATCCATCCATCTATTCATGCATCCATCCATCCATCCATCCATCCATCATGCATCCATCCATCCATCCATCATGCATCCATCCATCCATCCATCCATTGTGCATCCACCAATCCATCCATCCATCCACCAATCCATCCATCCATCCATCCATCCACCCATCCACCCTTGCATCCATCCATCCATCCATTGCGCATCCACCAATCCATCCATCCATCATCCATCCACCAATCCATACATCCATCAACCCATCCTTCCATTTATCCCCCCCCTCTGTCCATCCATCCATCCATCATCCATCCATCCATGCATCCATCCATCCATCCATCCATCCGTCCGTCCATCCATCCATCCATCCATCCATCCATCCATCATCTATTCATGCATCCATCCATCCATCTATCCGTCCATCCATCCATCCATCTATTCATGCATCCATCCATCCATCTATTCATGCATCCATCCATCCATCATGCATCCATCCATCCATCATGCATCCATCCATCCATTGTGCATCCATTCATCCATCATGCATCCATCCATCCATCTATTCATGCATCCATCCATCCATCATGCATCCATCCATCCATCATGCATCCATCCATCCATCATGCATCCATCCATCCATCATGCATCCATCCATCCATCTATTCATGCATCCATCCATCCATCATGCATCCATCCATCCATTGTGCATCCATTCATCCATTGTGCATCCACCAATCCATCCATCTATCCATACATCCATCCATCTATTCATGCATCCATCCATCCATCCATCCATTGTGCATCCACCAATCCATCCATCCATCCATCCATCCATGCATCCATCAATCCATCCATCCATCCATCCATCTATCCATACATCCATCATGCATCCATCCCTCCTTCCATGCATCCATCTATTTATCCTTTACTCCACCTCAGGGTGGGGTGGGGGGGCTGCAGTCTATTCCAGCTTCCATCAGGTGTGAAGGGTTGTCCCTGACAGCTCACCTCATCACAGACAAACAACCACTCATAAATTTAGACTCAGAGGAGGACTGAGCAGGAACCTGGAGAAGCGGGAAGAACAGACGGAACAGCATCCAAAAGGAAAGAACGGGCCGGCTTTAAACCAGAAACCTCCTCTCAGGTGAAAACATTCAAAGCTGCCTTCACCTGCGTTCTACCTGCACGACCCCGTCAGGACGTCTGCAGCCGCCGACAGACACCGCGGAACAAGAAGCCGACGCGTTTTACTACCAACAACCATTTCTGCTGAGTCACAGTGCAGCTTGCAGCATCACCGTCCTCCTGACACACACACACTTGCTGTTCAGTGTGTACATGGATGACAGCAGCACTGCAGCCTTTAGACGAGCGCACAGCTGCGTGCACGTGAGGATCAGCAGACAGCAGCATGAGGAAACACTGACAGGAAGCGGACGACTCGGCGAACATCATGAAAGACTTCAGACGAGGTTTCACCAACTTCCTGAAGACAAAACAAATTAAATCAGCCGTTCATAAACACCAGATCAGAAACTTCACGAGTCAGAGGCGATGGTGTCATATGACGAATATGGAAGTCAACCAAGCAGGCGCGAGCCAATAAAGCTGCACACGAATCAATGCAAATCAATATAATAAAAGGCTATTTAATAAACAAATCCGGAAATAAACATGTAAAACTCAAACTATAAAACCTTTAAAACTCCAAGCTATTTTTTCCTTTTTTTGGCCCATCTGAGTTTTTCTTATAAACCAGCCTGAACCTTTAATCTCAGTCTGCATCCAGAACCTTTAATCTCAGTCAGCATCAGAACCTTTAATCCCAGTCAGCATCAGAACCTTTAATCCCAGTCAGCATCTAGAGCCTTTAATCCCAGTCAGCATCAGAACCTTTAATCCCAGTCAGCATCAGAGCCTTTAATCCCAGTCAGCATCAGAACCTTTAATCCCAGTCAGCATCAGAACATTTAATCCCAGTCAGCATATAGAACCTTTAATCCCAGTCAGCATCCAGAACCTTTAATCCCAGTCAGCATCCAGAACCTTTAATCCCAGTCAGCATCAGAACCTTTAATCCCAGTCAGCATCCAGAACCTTTAATCCCAGTCAGCATCCAGAACCTTTAATCCCAGTCAGCATCAGAACCTTTAATCCCAGTCAGCATCAGAACCTTTAATCCTAGTCAGCATCTAGAGCCTTTAATCCCAGTCAGCATCCAGAACCTTTAATCCCAGTCAGCATCAGAACCTTTAATCCCAGTCAGCATCAGAACCTTTAATCCCAGTCAGCATCCAGACATCATGTTCCAGTTCAGCCTCAGCTGTCAGATTATGAGGCTAAAATGATGTAAATGAATGTATCAATAGATATAGAACCTTAAAGACCAACCAGAACCAGAACTTATTCCTACCAGAACTTTGTAGAAACACCAGCAGATCAACAGTGAATCTTTCCTCATCTGCATGCCAAATATTGACACGTTTTTATGGACTCTTATGGACCTTTTTGAATTTTGAGCACCAGTGAACTCCATTACATGAAAGTCAGCAGAGTCTTCCTCAGCATGAGGGTGAGTAGAAAATGAAGACATCATTCTGTGGGTGTACTATCCCTTTAAGCTCTCTGATTGGTGGAAAGTTGGACAGGAAGTGTCTTCATCATCATTTCGGGGGCTTAATAGAGGTCTCTTAGCAACATGGTAGTGGTAGTGATGTTTTATGATGAAAATGGGATAAATGATGGTGTTATCATGGATCATTGAGGATGCACCAGATAGAGTCCCTGAGTAAACGCGACATTTAGCGCCTGGACTGTAAACCTCCTGGACGGGACGGAAATACTGGAAAACCTCCGTAGATCTGCTAAAACTATCCATGACAGTTAACCCCCCCCAGTCACACACTACCGTTCCTGAGACACTGGTGGTGATAGGAGAGATAACAGTCAGGGGAGACCTGGTGGAGTTTTAAGGGTTAATCAATGCAGTCTGTGATCAATCAGCAGCTTCAGCAGGTTTCAGACAAACTGACGACATCAGAGCTGATTGATCAGCCATTCATCAGTCTGCAGAGAAGGTTTCAATCAGACTGGTTATTGATTACTCAGGAAGATCAGAGACTTTCTGAGCTACAGAAACCTGATAGAAATAATCAATACTGGGATTCTACAACCGATCGAATGAGTCATGGAAAATATTGAATCTGAAGCTTTTATGTCTCGTTTCCTCTGAAACTTTCTCAGTTCCTGAGTCTGAGGAACAGAAATAATATGAACCCTGAGCCTTGGCTCCCCTCCAGCTCATCAGCATTTCCTGACACACGAGCCAATCAGAGAGCCGCCTGCTAACGTCATCCCCCCCCCCATCCACCTTTGGTCATAGTGTGTCTGACCAGCTGAGTGTCCAAAGGTCCTGGAGCTGCAGCAGTCACAGACACCACACCTGAACATAGTCCGGAAAAATCTACAGATCTCAGAGAACTTCAACCCCCACCCCTCCAGGACCCCCTCAGCCCCCATCCAGGACCCTCCAGGACCCCCTCGTCCCCCATCCAGGACCCCCAGGACCCTGAATGAATGGAACAAACCTGCTCTAAGTTCAAACCTTCATTCCCACTTTCAGCAGCTCTGCGATCCTCATCGTTCCTGATCAATGATCATGAATGTGAGCGATCAGCAGGAGCACGCGCACACACACACACACACACACGCACACACGCACACGCACACACAGACAGACACACACGCACACACACACAGACACACACACAGGTGGAGGTGAGGCGGAGGTGTACCCTGCTCTTTCCACGGCTTCGTCTCCGGCACTGTCTTCTCCACAGAGGTTTCCATTCTGTCTGATCAGCAAACACACATTCCAGGCGGAGCGAGGCAGTCGGAGTGGAAGTGTGGGACAGAGCGGAGCTTCTGGAGGAGGAGGAGGAGGCGGAGGAGGAGGAGGAGGAGGAGGAGGCGACTGCAGCGAGCGAATGAAGTGTCAGCTGACCGTCTGCTGCCACTGCTCTGACGCAGCAACTATAACCAGCTCTGCTCCACCCTCCTCTTCCTCCTTTCTTCATTTCCTGCTTCATCACCCCCCCTTCACCTCCTTTCCCTTCACCTCCTTTCCCTTCATCATTCCTCCTCTTTCCTTCTCACTCTGCTGACAAAAGCGACGAGTCATTTCTGGCTGTAAAACTGAGGCTGCAGATCTTTCTGGAAACTAAGCGGCTCAAACTCTGACTTTGAAAAGCTGCAGAGATCCAGCAGATTAACCCTTTAAACTCCCCCAGACTCCCTGAGGTCCACCCCCTCCATCACCCCCTCAGGAACTCTGTGGGGCAAACAGTGGCGGAGAGTTAACCCTTTATGTGATCTATGGAGGTTTTCTTGTTCTCGCAGGTTTATTCAGAGACTATTCAGTAAATCCACAATGATCCATGAAGACACCGTCATTTATCCCGTTTTCATCATAAAAACATCACCATCACTACTATGTTGCTAAGAGACCTTTATTTAGACCTAGAAATGATGATGAAGACACTTCCGGTTAAACTTTCCACCAATCAGAGAGCTTGAATTGACTCTAATGTCCAATCAGGAGCAGCCAAAGATCAACAAGTGAGCAGAAAGTTCTACGTATGTCTGAAAAGAAGGAAAATATGGTCCTCTATCATTATTTTTGCTCACCAGAGCCAATAAAAGGTCATAAAAATGTCATCCAGACTCCACCGCAGACAGACTGCATCATTTATTCTAAACAGACTGATGATCCATCCAGAACCGTCTCAGAACCAGTTCATAAGCATCTTGTGTGAAGGGATGAGTAGTTACATCATCTGTGACTTCATCCACTAGAGGGCGCCTTTCACTGAGCCGTCTACCTGCAACTGGTCCGGTACCGGTCCGGTACTGGTCTGGTACTGGTCCGGTCAAGTTGAAGACGGACTTAAACGGAAAAGTTGAAGTGAAAACATAACGGGAGATAAAATCCAGAGCTGTGGATCAGATCTGGAGGTGTTCCTGCCTGCAGGGGTGATTGAGCAATCAGTGAGAACTCAGTGACCTTTCACCCCAGCTGAGGATGACAACCTTTGTCCTTCATCATCTTACTGCTGCTCTGACACGTTCACCGTCAACGTCCATGTCAGAAAACTGAAACCTGCCATAAAATACTCAAAACATTTAGTTTTTAGTTGACTGCTTGATCAGTTCTTCTAAAATGATATATTAATCAATCATATAACAACAATAAGAAAATAAAGTACTTTAGATATGTGAGTATATGTATAATCTAAAGTATTTTATATATTATATAAATATAGACTATGAATAAAAACTTAGAGAAGTAAGGAAATAGGTGTTTGGTGGATCATTTCTCCCTTGTTATATCATCAGAGGGTGTTGTATTATTTACGTTTAAAGTCTGAATAGTCACCTTGATGCTTCTGTACATAAATATAATGAATAAAATTAGAGCCTAACTTCATGTAAAATGACTGACTATAGTTTAGCTGTGGGATAATGGAGTGATGACTAAACAGCAGCACTGTGTGTAAGTGCTGGCTGCAGACACCGGGGGGCGCTGCAGGAGCACTTTTCACATGATGCTGGAGACCTTTCCATCTGCAGAATCAGGAATAACTACGTCCTGGAATCCTCTCCAGCCCTGCAGTCGGATCACATCAGATATCTTATGGCCTAACTAACCAGACTGAAGGATTTCATCTGTAAATCAGATGCATAATTTCACTCAGGAGGTCCCATCATCAGAGCTGCCCTCTGCAGGATCAGCGCTCACACTGGAGATGAGTCAGACCTGCAGGATAATCTCAATTCACCATTTAGACTCACTGAAACCAGATTAACATTTAATTCCTGCAACAGGATCAATTTATGCTTTTGTTGTCAAATCCTGACCAACAGTTTTTCTGCTTTTTGAAACACTTTTAAAGTTTGCTGCCTTTTCCCTCATTTCCCATCATCCTGTACCGGACCAGTTCCAGTCCAGTCCTGGTACCAGACCAGTTCCAGAGGATCTTATCTCTGACCAGGGTTCCTAAATGTTTTAACAAGTTAAATTTAAGACTTTTTCAGACCACTTGAAACAGAATTTAATGCCCATTTCACAGACACACTGGCAGAAACACAGATTCCTCTACATTTACCAACATATTATCAAAAAAGATAGCTTGAACAGCAACTTTTGGCCATCATTATCTATATTTATCATTGGTACTCGGTTTGAAATTTTCTTCCCAAAAGTAAACAAGATGTTCACGCAAACTTCAGGCAGACAGGTGACGGCTATGCAAAGACCCGCCCAGATCTCTCCCTGATTGGAATATAAAATCTGTTGGAGCATAAGATAATTTAAGACCTACCATATGAAATTTAAGACCACAACTGCCGAATTTAAGGACTTTTTAAGGTACTATATGCAGATTGAACCCTTCAGGATAAAAAGGCCCCAAACTGAAGGATGACGAGGAGTTGTGTCGACACATAACAGACAACTTAAGAACCAGTTTAAACTGGATCTTTACACTATTCATCAATTGTTCTCATTTCTTTAGTTTTATGTGTGAAAACCAGCAAAGACCAGAACCAGGATCTGAGAGATGCATCTGGACCTTCAGCTGATCAGTTTGCTGTTGGCCGAAGCCTCATCAGAAATGGTTTCCATGGAAACCAGTGGCAGCAGGTCTGATGGAGGGATGGATCCGGTCCAAGAGGTTTGCAGTCCAGCCCCCAAATGTAGCGTTTACTCAGGGACTCGATCTGGTAGATCCACAATAACACCATTACTTATCCCATCTTCATCATAAAACATCACTATCACTACCATGTTGCTATGTAGACCCGGAAATAATGAAGCCCTTTCCTGTCAAACTCTCCACCAATCAGAGAGTAGTTTCAAGTAGATTCTGGACGCTACCCACTCAGAGCACTTGAATTACAGGGGACGAACAGTATGGGGGAATATTGACAATTTTTTGTGGATTTTTATGGACCTTTTTGGCTCTGACCCCGCCGAACTCCATTGGGGGGGGAACGAGAAGTCGTCCTGATCTCAGGCTGCATTTGACATATTAAAAAAGTGCTCCAGAGTCTTGCGCACCATCAGGGTAAGTGGAAAATAAAGTTAAATCATTCTGAGGGTGAACTATTCCTTTAAACTGTAGCAATGGACAGAACTGCATCTGAGAGATAAATCATTAAAGATTTTTCTTCAACAAACCAAACCGTTGGAGAAACTAGAGCCAGAATCCACCATCTGCTCTGTAAAAGTTTAACATTTTATAGCTAAAAACAATAGAACAAGGAAATGATTGACATGAACTTTGACAAGTTTTAGACCGAGGCACCGAAGTGATGAGAAAAAGGTTCTGGTACCAACAGAACCACAGAGGACGGCGAGGAGAGTTTGATCAGGATCCATGTGTGAGGAGACAGATCTGCTGAAGCTCCAGTTACATAACCAGGAACATTTGCTGAGTGGTTTCTGGGTCGGAGAACCCTTTGTGGGGCTGCCAGTGTCGCAATGCAGGGAGGAGGAGATCCCCCCCCCCCCCCCAACACACCGACTCAGCTGAAGCCTCAGCAGCTCGTCCCAGACAACGTAGTCCCGCTGGTCTGGAAACAGCAGCTTTCAGGCTGCATGTTAATCCATCTGCATCAGTCTGAATAAAACCAGCGATGAAGGAGGACGAGTCATCGTCAGAGAGACGACAAACCAGCGACGAAGGAGGACGAGTCATCGTCAGAGAGACGACAAACCAGCGACGAAGGAGGACGAGTCATCGTCAGAGAGACGACAAACCAGCGACGAAGGAGGACGAGTCATCGTCAGAGAGACGACAAACCAGCGACGAAGGAGGACGAGTCATCGTCAGAGACGACAAATCCCCATGAAGGAGGACGAGTCATCGTCAGAGAGACGACAAACCAGCGATGAAGGAGGACGAGTCATCGTCAGAGAGACGACAAACCAGCGATGGAGGACGAGTCATCGTCAGAGAGACGACAAACCAGCGATGGAGGACGAGTCATCGTCAGAGAGACGACAAACCATCGTTTCACCTCTGACGTCATCAGGAACTTTTTCTCCTGATGGGTCATATTTTCGTTTTTTGGCCCCGTTCTGGTCGTGTTTTCTCTAATATGAGATTAATTTTTGGAAGAAAGTGTTTCTCCAGAGAAACTTTGTAATTCTCATTTAAATTTTTTTCTTAAATCCCAACGGGACACTGGAGACAAACTCCTCCCTTTTCAGGTCATTAGAGAACAAAAAAGTCGTCCTCCAAAACTGCTTTAAAAACATCACACATTATTTTCCCCACAATTATTGCTCAAATCTTTCAATCAACTTCAGTCCCAGTCAGAAATATCAAATATATTATTATTCAGATCATTTTAACCCTTTAATTGCCAGTTTGCTCACACGATGTCAGTTTTTATCTCAAAATACACAAACAGTTATTTGCTGTGTAATACAAGTTGAGGGAATATTTTAAGATTAAAATGAATGAATTTGTTTTTTTAACAGTTTTGTTTTTTTGTAAATTTCTGAACTCAAAAATAAAACTGAAAAAAAAATCCCATAGCTCTCAAAACATCTATTTTATGGAAAATAGCAGTTATTTTCCCCCTCCTTTGTATGAAAAGTGTGACATTATGCGAATAAATTGGCAATTAAAAGATTAAATTCATTCAAATAATTACACGCTTGGTAGTTTTGATTAGGACGGGAAGTTGACAGAGGAATTGAGCAACAACAACAAAAACCTAACATGGAATGTTTTTATAACAAGACTTTGTCTTCTAAATGTCCTGAAAGTGTCGCTGGTTATCAATCTGACGACTTAAAGGAAAAAAAAAAAAAAAAAAAAAGCAAACAAAACAATGAATCAAAATTAATCTTAATGTTAATGCCAGTTTTTAATATATCTAAGACTAATCTTGAAATAAAATCTGTCCTTTAACATATAACTTTTTAGTATGTTTTTTGGCATAAAAACTGACTTGATGCAGTAAAACTGGCATTCAAGTGTTAAAATAATCTAAATATTTGCATCTTTAGTAGTTTTGATTATGACTTAAGTTGAGTGAAAGATGGGCACATAAAAATAGGGTGAAAAATATGTTTTCATAGCGTTGTTTGGAAGGAGATGTTTTCTGACCTGATGAGCAGGAAACTGAAGTGACCTACGAGTCCCGAGGGACGGAGATCTCCATGACGATAATAAACCAGCTGTCAACTTTGCAGCAAGTCGTGATTCTACTGGAAAAAATGAAGAAACCATCTCTGTGCTGTTCATTAACAGCCATGTATGGAGCTGCATCAGAGCCTCTAATGAAGAACTGGGTTCCTGTTTTAAAACCAGCCCAAGCATTCAAAAACTTCCTGTTTTCATGTTTCAGTGGAAAAGTCCAAACCAGCTTCTTTAAGTTATGGTTTCTTTGCAGAAGTCCTGAACTCAGACTCCTTTCTGTGTAAGATGATCCCATTAAAATTCATCCAGCCAACAGAATGACAGTTATGATGAGTTCCACCATGAATCCTCCATCTTATGTAGAGACCAATGGGCTCTATGCACAGCTCCGCTATTTCCCTAACTTAAGCTAGCTCCTTTTTTTTTTTTTTTTAAGCTAGCTCCTTTGTTTCCTGTATTTCATTACTGGGCGAACTGATTAATCCAGGTGTGTCTGGCCAGTTAATGAGGTCAGGCACACCTGGATTAATCAGTTCGTCCAGTAAGAAGAGACAGGAAACAAAGGAGCTAGCTTAAGCTCAGGAAGCAGTGGAGCTGTGCATAGAGCCCATTAATCAACTGATTATAGGCCTTTTCCAAATAATCATAATCCGCTGGAGTTTTTTTTTTTTTAAATTTTGATTAAACACAGACATTTTCTTTATTTCTCATAAGATAGCAAGTGTTTGTCACACAAAATGATGTGGTTGCACCGTTTGTCCACTAGATGAAGCTCTGACTCCATCCAATCCACTGTCTTCTCACTAACTGCAGCAGTAAGCAAGAGCCAGGCAACACTATGACGGTGTGTTGAGACCAAACGCAATTTGGGCATCAAAGGCGTCAGGTTTACAAAGTCAATGGCCGACGCGCGTCGAGTGTTGAGATTTTCAGTGTTCAACACGTTACGCAGACACCAGAGTTGGAAAATCTGAACTTGGCATGTTGACGCAGCCAATCAGAATGACTCAATGTCTTGGCGTAGACACATTTTATGACAGGACGGGAAACACCAAGAAGAACCAACTCTGTGAAGACAAGAAGATAAACTGTGATCTGTGTCCGGTCCCGGTTTCTGAGCAGCGGTTCGATGACCTGCTGTGCCGATTGGATGTACTGGGTTTATAATGCCGTCCGGCATCAGGACATCGGGACGTTAATCGCACGGGCGCACTTTGAGTAAGATGTACTACTGTTTAAGCTATAGAACTATATGAAATGATGTCATTTAGAGCACATTATGGACGCTACCCACTCAGGACACTTGGATTACATTGGAGGAATATTGCCAAGTTTGAGGACTTTTATGGATCTTTTTGTTTCAAGCACCGGTAAACTCCATTATATGAAAGTTGGGGGAAAGCTAAAACCTTCAAGATCTCCGGCTGCATTTGAAAGATTAAAAAAAAATGTTCCACAGTCTTGCTCAGCATGAGGGTGAATAAAATAAATTCACCCTTATTCTGTGCACATCATTCTGTGGGTGTACTGTTCCCTTAAATAGAGTTGTTAAATGTTGTTAAATGCTGTTGTGGACATTATACATCTTTTTTGGGAACGTTTTCAATTACATGAATTCATAGAACATTTGTTAATAAATGTAATTGTATTATTTCCTTGGATGGATGATTTCAGAGCAATTGTCTTGAATTTAAAGATTTTCTATGTTTATGTTAAAGAGAATGGGCAGCTGGGGTTAGGGTTAGAGTGCATTTGGAACTTCATCTCCCAGCAAAAAAACAACAGAAATAAATCCAAACCCTCATTTATAAACAAATAAATTCAAGACACATTTAGAGCAGCTGGTAAACTGTTCAAACTACTGACAGAAGGTATCAGTGAAGCCTCAGGAACACATAACTGATGCAATCATTCGTGGCGGGTGTGGGGGAGGTTTTACAGCCAGTAACTGGGAGTGGCTGGTGCGTCTGGGTGTTATGTAGTCTTTAGTGGGTGCTGGGTCCCTCAGGTGGTATTAGGTTGCAGATTGGCATCTCAAAAGTTATTTCCAGAGCAGAGAGAAGCTTAAACCAGAGTGTAAGTAATCCAATTCGGCTACCAAAATGCTCAGTGAGCAAAAGTGTTTGAGTGATTTCTGATTACTGCTCAAACAAAAATCTTCCATCGGATGTCAATGGATCTCACAGAAAAGGATTATTGATCACATTTTACAGGTGAAAGAAAAAATATGTAATATGATCAAAAAGCTCAGAAATGAGGTTTGGAATGAGACAGAAATGCACAAAATGCAGCAAAACCAAAATATCAGACGCGGTGAAAAACAACCACACCAGAAACAAAATGCAAATGTTAATGTTCAACAAAATGCAACAAAAAAGACGATGCATGAAAAGAGGTGACATCATGGAGGCGGTGATGGGATGTAAATGAATATGGCAGCTGGCTGGATGGACGGGTGGAACAGGAACTCAGGAGAACAGAAGAGTGAAGATGGAAATGTCTCAGATGAAGATGGACGTGAAAACTGAGGAGGATGAGGGGGGTGTTTCCATGCCGGACGGGGTTTATTTTACCTGCTCCTATGTTCAGCCTCGGCATCTTAAAGGGCTTGCCGCCCTCCGCGCTCTTCGTGGCCACTGGTTCAGCTGGTTTGCCGACGGGGGAATGGGTGAGGGGAGCTTGGGTTGGGGGCTGCTGGACGTCAAGCTTCTCCAGCTCAGCCTTGCTCTTCTGGGGTGAGGCCTGGGTGAGGAGGAGGTAGGAGCTCTTACTTGAAGCCTGTTCTTCGGCCTCTGGGGGCGGCGCTATTTTTGTTGGAGGAATGGTAGCAATTGGAGGAGCATCCTTTCTTCCAAAGCCAAGATCATCATCCATGGGGATCTCTGGGGGCTTGGAGGAGGCAAACTTGGAAGTATCCAGAGCTTCCAGAAACTCATCGATCACGCCTCTTGGTGGTCTCTCGATGAACTCGAATTCCTCAGAGGAAACTTCATGCTCAGAGACCTCCTCAGCCACCTCCGGCTCCTCCATCTCCATCTTCAGGTCCTTCTTCTCAGTTTCCACCTGGAAGCTGGCAGGATTCTTGCCCATGGCTTCCAGGACCGGAGACAGGGAGTCTGCCGTTGGTGACTCTGAATCCGAATCCTCAGCAGCAGCCTTTTTGCTACCCAAGTCGAGTGGCTCAAACTTCTCGGTTGTTTTGGGAGAATCGTGGCTTGAAAACCAGTCTTTCTGCTCGATCTTGACAGGCTCCTCTTCCTTGCCTTTCACTGGGGTGGTTTCTTCAGCCTCTTTCACGAGATCAAAAGCACCAAAGGTTTTGTCATCTTCGACTTTTACTTTTTCGGCACCTCTCACCTCCATCTCCTCGGTCATCTCCTTCAGCAGGGACACCTTAGTATCAAAAGCAAAGGGGTTGTTGGCGGACAGGTTGATTGGAGGGTTGGGCGACTCCATCATCTTCCGTTCAAAGATGGGGCTCTGCTCCTCCGGACTTCCCTCAGAAGAGCCAGAGTCAATCTTGTCAGGGTTGAGTGGGGAAGACTTCAGGATGTCTGGAAGTGATGGGGGTAAAGCAGCATCGTCTTCCTCTTCATCATCGTCATCTTTCATACCAGATGAAAACTGACTCATTGACTGCATGAGTGTGTCGGTGGCAATCTTGCTCGTCTCAAACATTTTCCCGTCATCCAAGACAGATGGTAGGGCCTCCTGGGACTCTCCGGTCTGCCCATACTGGACCAGATCCGGTGTGGGACTCTCCGACATCTTAGGTGCCTTGCTGTCAGACTTGGATTCTCCAAAGTGGGAGTAACCACTGTCCGCCAACGGGGAGTAGCCCTCGAATGGATTATTATTCTTCTTCATCTCATACATCAAGTCATCATCTTCATCGGACTGGTTGCCGTGAAGGTCTGGCTCGTATCTGGAGGAACCAATGGTGGTTGTGTCCTTGGAGAAGGAATCCATCGAGACCTTGGAGTTGTCTTGAGATGTTAGAAATGGTGAATCCCAGTGCTCTGTTGGGTTAGAGGAGGCAAGGTGAGACTCAGGTACCATCATCTGGGGGGTCACGGGGGAGGGGCCAGTGGAGGATCTGTCTGAGCTAATCAGCTTCTCCTCAGGTGAGAAGGAAATGCCGCTGTCCTCACACGGATTATGAGGCCCTGGGTCTTTCCCTAAACTCAGGTACGGACCAGCTAACGAATCTAGAAGATCTTCCTTATTTTTACTACGGCCCGGTCCAGAGTCACCCTCTTCACCCTCCCAAGGCCTGTCCTTGGAAAGACTACCGGGGTGTTCAGTGGAGAAGGAGCCCAAGGGTGCAGCAGATCCTGGAGGAGGGGGCTGGTTGGGACTCTCGGTCAGAGAGAGCTCTTCCAGAGAGTCGGGTGAGTGAAGGGGGGAGAGAGGAGAGATGGGAGCAGGGGAATCACCCTTCTGCCCAAGTTCTTGAGTAGAGAGGGAGGAGGGAGAATGCAATACAGCACATATCAAAGACATACTCATTCCTCAGAGTGCCCACCACACCTGGGTAGAACAGTTACTGAAAACATCACAAGGTTCAGAGACCGAGACCAGACAAGTGCTGCTGAGAAGCCGGCTGTGGTTGGTGGACTGACCCGACGGTTTTCAGTCAGTCCTGTTTGCTCCAAAACAGTCAGAAAGTCACCTGAGGACTTAATTGTTTATCTCTGGTACAAGGGGAGTGATATATGGCAAAAAAATATATCATATTTTACTCATTGATTAATCTTGATATCAATATAGAGTTTGTGGCTGCTGTCAACTCCAAATGTACATTCATAGTTCCTAATCTCTGGAGTTGTACATTTTCAGGTGATTAAACTAATTAGTTGTGTTTCTCGTTTTGGCGTTCACTACCCACTGACAAAATCTGCACATTTACTTTATCTGTTCTTCATTTTCACTGATGCAGGATCAGCGTAGCCCCGTTTCCACCAGGGGGGTCTGGCACGAGACGAGACAGTTTGGTTCAGTAAACCCTGATTTCTGTTTCCACAACCAACCCCTTACCTGGTAGATGGATTATTAGCCAATCGGTGCACCTGTAGTGTGACTCCTTCATTGGATTTAAATGAGGAGTGCGACATAGAAACAAATGAGGAGAATGGTGGACATCCAGCAGGTTGTGTTCCCTCTCCTCATGTGGCTTTAATCCACCATGGAGTTATTCCTACATTGTTCTTCTTACCGTCAGTCCCGGACTGGACACATTGGTGGAAACAGGCTTTTCAGCCTCAGTCCCGCTTTCATGGTTCTCCTCAGCTACCCTCAACAACCATGTTTACATGGACACAAATATTTGGAGTAAGTGTTGGATTGGAGCGTTGTACAATGGACTGACGTCAATCATGTTATGGACTAGTTTTCATTTGATAATAATGAGACAAATCTCTATTTGTAACGGCTGGGCTGTACTTACTATGAACGCAAACGTTCATGCAAGCGTTCTGCGTCATCTGTGAATATACTTGCTGTAGCGCATCACGGCCCAAACGCTCAATAACGGAGATCTCTGTCTGGACACTGAAGTTGTGAAAAGGAGGTCAATCTGCTGTCGGCTTGTATTTCTGAGGCAGCATCATCACCCGAAACATTTCCAGGCCGTTTCCAGCTATAAAGACATGCACTTTTGTCACGTAAATTAGGGGTGCACCGATCCGATCTTAGATGGGATGGTTCGATATAGAGAAAAAAAAATAGAGAAAAAAAAGTAAGGGGAAAGAAAAGGAGAACGGGGCGGACCGGGTGGTGGAGAATTATTAGGTATTTTTATGATTCTTTTAGTAAATCACGGCGATGGGGAGGGGGGGGGGGAGTTGTATAAGACAGAGTCGGAGGAAGTGAGAGTAGGGGGGAGGGGGTGATCGGTGTGTTATAGACGGGGGGGGAGGGTTCAATTTCAAAGAAAACCCGGAAGAGAGGAAGGAGGCGAGAGAGAGGAAAAGTGAAATAAAGTTGGATAGAGGGAAAGATTAATAAAGACTAAGGATAGGGGAGAGGGGGAGGGGAAAAAAAGAAAAAGAAAAAAAAAAAAATCGAAAAAATTGAATAGAAATCTGTAAAAGACATTATAACTTTTATTTGATTTATTTATTATCATAATATATAATAAAATAAATAAAAAATATTAAAAAATATGAAAGAAAATATTTAGTATATTTCTCAATTTAATTCTTTTAAAATTTTTTAAAATTTTATACCTAACTAAAAATATATAATTTTTTTTGTGGGGGGGGGGGTTTTGTTTCCTTAATATATATTATATTAATTAATAAACGAACGAGAATATTTTATAAGAGAATATATTATTGGATAAAATACATCTTTATTCCTAAAAACAAAAAATCTGCACCACCAAACAACCTTCCTGAAAAAAGGAAAGGCGTGTACAATGGGAGGAAACAAAGACGCAGGTAGTTGTGGAAAAAGTCTGAGCGGCACTCTTCAAAACAACTTGCCATCGTGTTTAGCTCTGACTTCGTATTCATGCTTTTCTACAAATGAGCACCTCTAGGGTTCAATTCGGTATCACAGCATGCGTCACGTGTGACCTACGTGCCGTAGGTACATCAGGAATGTGTGGACGCCACGATGCGGACGCGTCGCCACCAGCAAGTATATTCCAGCCGTAGAAGTGCCAAGACAGGACTTTGTTGTGATTTGAAAGTAATAATTTCACTCATTTTTACAGCCAAATTGGTGATTTTCTTAACCCTTAAAATTCCAAACTGTTTTGTTCATTTGGTCCACCTGTTCATTGGGGATTTTCATACATAAAATACATGTAGGATGAACCTTTAATCCCAGTCAGCATTCAGACATTATGTTTCAGAACATCCTCGGTTGCCAGTTTATGAGGCTAGAATGATTTTAACTTTTTCCAGCCATTTATGCTACCATTTACGTTTTATCTTCAGAAACAACTCAGCTGCATCAGAAAGGTCTTCTTGGCTTAATTCCAGCCATACAGGACCATTATTTTTCTTCTTTTCAGACACACAAAACTTTCTTTGGCTGCTCCTGATTGGACATTAGTCACTTTAAAGGCATTAGAGAAGATGTCTCTTTCAACTATTTTTGCAATATTTGATGAAATTGGGTTCACTACCGCATACGCTATGATTAATTATACATCAGCTGTCAAAGTAATGGGGCTGAAATAAACTCCAATCATTTCGGTCATTCCTTACATTTCTAGTTTCTCAATTGGCCCGTCAATTACCCTTAGTACCATAGTAAGAGTTATTTACGGTCAATGCAATGGGTAATAGGCGAGACTGATTAATGAGAGTGATTGATTGGTGACAGTAATATTACGTGCCGGAAGCAGCACATTCTCATCTGATGTGTCTGATGTAAGTGATGGTAGCCAACATTCAGAAACATTTGTTTTACCTGCATTTGTGACATGATGGGAGAATCTGTAGCTGCTGTCTGCTAAGCACGGAGTGGCTATTGCACATTATTCTGTGGCCGGGGGGGGGGGGGGGGGGCTGTGAATCTAGCAAGTTGGACTTGCACATTGGCATTATTCAAATACTCACTAACAGTCTCTGCTTTCTGAAATGCTGAAAACATCTGTATTGTGCCTTTAAGCTTTCTGATTGGAGGAAAGTTTGACAGGAAGTGACTTCATCATCATTTCCAGGTCTGAGGTCTCTTAGCAACATAGTAGTGATCTTTTTACGATTAAAATGGGACAAATAATGGTGTCTTCATGGATCATCGTGGATTTACCAGAGTCTCTGAATGAACACTGCATTTAGTGCCTGGATTGTGAACCACATGGGCGGGACATAAATGTCTGGAAAACCTCCGAAGATGAGCTAAAGGGTAAAACCATCCATCACAGTTTACCCCACAGTTACACACTACCATCTCTGATGATGAAAGAAGTGAATGAGGCTCAAGGAAATCTGGTGGAGTTTTAAGGGTTAAGAAAAACTTAAGTATTTAAAGTTCTGAAACGTCTGATATTAAGACAGATTTTAGATTAAAAAATGTAAAAAAGAAAAAAAAAAAGTGATTTTTCTTTGAACAGGTCTGGACCTGCAGGTTCACACATTGCTGTTTTGGCCAAGCCGTGTTTAGCTCGGTTAAAGCATGTCGCTTTTGAATGAAGGCTGACGATGTTTCGGTTTCACAGGGGTGAATTTCTTTCCAAACCGACGGGGTTAGTACGTGATCGGAAAGTTGTGGGTTGCGCTTTCAGCGTGTTGACGAGACGTCAACGTGCAACGAGTGACGTTTCCTCACGTTGACAGATGGCTGTGAACAACGTTTCCTGGAAGGAGAAAGTTTGTTTTTCTAAACTCTGTCCTACAGCTTTTCCTTTTGTTGTTTAGTGGGCTATGAGGATCAGCTGCTGCTTATTACGTCTGCAGAAACCAAAACTGCGAATCAGCTGTTTGTGACTCTTTAATAAATCGGATTTACATCATTCTGCGCATGTCAGGCAGGATTATTCTGGATGAATATTGGCGCATGTACACGCCAGATCCGAATGTATTAGTTCCCATGTAAACAGCTGCCCTAAAATCCTCAATGAGAATGATTTCAATCCGAAAGGGAAAAAGTCTCCATGTAAACGTGGCCATTGTCTCAGTCCTCAGTTCTCCAGTTTCTGAAAAATGAATTTAAAAAACCTGCAAACAGTCTGCTTCGGTCTCTGTTTGGGGAGGGGGCAAACACGACTTTAAGAGGCAGACCACCTTCCACAGTCAGCACTTTCCAGCATTTGCCTGGTACTTGGTAGATACCACCTGAGTTTGATGCATGGTGGTGAAAACCTGTATGTTTTTTTGCCCAGGTCTGGTGCGATAAACCATGCTCAGTGTGTCAAACACAAACCAGTAAGTGATGGTACATAATGATTCCTCTCCAAAAACATTTTCATGGAAAATAACTTCTAAATCACTGAGGAGAATCATTATTTATCTACAGACTACGTTCATGTGAGTCACGATGCAGCACAAACACGAGCAACAGCAAACTCCACGAACATGCGGTGCATCATTTTCCCACTAAAATGAAAAGTAAAGATGGGAGTGAACTAAAGAGGAGGTGAAAGGATGCAACTGCTGAAGATGGGGAGCACAGCGAGCACAGAAAACTTGCCTGTAGGGAACTGCATCAGAGGAGGAGGCGGAGCTTTAAGAGGAGAAGGTACATCTGTGGGAGAAAGGAGAGAAAGCAACAGACGGTGAGTTTAAAGCCCAGAGGAGGAAAGACCGGGAGAGGAGGCAGAAATCTGCAGAACAGAAAGCTTCAGGAGGAAATCAGGCTGTTCGACCCAAAGGATTCAACTTTTCTAATTACTGCTTCGGTGTTAAAGAATGTAGCGCGATTCCACCGGGGAACAAGTTCTGTCGGGTTTGTTTCAGACTCACGGCGTGATGACAAAGATCAGGAATGAGAAGAATTCCCATCTGATCAGGAGCAAATGATTACTGAGCAGGTCTGATAGAAGATGAGCGACACGCCACACATCCGTTCACACAAACGCTCGGCGTGTCATGCAACCTGCAGGATCCTGAACGTCACGGATCCAACCTGCAACGCCGCTTCAGACAGGACGCTGGAATCGTGTGCAAGTTCAACGGCACAATGAAAACAGGAAGACTCGGCTTCGTCGTCACGACAACCAAACCCTGCTTCCCTAACACTGACAGCGTGCACGCCAACTCCAGCTCCAACATGAAGAACAAATCAGTCCAGTTTTTACAGCATGAAAACAAATGTTTGCAAACCTCCTGCACGTGTTCAGGGAGCCAATCAGAGCAGGAAACAGCCTGTAACCATGTAAACACAGAAAAATCACCAGCAGCAGGCTGATAAACAACCCCCCCCCCCAGAGCCAACCGGACTACAGATGCATCACACCGACACCAGCAAAGAAAACGAGAACCTGAATCAGATTTCACCGGCAGAGATGGAAACACCTCCAGGACGTCATGTCTCTGCAGCAGGACAGAGACGACATGTGGGAACGTCACCACTCTGCTCAGTAAAAATGAGCCACAGTTCTTCTGGTTCAACCTCTAACTTCCACACTTCAACCGTCCTGGATGTCAAACCTGAGCTGGTGGAGACAGAAAAGCGGAAATATTCAGCCAATCAGACGCGTTCAACACTGCAAACCCCGCCCCACAAGTTCCCCCACTGTACGAAAACGGTTCAAGAAAAGGAAACGAGTTAACTTTCAGCTTTGTGAGGAGTAGCGCTGCCGTGATTGGTCGATTAATCGGTTTTTCAGCCACATTGTTTGAACGGGAAAAAAAGTAAATATTTCAAAATAAAATCCTGCCGTTTTTTTTTTTTTTTAATATTTTTCAATGAAAAAAAACAACATGCTTTCACCTCATCATCTGAGTTTTAAAAGCAGCATTTAACAGAAACGGCTCCACTTTCATTTCACTCATCCTCATCACTAAAGTCAACATAGCAGGTTACTCTTCTGGTCAGATTGCCTGAATAAAAAAATGCATAAATCCGTAACATACTGCTGTTTTTACACTTGTTAGCGCTAAATGAGTCTGTTTTCTAGTCGTACCAGTAACAGTGTTTCTGAGTACATTCCCGACAGAGTCAGCATGCTTCTTTTGTTTCGTCAGTTTTTTTTCTTTAATTTTCCCCCCTCCCTCTTCATCAAAACCGAGTTGCTCCCATACGGGGACTTGAGGCTAGACGGCGCTTCTAGCTCAACTAGCTTACATGCCACGTTGTTACGAGCTGTTAGAAACAGGATGAAGCGCGCTGCACCAGCTGGAGGCGAAGATTCAACGGTCCGTCACTCAATTATGTCCGTTGACACGCAAAAACTTAATGAAACAATTAATAGCTAAATAAACTAATCCTGTGCCCAACAGTTCGGTACAGAGTCGTGCTGAATGGAGAGTCTGTGTCGAACTGATCGGTACACAACACATGTCCAGTTACAGCCCTGGTCCAAACATTTGAGTGGTACCGTAAATATGCTACAATGTTCATATGATCGATTAGTCGACTTATTGCCAAAATAATCGGTGACTAGTCGATTATCAATATAATCGTTTATGGCAGCCCTGAGGAGCGAGGTCAAAGAGGCTGGATTCCCTTCATCATTTAATAACCAGTCATATATCCGTGTCCCACTGGCCAAAAAACCTGTTAAACCCGGGAAATCGGCTTTTAGTGGCGGTGGGAAAGGCTCACCGACCCGTTAAAATCGCCTTCAAACGGCTCGGCTCTGATCGGCATGCAGGGGGAACACCAGACCCGGGTTGACCCGGAAATTTACATGACGTTGGGCGGCCCACATTGTCACATCGCACCTATAAAAGTACCAAAACTTCTCTGCTTCACGTCGCCTGCGTTCCACCTGCGGTAGAAAATCATCCGCTGGTTTTCCTCCATTTTGAGGACAGAAAAAAGGTGCAACAAGAAAGCACGGTGACTGCAGCCCGACTCGCTCCCCATCGTTTCATTCCTGATTTCTGTCGCATGGCTGACATCATCATCGCTAACCCACCAGTGGGGACAGAGGCCACGCAGCTTAGCAGCAGGTGATCAGACCCGGCTTTTTTAGTCAACGGGAAACGAGCCAAATGCCGATTATGAGCTCTTTGACGTGCATTTAAAAAACCTGTGTGAACCCGCTCATATCAGTGGGAAAGCGGTTATAAAGACATGCTTCTGGAAACATGAATCAGACCCGCTTCCATGTTTCTGACGCGTTTCCATGAACCAGTACTCAGCTGGAGGAATCATCACAGGGGGGCGGTATCAGCTACACTGGTGATTACAACAAACTGCTGTCCAGGTTCAACTTCCAACGAAGAAGATGGCGACCTGGGATTAAACCAATGACACAATCACAGATTACAGCAGCAGCCTTAAACCATGCTGTTCAAAATTTAATCAGAGATTCTACATCTATAAATCTGTTTTCATTGCATCCCGCAGGATTAAAAATCAGACTGCAGTTTCACTGGAATGCCACCAAATCCAGACGTTTGTTCAGGAACCACATCACAAACCAGGAAAGATGTTAGGAGTTCAACACAAGATGAACCTTCAGAGGAAATACTGAAGTCAAACTATGAGAAGTTATTATTAAGGTGATCTGATCAGGAGTTTTCTGGCTGATCGTTGTTAGACAAATGGACATGGAACTAAATCCAGATGATTTATAATCCCCAGCTCAGGTACAAATCTGTATAATCATCAAAAGTTAAACTTCAAGAAGAAACAATCTGTTTCATTTCATCAGTTTGTTTCTTCTAGATATGTGAAATAAAACAGATAAAATAAACTGGAAGAAAAAAAATAAAAGAAAAAATGCTTAACTCAAATCCAATTTAAACATCTATGAATTTAAGAAAAAAATCTAAATATTAAAGTAATAAAATAAACATAATTGTCTTCAATAAAATAAAAATTTAATTCAATAAAATTACAAAAAAAACCATTCAAATAAATTTAAATTAATCTACTCTAAAAAAAATTTTAATATAAAATATAATTCACAAAAACATAAAATTACATACAATTAAACTAATAGTTTACTTCCTGATACTTTGTGCCACTTTCTGTATAAAAAGTGAGTTATAAACAAAGTTGATTTGATCTGAAAATAAAGTAAAACAGATAAAAAATAAAATAAATCAATATCACTAAAAAAAAGTAAGCTGTTTTTTTCAATAAAATTAAGAAATTAAAAAAACAAACATTCAAATAAAGTTGAAATTAATATCTAGCCTCAAATTTAAAATATACAACACAATTAACAAAACATGAAATAACATACAATCAAAAATTAAAGACTTATTGTTTACTTTGTGATACTTTTTGTCATCTAAAGTACTTTGTGCCGCTTCCTGCATTAAAAGTGCTTCATAAATAAAATTTGATTTGATCTGAAAAATGAAAATGAAATAAATTAAAATATTTCCAATGATATTTTTTAATGAATGACTTGTCGGAAAGTAGCGTAACAAAACTTCCACCATGCAGGTGTTTGTTGTGATGACATCATCAGGAGGGCGTGGCCTCAGGTTGAATCTGACCTGGAGGACGACGTGAACAGGCGGAGATACAGAATAATAATCTGATCAAACGTCACCTGCTCCTCAGATCATCCGTTATTACGTGCAAATCTTCAGCGAGCGACTCCGCGTGGCTCCCCAGGTCCAGGATCAGAGGGCAGGACTGGCAGGACCGGCAGGACCGACAGGACCGCCTGGACCGGCTGGACCGACTGGACCGACTGGACCGGCTGGACCGGCAGGACCGACTGGACCGACTGGACCGGCTGGACCGGCAGGACCGGCTGTCCCTCTGACGTAACCGGAGTCCCAGCAGGACCGGCTGTCCCGGCAGTCCCTCTGACGTAACTCGAGGCCCGGCCCGGCCCGGCTCAGGGCGCCTTCATCAGGTTTCAGCGGCACATTGATGGATAACTCACTGCTGCACGAGTCTGACAGCACACGTCGCTCCCAGATGGTAACTGGTCACCGGCAGTAAAGAATCCGATTACTTTTACCTTCCGGTGATCAGTGATCATTTACAGGATGGATCGATGAGCTGGGGGCCCTGCAGGAATCGAACCGACACCCCGACGTGCCTCCTCATGCGAGCCACGTGTCCTGCTGCTATAAGTGTCTCTGCTCACAGCGTGATGCTGAAATACGACTTGAGGCCAGCGGCTCACCTGCTGCCTGCCTGTAAAGCCAAGAACTCAATGTTCGCTCGCTGTCGCCGCCGTTTCAGCCCCCCGAGCCCACCGCCGCCCCCCAGCTCCGGTTTTCACAGCTTCATCCTCCCCGACCGCCAGGCTTCCGGGCCGGGGGGCTTCCTGCTGGTTCCCGGCCACGGAAACAATCGATTTCACGGCCTCTGCTGCAGTCTGCTCGGACACGAACCCGCTCTTACGTAATCCTGCTAAAAATATTGATAACTAAACAAAAATGCTCCATGTTCAGCAAACCAGATTTCACCTCGTCCCATTTCTGCACGCGCTCAGTCTGCAGGCTGAGAGGGAAACTGGCCCCCAGCGAGAGCAGAGCCGCCCGCTGACCTGGACCAGGATCATGCATCCGATGCTGTTAGACTTCATCTCATCAGTGCATCAGGACCAGAAAACTGAAGATGAACTCATGAACGAAACACGAACAGGCCCAGAAACACCGACTCTGGAGGAAAACTGATCTATATTCAGCCATCAGAAGCAGCATCGGGACGGAGGCATCCGGGCTTCCACGTCTGACAATCAAAGTTTAGATCCACAGGGTTCCCACACGTTTAGACACGTTTCATTTAAGACTTTTAAGACCACTTGGAACAGAATTTAATGTCCATTTCACAGCCACGCTGGCAGAAACACAGATTCCTCTGCACTTACAAAGATAACGTCATTACCGACGTCCATCATCGGCGCCGGTTTGACATTTTCTTCCGAAAGATAAACAAAATGTTTCCATAAACACGCAAACGTCAGGCTGACAGGTGACGGCTGTGCAAAGACCCGCCCACATCTCGTCCTGATTGGCTAATATAACAGGCGTTGTCAAGATTATTGGTGGACAAGCACGTGGATGTTTTTTTGTTCTGGTTTTTTAAGGTCACTTTTTTTTTTAAAAGGATGGAAATCTGTCAGAGCGTAAGACAATCTCAGGCCTACAACATGAGATTAATACCACAACTTTCAAAATTTAAGGACTTTTCAAAGGTATTAAACGGAGGGCTGCAACGATTAGTCAATTAATCGACTAATCGGTGACTAATTTCATAATCAAATAATCGTTTATTGTTTATAAGCTTTGTTTTTCCTCTCAACATTGCCTTCCTGTCTTCTCTGCTCAGCTTTTCTTGAATACTTTGTTGACATAAATTTATTCACACAGAACCAGTCAAAAGTTTGGGCACGTTTTCCATCAGATTCAATGAGAAAGTGTCCAAACTTTTGACTGGTTCTGTAAATATGCTGCAGTTTTCTCATGATCTGATTAGTCAACTAATCGACAAAATAATCTGTGACTAATCGATTATCCAAATAATGGATTGTGACAGCCCTCATTAAATGCAGATTTGTAGATGTAAACTTTTGGGACTCTAAGACTCCCTGGATTCATGACTTTAATCCTTGTAGGTCATTAACGTATCTTGGTCAACCTTGGTTATTGAATTTACCTTCTGGGCTTGATAAAGTATTTCTCATTTCATTTATCTAAAGAAAAAAGGGGGGGGGGGACATCTTTGTTTGTTTTTTGTTTTTTTTGTCCTTTCAGGTCATTTTTTGGACGTGTTCTGCTTTTGTTTCACCTTATGAAGCGTTTGTTTGTTAGAAAATATTTATCATGAACAACTTGGAAACTCCAACATTCATTTTTCTTTAACTACCAACTGTTTCTGGTAATCAGAGAACAAAATTGTCCCAAAACCTGCTAGAATTCATATTTTCCACTTTTTTTGCTCAGATCTGTCAATCAACTTCAGTGCTAATTAAACTTTGCTGATATTCAATCATTCTAACCCTTTAAATACTGATCACACGATGTCACCATTTCTATATAAAAAAGAAAGGTTTCAGGTTTTACTTATTTCACACTGTTAATTTCCTAATTAGTTTATATCTTATTCCTAGTTTAATGTTTATTATGAGGACTTATTTAGCGACTTGGCTCCTCTCTTATGTTCCTGCACAGCTGGGGAATGTGACTCAGCAGAACCAGGGGGGATCTCAGGGGGGAGGGGGGGAAAAGCCACCCCAAAAAAAAGTCCGCACCAAAGACCCAGAGGAAAAAAAAGAGAAAAGAAAATGAAAAAAAGAAGAAGGGAGAGGAGGAGAAGGAGGAGGAGAGGGGAGCAAGAAGAAAAAATAAAAAAAAAAAAAAAAAAAAATAAAAAAAATTTTTAAAGGAAAAAGGAGGAAGAAAAGGAGGGGGAATAGGGGAAATTGGAATATAAAAGAGAAAGAGGAGGGGGGAAAAAAAAAAAAAGAGAGAGTAAAGACAAAGGGGGAAAAGGGGAAGAAAACGAGGAAAAAAAGGGGGGAGGAGAGAGAAAATGAAAAATATAATAAATAAAGGAATAATAAAAAAAAAGAAAATATCAAAAAAAAAAATAAAAAAAAAATATGTAGAAAAAAGATAAAAAAATAAAATCATATAATTTAATTTTAATTTATTAAAGAGAGAACAAAAAAATAAAAAAAAAAAAAAATAAAAAAAAAAACTCAACCAAAAAAAAAGAAAAAAAAAACAAAAAGAAAAAAATAAAAAAAAAAAAAAAAAAAAAAAAAAAAAAAAAAAAAAAAAAAATAAAAATAAAAATATAAAAAAATAAAATTATTAAATGAAAAAAAAAAAAAAAAAAAAAAAAACAAAACAACAAACAAAAAAAGACCAAAAGAAAGAGGACATCGAAAGGGGGGAATCTTATAAAATAAAGAAAATAGAGATGGAAAGGATTGTCAAAAATTTCACAAAGAATCTATGAGATTTATATAATTTTTAAAAAATATTATAAAAAAGAAATAAATATATAAAAATTTTTTATATATTTATTGTTAATCTCATTTAAATCAAAAATTTTTCAGTTTATAATAAAGGAGATAAATATTATAATATATATATTTTATTGAGGAGAACAGGAGTAAAAGCGGAGAAAGGCAAGAGAAGGGGGTTAAGTATCTGTCCAGAATCAATGATTCATTCCCCCCAAATCCTCCCATACACCATGATGTTTCACTGCATGTCTGACATGCATCACCGAGCGTGTGACAAACAAACCTCCTGAATCTCAGAGATGTTTTCAGAGAGTCTGCAGCTGTAAAACCAGTCGCAGTGACGCGTCACCTTCACCGCGCAGCTTCGTGTGAATCTCAGCCACCACAACAGATTTACAACAGATTAAGGTTCGCTTCCTGACACATCCAGGACTTTGGATGCTGGGTGGAGTTCTGGCTGAGGCTCCAGCCCTCTCAGACCGTCTGACATCCACCCGCTCCATCTAATCCACCCGACCGCATCAGCAGCGCTTCACAAACACACACTGACGGATGTAGGTGACCCAAAAGTGACATGTAGGTCGGCGCTGGACGATCGGGCAGCCTGTCAGTCACAGCCCAGGGCTGAAAACTGGCTTTACACACCTCCTGATGGAGGAGCATCTTCATCATCACCTCCTGATGGAGGAGCATCTTCATCATCAGCATCATCCTGCTGGGACAGGGGGGGTGGCCCCCCCCACTAGGACAGGAGGCGTGTTTCCGCCTCCTGAGGGGAGATTTCATTCATCATCAGCTGGTAGCAAACTATTGGTTTGTGTTTAAGACACACATATAGAGGCTCCCCTCCTGATGGAGAAGTGCTCCATCTTAAGAAAGAACAGGAGAAGAGATCATCCAGACCCAAGAACTGGACTGAAGATCAGTGATGGAGGGACGGATCCTCCCCAGAACCTGGACCTCAGCAGGTTTGATGGAGGGACGGATCCTCCCAGAACCTGGACCTCAGCAGGTCTGATGGAGGGACGGATCCTCCCCAGAACCTGGACCTCTACAGGTCCGATGGAGGGACGGATCCTCCCCCCTAGAACCGGGACCTCTACAGGTGATGGAGGGAGGATCTCCCCAGAAGGAAAAAGAAAAAAGGGGGAAAACTGGACCTCAGCAGGTCTGATGGAGGGACGGATCCTCCCAAGAACCTGGACCTCAGAGGGAGGGACGGATCCTCCAAGAACCTGGACCTCAGCAGGTTTGATGGAGGGAAGGATCCTCCCAGAACCTGGACCTGAACAGGTCCGATGGAGGGACGGATCCCTGAGAAATGACACAGCTTCTCCAGGAGGGCTTTAAGCTCCTTAGAACTGGACCGACCCTGGTTCCGGTTCTTCATATTTCAGCATGTGGTGGTAAATCTCTGCAACAGTTTCCTGCTTTCATGGAAATATAGAAAGAAATGAGGTCGAATCGTTGTTCCGTTCTGTGCAAAACACGTTTTTCTCCGTAGAAATCAACCGACTCTAACAGGAAATATTAATTTGGCTGCATTTGTTTCATTTTAAAGTTTACAAACTGAAATTTTCCTGCAGACAGAAACTAAAAAGTTCCAGCTTTGCTCCTGAAATATAAAAACTGTTGACATGTCCACGTCTGGAGCTGCTCAGCCTGTGAATGTGGACCAGCTGGAACAAACCTTTCATTCACCCTGATAAGATGAGACATGAGGGATGACCGTCTTTGTTCAGACTGGAGCTGGTGGTTGATCCACCTCCACCAGTGGCCTTGCCAAGCAGCCCCACCCTGCCTCTCAGCTCCAGGGAGGATCCCACGCAGGCCTGTTTACCTGCAATCTGCCACATCTCAGCACAACAACACGGCTTTTCTCCAAACGAGCTCAGCCCAAACACCGGAGGTCCCGGAGGTCCCGAGCCCCGGTCCGGCTCCAAGCCTGGGGGCGCGCAGGCCTCCGGAGCCGGGCCGCTACAGGAGTTTGGGGGGGGGCTGGTTAGAGAAAGGGTGGTGTGGAATTTAAGTGTAAAACCGGAACATGAAAACAAGTCGCATAAAGCTGGTTAAAGGATGCGAGGCTGGGCTGGAGCGCGGGGAAGCCGACAGGGAGGGGACGCAAGCGGATTCCTTTGTTGTGACTAATCTGTGGTGCTGCTAGCTCACCATGCTTCCAATATCGGACAATCTCTCATGTCGTATATTGCTGTCTTCCTACTGACGTCAGCAAAACTGAGGAGTTAAAATCCACCAGATTATATGAAATACAGCGTGTTGTGTCACCGGATTCTGCAGGAAGCGTTTATACTGAATTATTGCGTTATTACTAAACCAGAGGCACATCAGAGACAAGCTGACACATAACACACAAAAACACCCGGGAAACCGAGCTGGGCCTCGCGCTGAGACGTAACCTCACAGAACTTTAACCTAAAACAGACGCTATCCGTTTTTCTGCATTAGCAAACATCGCGCAAGCCTCGTGTCCGATAATGGAACCCTGTTAGCTTCCGCGGTTAGCCTCAGCAGATGGGCGCTGACACAACGACATCTGCAAGGGACAGAAATTACACACATTTATGGACATTTTCTTCAACGGTAATAAATAAACAAAGCAAAGCTACTGTTTAAAGTTAATCAGAAGATCTTTTTCAGTAAGACGACTTCATCCCCGTCACCAACTCACATTCCGCTTCCTGCTGCTTATTTGCCCAAACAGGTGGGCCGCATCATGACAACACCGCAAAACCGCTGATCTGACGCTCATTTAGCGTTAATTTATGCAAAAACACAACCACAATGCTCCGTTAAATGCCCGCATTTGCTCTCCGCATCGGTTGTCGCATTCTGGGTTAATTGTGGGTTAAAGCCAAGTGTCAAACAGCAGATCGGCTTAATGATGACACACCATCCGCTCCTGTCGCGGTAGCTGTAGCCGGCTAACCGGACACCCATTACCGGGCACAAATCACACGAATCTGCGCCCCAAACACCAGAACCCCCCCAGATTTAACGTTCATTACCGGACAGAAGTCATGAACCGATGAAATAAGTCTTCGCTCCGCTCGTGCTCAGCAGCCTGTGCGGACGAGCGCGCGATGCTAACCCGGTTCAGACACGTTCCGGTAAAAACATGGAAAATAGCTTCAATCCAGGTCGCGTTTATCCCGGGTTAGATTCGGTTCTCTGCCCAAAAGCCCCAAAGTCGCCCCCCCACCCGCTTCTCCGCGTCGGTCCCTTCGGATACTCACACGACGCCGGAGCCGCTGGTTCCTGTGTGACCGCAGGCTGCTCTGCTGCCTCTGCGGGGGCTGGCGCTGCTTTCTGGGGTTCCGCCGCGGGGAGGGCGTCGCTCTCAGGGGCAGGTTCGGGTTCCGCCGCGGGGGCTTCTGGCTGCGGGACCTCCGCCGCGGCTGGAGGGGCGACTGCTTCAGGCTCTTCGGAAACAAGAGAGGTTGTGGAGTCTGGGACTGGACTCTCAACGACAGGCTCCGGTTCGGGCTTCTTCACTTCTGGTTCTGGCACCGGTACAGGCTCTGGTTCTGGCTCCGGTTCTGGCACCAGTACTGGCTCTGGCTCCGGTTCTGGCACCGGTACAGGCTCTGGTTCTGGCTCCAGTACTGGCTCTGGTTCAGGCACCGGTGCTGGCACGGGTTCTGGTTCTGGTTCCGGTTCCGGTTCTGGTATCGTCTCCTGCGGTAAAGTTTGCGTGGACTCCTGAGGCGCGCTGTCCTCAGCAATGTGCCGCTGTAAGGCGTCCTGAGCCCCGCCGACCAGGTCCACGATATCATCCATGCTGAAGAGGTCTGGCTTGGGCTCCGGCTCCAGAACGGGCTCTGGTACTGGCTCTGGTTCTGGCTCTGGTTCTGGCTCCGGCTCTGCTTGTGGTTCGGGTTCCGGTTCGGCCTGGTAGTGGTGCACCTCCTCGTTTAACATGGGGGTGGTGGAGGAAACTTGCTCGTCGCTGTCTGCCATGCTTGTTCTTTCCTTTAAAAACAGTCCAAACTATGAAAAAGTTTCAGATCTTGTAGTTTTCCGGCTCCGCGCCTCCTGTTGAACCTTCCACCGGGAAAAGCTGTGACCCCGCACCGGTTCGTGCCTCCGGGAAGCCTGGTTTTTCCACCGGACTGACTCCTGCAAGTGCGCCACACGACAGTTACCTCAGCGTCGGACCCGAGTCTCAGATGGCAGCCGTGAGGTTGGGAAGGCGGAAGATGGGAACTCTGCTGGCCAATTACCTGCGACCTGACCTCCGACTGACATAACCTGTGACCAATCACAACTGGCCAAAGTGGGTGGGGCGTAACCTGACACCCCCTCCAATAAAGAGGACCTAAAACTTTGGAGGAGCATGAAGTTCAGAGAGAGCCCCGGGACAGTTTTTACATAACTCTGTCATCTTTACTCCCAGCTAAAGAATGTAAAACAGTACTTTTACGGAACTCCGGGTACTTTTACTAAAGTATATCCATTTTTGGCCACTTTTTTCTAAACAGAAAACTACTTTTTAAAGGGAAAAACTTATTTTACCTCATAAACCTGACACGTAGTTACAGAAACTACAGTGTAAAATGTGTCTCAAGCTCAAGTTTGTTCAAAGTTTAAAAAAGAAGCAAAGTTGAAACACTCAGGAACAGTAAATGAGATCGATATGGTTTGTTTGTCTGTTTAAAAATGAACTCAACTATATTTATGATTGTGATCAATTTTGAACAGAATGTATAGATGAAGAACAAGTGTGTGTGTGTGTGTGTGTGTGTGTGACGCCCCTGCTGGTTGTTGTAAATGAGAGAAGCTTTTGTCGCTGATCTGCTGATGGTCAAATAGTAGCTAAAACATCCAAAGTTGTGAAATTAATCACAAGTATCCAGAATTAAAGTTTTAACAAGTATCATATCTGCTGTCATCGTTCTGGAAAAAAGAATAGAAATGAAAAATAAATGTCCTTATGTACGGAAGCTGAGAGTAGCTATTCATCTTTTAGATATTTAGCGTTTTTCGATCAAGATTAAGAGTTAATTGTTTCATTTTGAGGTCTTGTTTTTACATCATAAGTGATGTCGCATTTTTTAACTGATCAGCATCACGGTGCCAAGAGGAGCTTTATGGATAAAAAGCTTCTCTTGAAATATAATATATTATAATATATAATAGAGCAGAGAGTAAGCAAAAGAAAAGGAGAGTATAAAGTGGAAATGAACATTTATTTATCAGTCTTTTTTTAATCACAGTATTTCAGAGAAAACTCTGTTGTTCACTATTGACCAGAAACGGTGGTAAACTGAAGCGAATAGAGATGTGTGATGCTGCTAGATTTGGTATCAATCCAGTACTAAGTAAATAAAGAGCTAGTATTATTGATGCTGAAACAGATACAAATACTTTTTAATGAGGCTGTCAAATGAACCAATATTAATATTAATCTAAAACTCTTTTTGCAGCAAAGCTTTTCTTCGCTGCATCCGCCATTTTTAATCAAGAATTCAAATTAATCTTGTGTCAGATCCAGTAAATGATTAAAAAAATAAAAGTCCACAAAAACTTAATATTCCTCCATACTGCTCGTCCAATGAAATCCAAGTGTCCTGAGTGGGTAGCGTCCATAATTTACTCAAAACGACATAAATTAGTACATTTTTATAGCTTAAAGGGACATTGTGTAACAATTGTATACGGGAGCAGCTCCCTCGTTTGCGTGAAACCGGGCAGACCGACGACATCCGCCGCATGTAAAGTTATCACCAGCCTCTATGTGAAGACGTGGTCCGTCAGTTACAGTGACATCAGTCCACATCTGATCTGTTGTCATGGCGATGTCGTATTGTTTTCCCTGACCCATGTTTTACCGTCTTTCGCTCGGCTTCATTGATTAAAATGACATCTGGTTTGTTACCAACGGCCGTCTGCCCGACTGCACGTGAACGCAGCATCAGTGAGAAGCTAGTTTCTCCCACTGCAGCGTGGTGACTTTTCAAAGGCATTACCTCGAACTGAGCTGAAAACTCCGGTGTGTCCGGTGAGTTTCTGTGTTTTCCTACCGTCACGCTTCTACCGAACGCAAAAACATGGCGATACGACATGGCAGCCCCCACCGAGCCGCCCCGCTCAATGTGTAAATGAATGATACGAACGGTGAATTTAGAACTTAGAGGAGCACTTCAGTTTGTTGATGGGAGTGATTACTGATTAATGAAAAAACACTTTTGAACCAAATAATCAGTTTTTGTGAATAAAACACAGGAGAACTTACACAATATCCCTTTAAACAGTACTACATCTCGCTGCCGCAAAGCGAGAAGCCACGGCAGATGAGATCGCGCGCTCTCTTTTTCTTTCTGTCTTTGTTTCAAATTAATAGCCAACCCCTTGTGTTTGTCCGCAGCTGTTTCGCTTTTAGCACAATGTAAACAGCAAATTTCTTCTTCTGCACTTGCATTATCGGCAGAGTAGACGCTGAACGCCGCGGCTTCCGTGGTGTCGTGAACTTGCACGAATGCCGAAATAGAAAATGCCATGTTCTACTTAAGCTATAAAATCTACTAAATGATGTAGTTTCCGGTAAATTCTGGACGCTACCCACTCAGGACACTTGGATTACATTGGACGAGCAGTATGGAGGAATATTGACAAGTTTTTGTGGACTTTTATGGACCTTTTTGGTTCAGTCGCCGGTGAACTCCATTATATGGAAGTTGGGGTAAAACGAAAACCGGTCGGATCTCCGGCTGCATTTGAGATATTAAAAATGTGCTCCACCACGAGAAGTGGCACAAAGGGATTAGCAGGATGAAGTAATTCCTTCATCAGTGCTGGTTCGGAAGATTTTCCATACTGTTGACTTCCTTTTTCGGATGCTGTTTGGTTAGGTTTAGGCATGAGAAAGTTATCGGGTCAAAACTTCAGACTGTTAGAGGGCAGGTGGTTAATATCTTTGTACTGGAAAAAAACAGATGTACCCTCAAGTCATATGTGGGTGAACGCGATGGCATCGTGTATTAGAGGAAAAGGAGTAAACTTTGAAGAAAGATGGTCTCTGATGACTAAGTTTCTTAGACAATATGTAGGAAATCGAAGTAAAGTTTGCTGAATGCTGAGTTCTTTTGTTTGTTTTTCTGTTAAGTATATATGTTTTTTTAGCTTTCAGTTTTTTTATTCCATATCTTTTTTAAAACAGATTATTATTTATATGTGTTTTCTTTGGGGATTAGGTTGTTTGATGTAAATCTTATGTCAATCACTAACGGTTGCTTGTTCATTGTAGAAATTCAATAGTGTTTTTTAAAAATGAAAGTTGTTGGGCACGATTAGGACGGCATCTTGTGTGAATTAAACCCACTCCTAATAGCATTCCTTGTTTTTTGTCGGGAAATGAGTTTTTCTATGACAGTGATGACCTGGAGGAATAATCCAGAAAGCTGATTTATTCTGCTGTCTTGAGTCTGAGCTGTAAGCTACTCGGGGTTTGTGTCATTCACAAAGTGTTGTCAAAGTTCGGTGTTTCCCTGAAATCCAGTAAAGGAGAAGTTCAAAGCAGCATAAAGAGGAACTACATCAGTACAACGTGGTTTTAAAGGACGCAACCTATCAGTGGACAGAAGATGACGAAACACAAAGCAAGGCAAATAAATGCTGCATTCAGGGAGCATAGGAAAAGAGCACAGAGCTATGAAACATCACTTGGTTTGTTCAGAGAATTGAAAAGGGAGAAGTGTGGCTTCAGAGAGCAGCGGGAAGAGGAGCAGAGCCCAGAACAGAGTTTCACGCTGATATAGAGTTACTCAGCACATATGGTGACAGGCCTCTCTATTTATAACATGAGAATATATGTCTGCAGGTATTTATGGCAGCTTCAGACGGAACAGGCCAACATACGACCATGAACCACAGATGGTTTCTTCATACGTGCTGTAACAGTTATTTGTTTCAATCTTTCTTTCAGATGTTCAGCTTTGAGGTCAGGAATCAGGTTAGAAAATGACCAGATCTCTGGTTCTAAACACAAGGACCTGTCCAGGGACACCCCTATCAGGGTTAGGCCACCACCAACCCCAGAAGATGAAGATGTCTCCAGACCAAGGCGATCAGAGAGTCCTTCCACCACCAGCCCCTCCACTGATGGAGGGGTTTCTGCCCATTAACCGACTCATTCTGAGAAAAAGAAACGAAACGTGTAGGAATACTGAAACTGCAGCTGGAGTTGATGAGAAAAGTCAAGCCCACACCAAAACCATCTGCTCCAGTCTGAATGAAAACTCAGACCACACCATGAACGCATCTCTACTTTTAGTCATTTATGAAAACATTTCTTGAAAATGGCTCAAAAATAAAGATTCAGTTCAGTGAGAAAACTGCACAGGGGTGTCAAACATACGGCCTGGGGGCAGAACAGGCCCACCAGGAGCTCCAATCTGGACCACAGCAAGAATCTGATACACTCGAAAAATAACAGAAGATCAGAGATGTCTGATATCATCAGCCTACCGATATTATCGACCAATATCAGCAGTAAAGGAATAGTACACCCACGTCCTCCGCCAGCTTTCATATAATGGAGTTCATCGGCGACTGAACCAAAAAGTGTAACGTTCTAGGGAGGGAGCCAGAACCCAAAACTCAGCCAAAAATGGAAGAATTAAACAGGTTTATTATACGGCTCTTCAGAATACTGTTGAATGCTCCGTTGACTTGAATGGGAATTTCCAACGTTCCAGTGGTCATTATTTTACTATAATGGCCACTGTCAATGGCAACAGATCTTTTTTTTAACCTGTGGTCTTACGGTGATCCGGATATCCCTCCGCATTGCAAGTAGTCCGGTCACTAAATGGAAAAAAAAAGAAATAAAAATAAAAAAAATCAGCAAGCGATCACGTAGCGACACCTCGTGATCAAAAATGGATGACTTTCCAATTAATTTGAACGTCTTCGGAGAGTGTGGAGGTTTTGAGCACTGGGTCCAGGCTGAGTTTAAGGATTCACCCTCTCCAAAACAAAAAAGACAAAAAAAAAAGACCAGTGGAAAGACGCATACAGCTAACAGCAGAGAAGAAGATGTCCAGTTCAACTTACAGAAATAGCCGGTGCTAGGCCAAATTCCAGCCGCCATGACTCAACTAACAAACGTTGCTAAGCAACAGGTGCCCTGTGGGGAGCGATTTTGTTCTTAGCGTAAAACATCAGAACAGCAGAGGAGGAAATGTCCAGTTCAACATACAGGAGTAGCCGATGCTAGCACAAATTTCAGACGCCGTGACTCAGCTAGCAAACGTGGCTAAGCAACAAGTTCCCCGACCTGGCCTCGACTGTGGGGAACTACTTTAATCTGAGCGTAAAACAAAGTTATTTGACCCTGGCAAAAATAGAAGACCCTAATTTGAATTTTAGTTTTTGCAAGTAGCCGTATAATAAGCGGGATAATGTATGGAATGCAGGTCATTATGGGGTCTGCATTCGCCCTGACCGACAGGGCGAATGCAGACCCTCAACGCGAAGCCGAGTGCTGACAGGACAGGTTTGAGCTTGGAGACATGGAAGGTGGGGTGAACGCACAAAGTAGAGGGCAGTTTGATACGTACGGCCACTGGGTTTATGATCTTAGCAATGGGGAACGGACCCACAAAACGAGGTGCCAGTTTACGGTTTTCAACCCTAATCGGCAGATCCTTGGTAGACAGCCACACCTTCAGACCCACCAGATATCTAGGGGCCTGGGAACGATGACGGTTGGCATTATGGGCATTAACAACAGAGGTCCTGCAGAGGGCTGCTCTGGCTGTCCTCCATGTCCGTAGACAGCGATGTGCAGACACTTGGGCAGCAGAAACCCTGGTAGCCATTTTGTGAATGGAGAGGACTGGAGGTTGATAGCCATAGACAACATGAAAAGGCGACAGACCTGTAGCACAAGACGGCAATCCGTTGATGGCGTACTCCACCCAAGGTAAGTTCTGGGACCACTGACCAGGAGCATCCATGCACAGGATCCGCAACTTTGACTCCACCTCCTGATTCCTCTTCTGTCTGGCCATCGGTCTGAGGGTGAAAACCTGAAGAGAAACTGACGTCAATGGCAAGAAGGGTGCAGAACTCACCCCAAAAACGGGAGATGAATTGTGGTCCTCTATCAGACACGATGTTGCAGGGAAGTCCATGAAGCCTGAACACCTCCCGGGCCATCACTTCAGCAAGTTCAGGGGTAGATGGCAACTTGCAAAGAGGTATGAGGTCGGTCATCTTGGAGAATCTATCAACCACAGTTAGAACAGTGCTACCTTGAGACACAGGTAGACCAGTGACGAAATCCATGGAGACATGGGACCATGGTCGATGTGGAATTGGCAGAGGTCTCAGAAACCCCGCTGGAGGACGTCAGGAGGTTGTTACTCTGGCACAGGTGACACATGCTGACATGAACTCACGTGTGTCCTTCCTCAGCGTGGGCCACCAGAAGCCTGACTGTACCACGGCCAGAGTCTAGTTTAGAACTATGACAGAACTGAAGAACCTTGGATATCATGTTCTCAGGGACAAACAGGCGATTCGGTGGACAGAGAGCTGGAGACGGTTGACTGATGGTTCTTGAGCAACGTCTCGATCTTGGATAAAGCCAACCTGGTTCTGGCTCACCGTATGGTGGTATGTAGTCATTGGCCTGATTTTCTGTTGGAACAGAGGACTGAAACACTCGATAGGGCACCTGGTTTGATGTTCTTGTTACCAGGTCGATAGGCCAGGACAAAATCAAATCTGCTGAAGAACAATGCCCACCTGGCCTGAGTTCAGTCTCTTGGCTGAGTTGAGATACTCCAAGTTCTTATGGTTCGTCCATACGGTGAATGGATGATTGGACCCCTCCAACCAGTGCCGCCACTCCTCCAGGGCTAGCTTGACAGCTAACAGTTCCCTGTCTCCAACATCATAGTTTCTCTCAGAGGCTGAGAGACGATGAGAAAAGAAGACACAGGGGTGTAACCTTGCATCATCTGCAAACTGCTGTGACAGAACTGCTCCAACAGCGTTGTCTAAAGCATCGACCTCGACAACAAATGGGTTGGATGGATCAGGGAAACGCAGAATGAGGGCTGAGGTGAAAAGACCCTTTAGTGTAGCAAAGGCACATTCGGCCTCACATGACCACTTGAACCAAGTCTTTGTGGAGGAGAGTTTGTGAAGAAGAGCAGCCATTGAACTGTACCCCTTGATGAAGCGCTGATAAAATAAGCAAACCCAAGAAACCGTCAGAGCTCCTTCACATTAGATGGAGTAGGCCAATCCAGGACAGATGTCACTTTTGAAGGACCCATGCCGATTTGGCCCTGGGCTATGACAAAACCCAAAAAAGAAACAGAAGACTGATGAAAGACACTTCTCTGCTTAAACAAAAAGTTTATTTTGGAGAAGCTGAAGAAGAACCTCTCGAACATGCTTGACATGGGAAGACAAATCAGAATGTTGTCCAGATAAACAAAAACAAATCTGTTAAGCATGTCTCTTAGCACATCATTTACCAATGCCTAAAAAAATGGCAGGGGCGTTTGTGAGTCCAATAGGCATCACCAGATACTCATAATGTCCAGAGGGGGTGTTGAAGGCTGTTTTCCCGTTCATCACCTTCTCTGATACAGACTGGATGGTAGGCATGCCGTAGGTCCAATCTGGTAAACACTGTGCTTCCTTGAAGGAGTTAAAAATCTGATGTCATGAGGGGAAGAGGATCTGTTTTTGATTGTGATCTCACCAAGTCCACAGTAATCGATGCATGCTCTTAGAGACCCATTCTTTTTGCCCACAAAGAAGAATCACGCACCTGCTGGGGATGAAGACCTTCTGATGAGTCCAGCTTTCAGGGCATCGGCAATGTATACCTCCATCGCCTCCCTCTCAGGACCAGAAATAGAGTACAGCCTACCCCTGGGGGGGGGGGGGGGGGGGGGGGTAGAGCCAGGTTGAAGGTCGATAGCACAATCATACTGTCTGTGGGGAGGCAGAGGTGGCCTTAGACTTGTTAAACACTTCACACAAATCATGATAGACCTCGGGGACCTTGGATAAGTCTGGGTACTCATGGTTAACTTTAGACAAAGTCATGAGAAGGGTTTCCCTCAGACAACCTGTGGACCCTAGACTGAACCTCAGTGAGACAATTGATGACTGAATTGTGTCTATTGAGCCAAGGATGTCCCAGGATTACTGGAATCTCTGAAGATCGTACCAGTAGAAATGTGATCCTCTCGTGGCTATTTCCCGAAATAAGTGTAGACACAGGCTTAGTGCAGTGAGTTATTTGGTCTATGACATGACCATCAATGGCAAAAATCTCACATGGTCACCCTAGAGGCTCCAATTCCAGATGAAGCCCATGATCCAGGTTGATGTCCATAAAGTCAGCATCTGCCCCAGAGTCAATAAAAACAGGGGTCTCTCCCTTTTCTGGAGAATCAGGAAATCTGATGGTGCACTGATTGTGAGGAGGGTTCTTGGATCTTAGGATAGGGCTCAGCAAAGACCTCCCCTGCTTTACTGAGCCCCTTTTTAATGGACCCTCTCGACAGTAGAAACACAAGCGGTTTCTGAACCTTCTCTCCCTTTCTTCTGAAGAGAGCCTGGTCCTGTCCAACTGCATGGGTTCCTCTGAGCTCTCAGGAGGAGGCATGGAAGCCTGTGGCACACTGCATGGACTAACCTGGTCAGTCGAGACCCTTCTTTGGTAGTTGGAAGCTGACCTCTGTCTTCTTCCTTCACAAAGATGTTGATCGATCTGAGTGGCTAACTGCTCCAAAGCCTTGAGGGTCTTTGGAGGATCACGGAGTAGCAAGCTCATGTTTGATATCCTCGAACAGACCTTGGTAAAACAAACATCAAAACAGGGCTACATTATCCCAAAGACAGCTAGACATCAAGGCATGGAAATTGATGATTATAATCAGTCACAGGTCAGGAGCCTTGTTTAAGAGAAAACAGTTTTCTGGCAGCCTCTCTCTCTCTGGACGGCCAGGATCAAAAACTCTCTTCATCTCATCTGAAAATCCAAAAATGTGTCACAACTGGCATCATTCTCCCACTCAGAAGTTCCCCACTGCTTTGCCTTACCAGACAATAAGGAGATGGTGTAGGCCACCTTGGCACATTCAGAGGGAAAGGCAGAGGGCTGGAGTCCAAAATGCAGAGAGCACTGGGTCAAAAAAGGTCTGCACTGCTCAGATCTCCATCAAAACGCTCTGCAGGGGGAATCTTTGGGTGACTGTTTGCGCCTGCTGTGGGTGTGATAGGAAGAGAAACAGGCTGTGTGACAGGGGGTCTGGCCTGTGCTTGAAAGTCCCCAAGAGTAGAAAGACCCTGTAAAATCTCCTGAACACTTCTCTCCACACCAGCAAGAGAGGATTCTACTTTAGAGCACCAATCCTGATGTGGCTGTGGGTTCATTCTGGCGAGATCGGACTGCAACGTTCCAGGGAGGGAGCCAGAACCCAAAACTCAGCCAAAAATGGAATTAAACAGGTTTATTTGTTTACAAAAGATGGTGTAGATTTGTTCTGGCTTGATCAGGATTCACTGGATGTCTGGAAAACAAAAACTGAGGTGAGTGTCGCCGCAGGATGAGATGAAGTAAAAAAAAAACACAAAAAAAACAACTTCTTGTTACCAGGAGCTTAAGATCCTTTCCTCCACAACTAATTTGTCCAGGGTCATACGCAGAGGGTCTCAGGCAAGGAGGAATCCAGGGGAACAGAAGGCTTGAGGTGAGGGCAGGGTCAGGCAAGGTCCAGCAACAAGGAGGTCAAAAAACTACTCAAAGGCAGAGGTCAGGGACAGGCAGGGTAACAAGACTGGAGCTGTGAACAAGGTTTTAAAACTGTGGAAGCAACAGACGATTTCGCACTGAGAACGAGTTAAGCAGGTGTTTAAATAGAGAGCTGCACAGGTGGAGACGATCAGGAAATCAGCAGGAGAGAGAGCGCTGCGCACTGATGGCAGAACAGAGCATGACAAAAAGGTCCATAAAAGTCCACAAAAACTTGGCAATATTCCTCCATACTGCTCGTCCAATGTAATCCAAGTGTCCTGAGTGGGTAGCGTCCATAACGACATTGTTTAGTAGATTTTATAGCCTAAACAGTAGAACATTGCACTTTCTATTTGTGCGTTCATACATGTACATGAATCAATCATAAATCGATCCAAAAACACATGATCGACCAAAAATCAATGTCAAACCCACTTTTATTCATGAAAATGACTTTATTTTGAAATCCTCTGACACAACATGATCACAACAAAATACATGTTTATAGCTGTGCAGTGGATAGATGTGACACAGGGCGGTTGTAAAGCTGCAAAGCTTAGTTATGTTGAGAAACAATAACCTTGTAATATTACTTGTTATACTGTTTTATATAATTCCACTGTATATTGACTGGTGGATCCTAAATCGAATAGAATTTGAGATCTCAGCAGACATCGAATCAGCTATCCACTGTATTGTTATAATATTGTATTGTGATCAAATCAGTGATTTACACCCCTAGTTTTTATCATGCTGATATTTCTACTAACAAAAACTCGTGAGATTTCATAATGGAACGCCAACATCTTGCAAGATTTCGTTAGTAAACCTTGTTGTTCCATAGATACACACCACAAAACTGGACACGGCCCCCATACCCCACAACATATTTTGTCTTTTGACTTTGAGTGGTCTATCGGTGAGTGGCAGTATTGATCTAAGATCAGATTTCATGTCCCGCATCGCGCTTATGTCCAAGACTTTATAGGATAAAAGAAGACTGTTTGGAACTTTACCCTGATCCGATCTGATCTCAGATAAGTAAAAGACACCAAATACCACTCACCGTTAGACCATTCTAAGTCACTGAAGTCGAGACGATACCGGTCGACAACAAAATATGTTTGTCTGCAAGGTGTTTGTTGTTGTCAGGTGTTGGTGTTTTATTGAAATATGTCTGTAGATGGTGGACAATGATTTCGGTTTGGCCTAAGCTTTGGATGGCAGAGTTGTGCTTCCTTACTTCCGGAACGGATGTGGGGGTGTTGGGGGCGTGTACAGTTTTGGTGGTTGTCTATTAGCAGCAGTCCAGCATGTCGAAAAGTCCCTGTTATTGCAAGTATACCCAACTGCAGCCACAGACCCAGAGGCGTGTCATGAAAATGGGCGCGGTTGGTAGTGAAAATGAGTGTAGTTTGTACTGCTGTGGGCGGGTGGTCGTTAGGGTTAGGGGAGGGGTTAGGGTTAGGTTCCACATTTGTTTAAATAAAGAAATACAATGAATAAACAGGATATCAAGGGGAGCCTTGTGTTCATAAAGCTCCCCTTGGTAAAGCAAAACTGTTCAACACAATAAAGCAATTGGATTTCCATTCTGCTGCTATGATGCTGGACAGGACACGTAGGGAAAAAAAAGGGTTTGGTTCCACTCACTCCAATGGTGGGCGTGGTTTGTAGTGGCTCCGGCTGCAGCTAGGTGCTACTCTGTTATCCTGGAAGAACTTAATTTCCCAGCATTCCTTTCAGAGTCATGTGACTACGGTGCAGCTGCTGCTGCTACAGACTGACTTGCTTTGAAGCTGCTGATAAAATGTCTGGTTTTGGGCAAAACTTAAACATGTTTCGAATGCATGAAACTAATGGCAAGCAAATACAGTAATAGCTATAATCAAGACCAGATAAGAATTACCACACGCAAAATAAACTCAATATGTTCAGTATACCTGCCGACACTAGCTGTAGAGTAGTCTGCATCATTGAAGTGCCGGCTACAAACAAAAGTGCTAGTGCTACTATAAAGTTCGGCCTTCATCCCGGCAAATCGCTTTGATCCACTTCTTCCTTAGTATGACTTCGGTCTGGAATCCATGAAAACTTCAGAAGGGTTGGCGTTGTTTATTGGATTTACAAAGTGGAACAGAACCGTGGCATCTAGACTTGGATTCAGCTATTGTTCAACTGGCCTGGAAGTGGAAATGCACAAACTCGACAAGTTCCAGAAACCGGAAAACGAAGCGTGATAATCCCCCATTAGCCACATGTTAGCTAATACCTGCTACTATCTGATGGCAGCCAGATGTCCAAAATGAACTCCTCTGGCTAAGTGAAGGAGATTTTGGGATCGTTGCTCTCAGAGCGGAATATATTTGTATCTCTCAAACGAAGAGAGGTACAACCTCACAGCTGTCTGAATATGTTGGTATCAGTTGATATCTGATATCAGAATTTAAGAGTTACGGTGCGTACACACCAAACACAATTTGCACGTCAAGGGCGTTTACATACAAAGTAAATGGCTGACGCACGTCTAGGAGGCGTCAAAGAACCCATGTCTAGGTCTGGACAAATATCGCGCGTCCAGTTTTGAGATTTTGAGCATTTGACGTGCACCATAGTTGGGAAATCTGAACTTTGGCATCTTGACACGGGGCATCAACCAATCAGAGCGACTCAATGTCATGACACAGACACACATTTTGTGACAGGACGGGAAACACCCAGAAGAACCAGGGGAACCTCCTCCCTCTCTGCAGACAGAGGAGGGAAAACTGTACTCTGTGTCCGGTCCCGGTTTCTGTACGGTGGTTTGATGACCTGCTGTCCTGATGGGATGTACTGGGCTGATAATGCTGCCCCGCATCGGGACGTTAAACTGGACTGATAATGCTGCCCCACATCGGGACGTTAAACTGGACTGATAAT
>JALJCO010000999.1:0-161568 GCA_023101725.1 Atherinomorus stipes
GTGTGTTCAGTGGGAGGCTCGTCAGGTTCACTGTAGGACGGAGGAGAGATAGAGAAATTCATTCCAGCCAGCAGTATCACCATATAGAACAAGACTGACTGGACTGATTATTATTGTTATATTGTTATTTTGTATATATGTTATTTTGTTGAGTGGGAAAAAAGAAAAAGAGAACAGTTTAGCCTATTACAATATTGAGTTTCCCTTGTGGGATAAATATTGTGGGAAAAATAAGTATTTTTTCATTTAATTTCATTTCCAGGTGAAATTAATTGGACTTTCTCTAAACTTTTACTTTTTATGTACATTGTTCAATATTAAATTGAACCCATTTTCTGAAAAAAAATGGTTAATGGTAAATAGGTGAGAATATGGGGGCAATGGGAGAAGAGAAAGAAAAAAGTAGACAAATCCTCAACTTGTATTGTTATTTTGTTGATGCTGTTTGTGGTTTTTTTTCAATGTTTTGTCTGTTTATTTATTAATCTTCTTCTTTTTTCTTTTTTGATTCTTTTTATCCAAATTCCTTTTATATTTTTATGATTATGTTCAGAATAAATGAAAAAATAAATAATAAACATTTATGGCACATCATGCTGTTCTGTAAAAGTTGAGTGTCTTGACCTTTCAATGTTGTTGTTTAATAACACCTAGTTTCTAAACAGTCCTGTTTATCATTTTGTTCATATTTAAACGTCATCAGACCAAGACAACACCGATCTCACATGTTATTGAAACATTGGCATTTTTTATTTTACGGTGTCGTCATCTCTATTGCAAGGTTTTCTTTCAATGCATTGTTTGAGATGGAGGAATTGCCACATCATGATTCCAGTAAATTGTCCAACATTTATGATATATATTATTAGGTGAAGTATGAACTTTTTGCATTTTCTTAGCTTGTAAGTTGAATATCCTAAGTTTTTGCTTGAGTAATATGCAACAAAAGAAATGTCTTTCCCGTTGGAAATAAAGAAATGGTACAACTGAAGGAAACTGTTCCTCATACTGACGGCAGATGCACTGCACCAAGAGAAAAATGAATAAACATTAAGTATCATTAAAGGACTGTATCAAATTATTCTTTAATTCATTTATTTTCTATACCGCTTAGTGCAATCCAGGATCGCTGGCTCCCATAACAGCTACAACCAGGCAGGAACCAGGATACACCCTGGACAGGACCCACATTCACTAGGAAAATTTGGAGGAACCAATTAACCAAAAATTAAGGCCATTGTTCAAACCCCAGCCGAGGATCAAACTAGCAACCGCTTCTTACTGCGAGGCAACACAGCACCACACCACCCAAAAATGCAGTCTTTTATATTTTGACTAAATAAACGTGCTTTGACTTTTTAATTATCAGTCCGATTAAGTGAATATGATATTTCATTTTCTCTCTCAGCCTCACTGATGTTTTGAAAAGTGATGCAAATTACAATAATCTTTGCTCTTCGGTGCGCTGACAATCGCTCAAAAGACAACTGCTCACAATGGAGACAAAGGCCTACAAATTGTTTAATCAAGTTTATTTTCCAAAAAGAAAAGAGGAAAATAAATTCCACCAAAAAGTGTGTCTACTTTTTTCTGCTTCTTCTGCACCACCACTTTTAATATTTTATGTAAAGCACTTTGAATTGTCCTGTTCATAAAATGAGCTACACAAATAAATGTGCTTTGTCTTATGACAAAATGCATATAATGTGTTTCAATTAAATTACATAGAAGCTAAATACGAGACCTCCAGGACAACAGTTTATCTTATTATTCACAAGCTTACCCAAGAGATATCTACATACAGTATTCCAGCTTCTTCTGTACCATATGAAAGGCTCTTCTCTAAAGCTGGAGGGATGTTAACAAAGATATTAACAAAGAAGAAAGAAAAAGACTGAAGCCTAACTTAAATTTTTTAAAAAGTTGGAACCTCCCAAATTCCAAAATGGCCCAGAGTAAGGTGTGATGAGTTTGACAAACTGAAGGTAGGTTTCAAATAGCATACATAAGTTGGTATAAAACCTTTAAACGTTGTCTCACTATCCTTATTAGTTTGACAGAACTACACCTTTTTACATATTTAACTACTGCATTGTTTTGTTTATTTTGCATGTGTGTGTGTGTATGGGGGGGGTTATTTTTCCTATTTTTCTAATGAAATTAACATGTACATATGTTCAAATCTGTTCACTGTACATGTGTCTTTTACACTGTAAATAGAGACTGTAAAACAGGTTGTAAATTTGCCTCTTTTCTATGTGTTGTGAGCATTTGTCCTGGAGTCTTGCTCTTCACATACTGCTGTTATAATTGGACAGCATATATAGTTAAGACATGGCTGAATAATAAATATGGAAAAAAAAAATATATATATATATATATATATATATATATATATATATATATATATATATATATATATATATATATATATATATATTAACTGGATTGATTCATAGTATCATAGACCAGATCAGAGGAAGGAGCTCTGTCATTGAGGGAAAAATCACAGTTTAAACCTTAAATTCAATCACATTTCAACTGTTCATTATTTAATAAATTTAACTGTGTGCATTTGTGAAAAGTTTTTTTTTAAATACATGTTTAAACTTGATTTTATCTTGCACTGCTTGATGGAAGCTACTGTAAAGCTTAAAGCCTTCTGTTTCTGAGAAAAAAAAAGGAATTTTCTACAAAACATTAAAGACATTTTCTACACATAATGACTATAAACATATATCCAATCTTTAAATCAACCAGCATTGCTTGAATACTGCAAATAAAACACTCACCCAACGAAGTAAGTGATGATGAGAAGTTGGACAACACGGTTGATGATGCCGATGGTCCAGCTCTTCACGACCACTGACTTTGTGGTTTCATAAGTGAAAAAATCTTTCACACATGACCACATCTTAGTGGATGTGGATGCGAGAAAATGCATAGAAGTTTTTTTTCTTGATTTCCTGTATGAAACACGCCAAACTCTCTCTTTTATCCCTAAAGTAATTACCAGACGGAGGTCCTGTAAAGAAGATCGAGAAAAAAGATCAGGTGGTGTTTTAGGTCCAGCGCAGAGAGCAGTAGCCAGAAATCCAACAGCTGTTTCCCTCTCAGAGCTCTCTGGACTCCAGTCTTCAGTTTCCCTCCCGTTACTTCATGATGACCAACTTGTAGGCAGCTTTTTTTTTTTCTTTGTCCTCATGCCGTCATTTATTTTCTCAGCCTCTTCTTCCCTCCTTCTCTCAGCCTCATTTAACTCTGACTCTGTGGTTCACAGCCTTGTGTCTAATTGCCTCCTCGGTCTCCCTCCCTCCTTTTCCACATGATGCACAGAAGCTTCATACACACCACTCTGTGCATCCTTCAGAACAGTAGGTCTCTTCACCACCTGTTCTCACCAACAAATTTGTTCTTGAATCCTACTCATGAATGTTTTACAAAGATTGTGGCATTCACTACATTCTTAGTATTTTTGATTTTGGCAAGGTATGCAACGGAGGGCCCGGGCAGGACTTGATCCCCAGACTCCCAGGTGAAAGTCATGCACGCTGACCCTTCAGCCAAAGGGACATAGCTGTGGCCAAGTAGCCAGAGCACATGATCAGTCGGAGGCATAGTGACAGGACCCTAGCCTGGCACACCAGCCTGACTAACGCCATGTATGAGATACACGGCAAGTCGGTCTGGGTTCCCTCCATTGGAGAATGATTCCACTCCGGTAAAAAATTTACCGGACCAATCACAGCGCAGCAGTAGAATTATTAACAGATGAACGTTAAACTCCTCCGACGTCTCCACCGCCGTTTCTGCTCTGTTTTGGTGCGTAACTAACAGCTTCCGGGTCATAGTCACATGATGTGTGACACAAACGCTTTCTCATATTAGTAGTTCAGCAATAAACAATGCTGACATGTAACAGAGTATTTATAATAATAAAACCAAACATTCTATGTTAATATACACAAGAAAACTACATTAAATAGAGAGGGAAAAACAACGTGTAAACGCTGACTTCCGGTGTCACCATAGCAACGTAGCAACAGAGTGCCGAGCTACGCCAGCTATAGTCACTTCTGATTGGTTCTCTCCGTTTCACTTTCCTCCTGTTTGTCCCGCCTCTCGTCCCGCATTGGAAATCAGTCTCCAACGGAGGGAATCCAGACCGACTTGCCGTGTATCTCATACATGGCGTTAGTCAGGCTGGTGTACCAGGCTAACAGGACCCCACACTGTCACATAAGCAAAGAACAAAGCCCGAGCTTGTGGCTGTGATGTGTACACTGCCTATGTATACATTGTTGTTAAAGACCCAGGCCAATGAAAATCATGTATTTCGTGTTGTTTATATGCTCATGTGACATTTTTCTTATGATAGAGGACAAAACTCAAAACTGAATTTCTGAGCCTTTCTGCATTCAAATCATCATGAACCAGGCTCAGACAAACTGGCTTTTCGCTTGTCACAAAGCCAGTGGTCAGTCACAAAGCTTCTGGTCTGCTTCACCCCCTCTGCTCATGAACCTACCGACTGCCGAACTGGTTCGGTTCCCCCTAGGTTCCTGCCAACTGCCGAGCTTTTTCGGCATCTGGTTGAATTAGGGGGTCTTTAACGCCTTGTCAACTCAGCCGCTATTGTGCAAATGCATCCAGGAACACACAGCGTGTTCTTGCAGAGTCCAGCCATAATCAGCATGTAATACATGTATTCAGCTTGAGTCATAATGATCCTGGCACTCTTTTAAATCAGATGTACAAAATTATTCATAATAAAGTGTCTGCGCCTCACATCTCTACATTAGATAACACGTGTCTACTGTGAGGATATAAATACGCTGACATCTGAAGTTGACTTATAATAACCTCATATAGTTCCAGTAACTTATTATTCCATTGCAGGTGGAGAAGTTGACATTTTTACTTTGCTCTGTACGTGTGCGTAATTATCTACTCGGCAGGGGAGTTGGTGTTTGGGAGTCGCTTTGGGTTCCACATTATCTGCATTTACAGACCAGAGAGAAACAAAGCGCTCTCCTAATAAAGCTTTTCGCATAAGTGTGTATGTGTGTTTCGTTTCAGCTCCACAAAACAGCTGCCTTATCAGAGCATAGTGTGTCTATAAATGTCCCTCAGTTAGACACAAGACTCAGACTCTCAGACTCAGACTCTTAGAGATTTCCTGGTTTGTTGTTTGGAGTCTCCAGATATCTGAGGATTGCATATGTAACCTTTTTCACTTTTTAATAAATATGCTTGGACAACCAAAGACATTTTTTACTCTTTTATTCCATCTAAAAGAATCTGGGAGGATTAGTGCTGCCTTCATGTGGTATGGGAAAGATGATCCTTTCTACTTGTTAAATGGAAATTACCAGAGCGTTGTGTTCAAGTGATTTCTTGTCGTAATGAAGTTTAACAATGGAGGCTATCTTCAACTGACTAGCTAGATAGCTGCTAGCTAGAATCTCCTCTGAGGAAGTAAACCAAATAATAACCATATTTTTACAAACAAAACTAAGTTTAAATGATGATGTTATTAAAGTTCTGTACATCACAGAATTATCCCAACTACAAACTAACCACGTAACAGCAGCAGAAAACTTTAAATAGAATGTATTGCTTCCCATTCAGGATATTTTCATTGCTCTCCGCCATGTTGAAACGTCAGAGTTTACTTCATCTCGGCAACTCGGGCATCATAAAATTTTTCCAGTTTCCCAGTGGAAATTACGACATGAGTGGGTGTTCAAGTGCAATTTTGATGTCGGACTTTGGTACTTACCATAAATACGATACCACATGAAGGCAGCATTAATTCCAACACTACACGCTGTCAGCTGTTAGAGCACGTGGAGACCTTCCATGCTTGCGATTGCTCCAAAAAGCCCAAATAAAACAGATAATGATAAATAATGAAATCATCAAAACCATCTTCTTTTATCAGACTTTTCTAAAATAAGATGGGAAGATGTTTTGATTTTAAACACAGTGAATTGAAAGTAAGATGGAACTGACACAGGTTGCCCACGACGACGGAGAAAACTGGGCTGAATGTATGGTGAGTGTGTGCTGTTCTGTGGTGCAACGGTTAGAGTGACAGCCTTGTGGATGGTGGTGGGTTTAATCCCTAGTTACGACAGTCTTTATGCATGTCATCTTCAATGTTTTTTTTTTTTTTAATTCACCCCATTTGATATACAAATACTTCCCCCCCCCCTCAGCAAATACAAATACTGAATGCTTTGCACACCCGTAATAGTGCAGTGCTAGTGACATTCAGAAGTTGGCTGCAAGATTCAGATTCCCTGATTTGTAAATATCATAGATATTATATTAAAAATTGTACAGTAACTTATTTCAATTGTGTTTAAAGAGATCGTGTTCACGTTGCACTATTGCCAAACGGGCCAAGAAGGAGAATCTCAGGTGGCGCTGTTTTTGGATAAACCGTAGGTGAGGACAAGACGCACAAACAAGAAGGTTCTCACAACTTCTGTTTCCTCAGGTTGACCTGAGGAAGATCTGATGTGATCGAAATGTTGGAATAAATGCAGCTGGGAGTAAGTGTGCAGGCTTTTTCTTTGATTCTAAAAGAACCACCCATGACATTCATATAGGGCTGTATGTGACTATACATTTCGCCAATCACTCCAATTCCAAAGTTAATGCTTATAAATGATAAACATTAAGAAAGGAAAATGTCCCCTACGTCACGCCCAATGGTGTGTAAATAAAATAAAAAGTTAGCTACTTTATGCCACGTGTTATGTAGTTGTACTCATGTTAGCTAAGTTGTGCACAATGACCTCTGTACCCAACCTAAATATTACACGATTAACTGATGCAACCGATATTTAACAGATAAATGCAACGCGAGTTTTTTGTTTTTTTTTGTCCACCAATGTGACGCACGTAGTCTAGATTTGTAGTTCTCGGGACAACTTTTGCTGTTTTGGTCTTGTCCCAGCCCCTGCTGTCTCGGACTGGCTGAGTGGTCTTGAAGGAATTTGTAATGGATATATCCATGCATGCAGTTATGTATATTATTATACATCCCCTTCAAGTACTGTACCAAATAACACAATCTCATATTTATACTAAGCAGGTGAACCCAGGATGGTGGTTAGGTTCTACAACTCATGCAAAATGGCAAAAGTTTTTTTTTTCTTGGTCTAGAGCTGAATTAGGGGGCATTCACACCAGGATTGTCCGGGACCTCTGTCCGTTTGGACGGAGATTTCTGAAAAATTTCACACTTTTCTTTGCTTGCGTTCAAACTGCAGTAACTGAAGTGGAACAAACTGCCTAGTTAAACCACCATAGTTAAACAACTGCCCGCTTGGGGATGACGCTCCCCAACACAACCACTGATAAATGATTGAAAAACAGGAAGAAGAAGAAAAATGGGCTCCATGATTGAAGTGGATCTCTTTCTGCTTCTTATCAGGCCACGTCATCTCTGTCTACACATTTTCCAGTTGCTTTTCGTTGTTTTGACCTCAGCTTCTTCAAACGCGCGCTGTTTGCGTTGTTTTCCCCCCAACCCAAACAATAATCTACCCTACCTCCTTCTACTTCTTCTTCTGTTCTATTGCGATTGACAAACGTCACCTCCGTTCGGTGCGCTTGATAGTCCGATAGACCGGAGTCCACTTCTTTAGTGCACACCAGTTAGAGTATGGTGACTGCGCCAAACAAAGAAGACTATCTGGGGAATCGGACCACGGTCCGTTTAAAGCAGACCAAACTGCCAGAGTGTAATCGCATTCTTAGTTTTGGTCACGAAACTTGGTCTTTGGAGTGTCTTGGTCTTAGTTTAGGCGGTTTTGACTACTAGTCTAGTAGCTCCCCCTTAACCTTACTGTACCATTTATGGACCCCCTTCTGGAGAGGGTCTAAGGTACACTTTGGTTGTACAGGCCCCTTTTATAATGTAAACACATAAAATAGCACACCGGACCAGACTGACCCAAACTGTACCGCCCAGTGGAAATGGAGCTTCATATGATGCCACCGGTAGGCCTATTCAATCTGCTGAAGCCCACCCTAAATTACTTTGGCCCACCCAGCATCGATCCTGGTGCTGCTTCTGATGTGCTTGTGAAAGAAAAAACACCAACATCTAAAACATTGTAGACCCGAGGTGCCATATAAGTGTGTTTTTAAAGGTTTAATGTGGCTGCTAGTGTATCAGCGAGACATAAATGGAGTCCATTCATGTCCATTATGTTGTCGCTGTCCACTGGCGCCACTGCCAACTCTATGTGTCAGTCTGTAGTTTTACTATCAGGTCAAAGCTCAACGTTAGGGAAGAACAGAAAACATTCAGGTTTTAAGTCACAACCACCAAAACAACCTTTTAAAGGACTTCAGAGTGCATAACAGCACCAGGAACAGTCAGTTTAATGCAGCAGAGTACTTCTACATGTGGCAGACCACAGCAAAGTGGAGCAGAAGTCATTTTGTGTAAAAGGCTACAATTAGCGCCATGGATCAGTCTCCACATCCTCACACCAGTGAAACGATATCTCGGAGATCACCTTACACGCTTATCCATTTAAGCTGTCTTCAGTCTAATACCATCCAGACTCACTGGATGCCTCCATTAAACATCAGTCACTTATGATGACGAACCCGTAATGGACTGTCATCAGATGAGAAGTAGAGAGTTGTCAGATGTTTTCTCTTTCTTTTGGGGTGGGGCGAAAGACACAAAACAGTAGGGTGAAAATTAAAAGATAATTGAATAAAAGAGAAGAGATAAACTGGATTTAAAAAAACAACTGAATCGAACATTGGTAGAATGTAATATAATGTGTTGTTATATGTGTGGGTGCTGGGTACAGGACATTTAAGGTATCTATGTTTCTGGTATTATTTTTTGTTGTATGTCTTTTTGTGGCTGTACGGACGGTGGAAATTAACTTCCTGTACAAGGACAAAATCAATCAATCAAAAACAGGCAGGAGCAACAGGAGAACTGAATTATGAATGGAAACAGAAGTGGATAAAAAGGGAAAGATTGTGTCCAGACTGTACCCAGGGTCTAAGAAATACTGAGGTTAGGGAAGGGTGGAATAAACAGTGTAGCGTAGAAACAATATAAATTTGGCCAAAGGTAGAGATTTTGACCATACCATGATAGTGCGTGTTAAAGACCCACTTCAAAGAAGTGGGTTTTTTTTCATGTTGGTTATATTTTCATGTGACATATTTCTAATGGTAGAGGACATATTTTGAGAAAACTAAATTGAAATTTGCATTTCTGAATATTTCTGCATTCAAATCATCATGAACCAATGGCAGGCCCTAAAAGGCAGGTTCAGATAAATTTACTTCTGCATACCATAAAGTCAATGACTAATCACAAACTTCTGCCCTGCTTCACTCCCTCCACCCAGTGGTCTAGTTTATTCTAGTGGGTAGACTGTGACCTTGTCGTGTCCCTACCCCCCTTCCAAAAAATGAAAAAAAAAAAAAAAAAAAAAAAAAAAAAACCTATATCTGTTGTAAAACGGTGCCACTCAAGAACCACCACACTTATTGGCTATGTATTAAATATGCACCAACACATAATTCAATGTAGACCATCTGTTGTGTCTGAAATAAAAGTATTGAATTGAATTTAGATCATTAAAGACTGGTTTTGTATTGTCTAAATATATATATATATGTATATATATACATATATATATATATATATATATGTAAAGTAGCCAGTGACCCGGAGGTACACAGAAATTACAGAACTACAGAAACACAAGTTGTCATTTTTGTATCTATATTATGAGCAGCTCATGAAAGCCTGGTTTTGTATTGTCTAATATATATATATATATATATATATATATATAAAGTAGCCAGTGACCTGGAGGTAAACAGAAATTACAGAATTACAAAAACAAAAGCTGTCATTTTTGTATTTATATCATGAGCAGCTAAACAAGGACAAAACCCATTAATGAAAACTTTACAGTCCTCAGCCATAGTTAAGAAAATGAACATAAAAATTTATAATTCTGCTGTTGCAATAGCCCTATCTCACTATATCTAACACATCAGTCATTTAATGGTACGTACACATGGTGTCTTCATTGACTTGAGATGACAGTGAAATAATTTCATTATCAACAGTATTATGGATGAACTGTACAAACATTTTAACTGTGTAGCATACATTTAAATTGTTTCTACAGCTTTGAACATTGTCTACTATTGACATACCTTTACGTTTTTCCACTCTAACCAAACAAGCCTGTTTTAAATTCCCTCACCTGACTCTCGCTCCACGAGGCTGGCCACACTGGAACTGACACACACATTGTGCATGTGGCGCATTTCTTCTCAGCTGACTAGCATTGTCAGGTTGTGCTGCCGTTTAACTTCACTGCTTCTTTAAGGTTGTTTTTTACCATAGGGTGCGGTCTTACTAGTTAACGTGAAGTTCACGCTTGACAGAAGCATCTGTTAGGTCAAGATGTGTCGCTTAAAGACACAGAAAAAGGGGAATTTCTGAATGGGAAAGATATGCCACAAAACCATGCTGATACGTATCTGTGCACATTTTTCAGTGGTTATAGGGTAATTTGGGACTTTCTTTTTAGTATAAGGCGTATATCTGCGAATCACCTTGACTACACCACTACCTCCACCCATTCAGAGCAAGGGTTGGTTGGTTTTGTAGCAACAGCAATGTAACAAACCACACATAGGTGTTTGTCAATCTTGTGAACCTGATCAGAACCGCATTTATCCTCCTTATTTATGAAGTTTCGGATCATTTTCAAGCCTTTGATTTAATATTCTCATCATTCATTGTCAAAAAACAAAGTTTTTACTGGTGCTATTTTAAAATCCAAAATTGGTGTTGTCACGACCACAGCAGTTCATTTTGAAAATGCTGGTGCCTTGTTTCCATGGTATACCGAATGCACGAAAACCCACTTTATCCTCCTCATTTATGAAGTTTCTGACGTGATCAAAGGCAGAGAAGGAGCACCCAAAAGCAGACAGTTACCTTACAACAAACAATTTATAAATTGGGTCCAGAAATTAGTGCACTGCAAGTTAGCAGGAAGCGCTACTTAGCTAGCATGAAGAGCCAGCTCTGAGGTGCAGGGATGGAGGGAGGGGGACTCCACCCACAAGTCCGTGGAAATTTTCTTATGAGCTACTGGCACTTTGCAGAAGCAGAGTCCTGGAAAATGGTTCATATGTGATTTTGGCTCAAAATTTAATCACAATTTAAAAACCTCTGAGAACTTTTTTAAGTAACTAAAAGAAGGATTGGATTGGGTCTGGATTGATGACAATGTCAGAATTTCCAAATTTAAAGCCAAATCGCCGCCTCCAGGAGCAGCAGCAGTAGGAAACTCTGCTGTCAGAAATCTACTCTGCACATGAACACAACATGTAGAACATGGCGCAGTGCGGCGATGGGAAGGGAGGCAGCAACCTACAGGCAGGTAAACTTCTAGACAACCCGACAAGCTACATGTGGAATCCGGAGAGAGGAAATGTAGCAGCCCTGTGGTAGAGGCTGATAAGTTGCTTGAGATGTTACAAGTTGAATAAATGAACGACAAATGCGATGCTAACACTACCATATTCTGAAGTTGACACTGGCAAACATAAACACAGACTCCAGGGCCTGAGCACCCACAGAGAATACAGAGCATGGGTTTGATGGCAAAAGTAATAGCATTTGCTGTTCCTGAACAACCTCTGATGTACAAGAAACTTTGATCACTCCACACAAAGAGCATAAACACTGATGATCAGTGTTCATACACCATACGCCCACTACACAACACGCCTCTGTCTTGCAGGCTGCAGACAGACCCTTCTTATAATTTGAGTCAACTGTCATCTTCAACAACAATTCCAAATTTCACGCCATTTGCCACAGCAAGAAAACCGAGACGGATCACATCAACACTTAAAGGTATAGTCTGACGTTCCCCCCCTGAAAATAAACGTTAGACTTGTGCAAGTGGAAATCCGTCTCAAACTGCGCCTTTGGGCCTCTAGTCGCGTGCCGTGGCGCGTTTGAATGCATCTCTCTCTTCCCCTGCCTGTAATTTGCTCTTTAGCTTTGTTTTCTTGTGTTCGGGACGTTTCTGGGTGGAGATTTCTGTTTATATCGGCAGCCAATGACAGAGCTAAGAGCATGACGCTGTGTGGAAATAAGCTCATGATTGGAGCAGACGCCAGTCACTTGAACTCTCGAAGGAAAAAGAAAGAAAGAAAGAAAGGAAACACCGTGGATGCGCCAAAGAAAAGGTAAGAGCTTCAGATAATGCACTTTGGAAAACCAGGGTTAATCATAGTTTGGCTTGTACCCACTTCTGAGCTCTGAAGGAGAAGCTTGAAGCTAAATAGGCTAGCTAGAACGAGGCGGCCATTAGCCTGAGAGGGAGGAGCGCTAAGTTTGAATACTGTTTGCAAACAGAAACGCTGGAGGGGCTTCGGACTCTACCTTTAACTCACGGTGCAGGACTGAACAGGGGGGAGACACAAAGCATGATGGAAAATATTCAAGCTGAAGAGGGCAGTCTCCCTGAGTCACTCTGATAGTCATTTTTCTTTGATACTGGAAAGAGAAACTTGTTTTAACTCTTAAAGTTTTCACCAGCACTGCAGGTCATCAGGAAAGTTTTACTCTCAATGTTGTTGGAATTACTCTGAAAGAGTTTATATGATTTAAGATGCAGGAAGAGTACTATGGTGGGAGTTAATTAAGATCCCCACAATAAATAGACAAACATGTTAGCAGGGCTGTTGCAACTAGGCAAGCAAATCAAGCAATTGCATAGGGCCCCGAGCTGGACTGGGGCCCCAAGACACCATGACTTTTACCGGGCAGCACTCAAGCAGCTACAGAGGCCCCAAGCTGCTTCCATACCACTATTCTTTCTTATTTTGGACACTGGCTACACCATACTGTTGGAATTTTTAAGATCGGACATGCAGAAGTTGAAAATCCCACTTTTAAGCTTTTCTAGCTGAGATTTTGTGATTGGGGAAAGAAAACTTCTGCTTCACAGGGGAGGCCCAAAACCTGTTTCCAAACCATATTACCTTCTTATTTTAGTCACGAACTACCTCATGCAGTTGGAATTTTTAAGATCGGACATGCAGAAGTTGAAATTCCCACTTTCAAGCTTTTCTCGCTGAGATATTGCGATCCACTTGCAACTGACAGTAGTCAGCGGGCGGCGGAGGTTCAATGACAGGGCCCGTTTGGACACGTGTCCATTCCCATTATGCGGTGTCCACCAGAGTGTGTTCCCCCTGCTATGACCAACCATTTATCAAAAAGTAATCCTATAATTTTTTATTATGGTATGGGGGGTGGTTGCATCCTTTTTTCAAATTTTTAAAATGTAAAACATACCATGTTTGCAGCATTCTTTTTGTGGGAGGGGTTGCAGTTTTCTTATATTCCAGCTGTGGTCCTCGAGGCACTCCAAAGAAACGTTGAATTCCTTGAGACTGAATCAGCTTAAACCCTTTTTCTTTTCCCTCAATGTCTCCTATCTGTAATCATAAACCAAGTCATAAAATGCTATTATCTAATTTAACTACTTACTCTTTGTCCCCAAACTTAAGTGCTGAGTCTCCATCACTAAATGAGAAATACAAGCAGACACACACACACACACACACACACAGACAGAGACATGGCTTTGATTAAATAATATGAAAGTGATCCATCATGATTAAGGATTTAAGTAGGAAATACCCTATAGGAAGAGCGCAGAAGCCCTCAAAAAGATTTGTAATGATCTGGATATTTATGACCAGAGAAGAAAACGAAAGAGAGAGAAAGAGCTCTTCCTGCCAACCATTATAACCATTAGGTTAACTTTCAACACCAGCCCCATTATATCCATTGAAAACACCACTTTCAGCCATAATTGAAGTATTAGCCACAAAGATCACACACACACACACACACACACACGTATACACTTTGTGGGAGCTAATGGGAATTCTCATAGGGAGCCAGTAAATGTCTTCTTTTCACTGATTTATGAGGATCCAGTCACTGGTGAGTCCAGCTGTCTGAGTGGAACATTTTAAGCAAATAGATACATGATTAAAAAGCGGAAACAGTGTCTTGTTAGTTTATAAATATTTGTATTGCCATTTAAAATGATCGTGGGTGTAACAAACGAAAACATAAAAAATAAACAGACAAGCATAAACAGTCGAAGCTAATTTCATTCATTGAAATCCAATGGGGAAAACAAAAACATTATTTATAACCCCAGTTTCCAAAGAAATGTTGGGTAAGATTGAAATAACAGCAAATGCATTTAAAAAAAAATATATTTAATTGATAATAATATTAGCTCATTTTGAATTTGATGGGAGGAACACATTTGTTAAAAACTGTAACTGGAGCAACAAAAGGCTGGAAGAGTGATTAGCAGCAGGTCAGTAACAGGAAAACACACATTTCAGAGAGTTAGTCTCAGAAGGAAAGATGTTCAAGACGACAGATGAGACAACGTGTAAAAATTGCGGATATTTCAGATTGATGTTCCCAGGCAAACTGTTAAAATGTTGCATGATGGCAAAAGATTGAGAGCAGGGCTGTTCATTTTCTCACTGCATTTTCTTCATATAGCAGTACTTCAAAGGAAAAGACATTTTGGGCATAAAATGTGATTATGCACAAAAATGTCAAGTGATTTACTGATTAAAAATTTTAATCATTAACATTATTAACGGAACATCTTTTTTTTCTTTGTTTCTTTCTCTCTTTCTTTCTCATTTATTTATTAATTCATTTATTTATTTTGTGGTCTGGTACTTTTTTGGGGTGGGTCAGGGGTGCCCGCAGAAATTTCTTTTAGAGGTGGTCACAGGGTGGCCAGAGAAAATAGCAGGGTGGCCAAGGGTTATTAAAGGATAACTTTTGTTTCTTTCAACCTGAACCTTATTTCTGGCATTTATACAGAGTATGTGCATTTACTCATCAGTAACATTTCTGCATCACTCTGACTCCTTTAGACGCGATTAGTCGTAGATCTCCATATATCCATAATGGCAGTGGAGGGGCAGAATGAATAGGGCTCTATATAAGGCATTATCTGCAGCAAACTTCCTTAATTTCAACAATACACTGTAAAAACTCAAATCTTACCAAGTATAGTTTTCCCATTTCTAGTCAAAATATCTCATCACACTCAAAATAAGACATAATCACCTAAAGGGAAACATTTCAGTGAGATATAGGAACTTTTTGAAGACAAATACATCATATTCCATGAAATCTTATAAGAAAATTTCACTTGTTCCATTGGCAGATTAATTTTTTCTGCTTTTTACAAGCAAAGAAAATGTACATTTTTTTTTTTATTACTTATTTCAAGAGTGGCCAAGACTTTTTTGTATGTAATAAGCAGTTCAGTGTGTGTGTGTTGCACATCATTTTTGTAGCAAACAAATGACTTCACAAAACTTCACAATGACGACCTCACTCACACTGAAAACCTGAGCAGGAGACCCCTCAGTTGTCCTCAGTTGTAATGTCAACAAACTTGACTGGAGTGGTGTGGGTCGCCCCGGGCCGGGGTAAGTAGGCGCTAATGTGAAAGGGGCATTAGAAACTGGTTGGGGCAGTTCTGGGGGGCGCCTTCACCGATGAATTTGCATAAGAGAGGGCAAGTTAATTAGGAGTGAAGGACCTGCAGAGGACTACGGCAAAAGAGCAATGGCAGAGAACGGTTGGTCTAGCGACAGGTCTCTGATATTGAGCGTCTTAGGCCTAAGAGTGGATTTATTGAAAAAAGTCGGACTTCCCATCACTGGAGTGACAGGGCCCTGTCCCAATACCTGCACTTCCACCCATGCGCCCCTAGAATGCACACTCCGGTTGAGGGGTTCAAGTGCGTAGTGTGTCCCAGTTCTCCAAGGCTGCTGGAGTCCACCACGCCCCCTTTGCACCCTCAATCCACACTTCGGTGAAGTCTGCATTGATGTGGACTTCACCAAAGCATATTGCCCATAATTCATTGCTGCATGTGACGTTTTGAACCATAAGGGCAGAGCATGGCCATGTTGGGTGAATAAGCTCCTGCCTGTGGTGAAAAAAAAAATGCCATTTCAGATGTAAATATTGAAATATTTCATCTTTTACTATGCTGTAGGTGAAATAATTACTGAAGTTTGCTGTGTTACTTTGAAATATTCTTTAAATATTAAAATTAAAAGCATTTGAATAATGGAAGTTATCAGTTTACTGATAAAAGTAGCGATATATTTAATTTTTATTTAAACTTTATTTAAATCCCATTGAGACGCAGCGTCTTTAAGAAGGAAGACCTGTTTACCTGACACTCATTTTTTATGGACATGTGGACATTTTATGCTGACAATAACAGTCACAGAGCAGCCAATTGAAGAACAGATGAAATTAACTTTATTCAGTTTAGGTCTGAAAACGACATCTTCACCAGGAACAGAGATGAGGATGAGTTTGGAAGCAATGGCATGAAATGACGTTTTGGTGCAGGATGATGAAGGAACCATCACTGTCCTAATTCTACCTTTTTCCCACACTTGCAACCTGCACACTCAAACCCTTAATGTGCACTTCTGCCAAATGCACACTTCATACAGAGGTGTAGGGTTTAGGGTGAGGCAGGGCCCAGGCAGTACTGACCTGTGTTACTGGAAGCTACTGGCAGGTGGCAGCAGAGAGGCGGACCAAACGCGAGTATACAACATTTACAGAGGAAGAAGAAGGAGGCGAGGCCTCTCCGTCATTGTTTTGGTCCAGTGATTTGCCTCAAGCTGAATGAAGACGAGCATTTTTGTCGACTCGACACATTTAAAAAGCTCTTGACTAACCAGGTGAGTTAAAAACAAAAACAGCATCAACTACGAACCAAAAAGCTTAAACACGAATGTGGTCCTGAAAAACACGTCTCAACAATATGCTTAAGGGAAACTTGCGATTATATAGCCATTAAAAAGTCATTCCTGGGGTCCTGTTATATCTCTAAAAAGGTAGAAATGTTGGATAATAAATCAGATAGTGTTAGAGACAGTAGTTAAGTTGTAACTACCTGCTTATACATGAATGATTATACAGCGTTTAAACGAGCAGCCGAAAGTCTGATGTAAAAACAAGGGAGGGGCACTTCATAAGCCAGAGGATTAAAGTTTAGTTTCTTTTACTTTTAAATGAGTTCTCTCTGTTTTATAAGCTGTAAACGTAATTGTAAGCTTATGAAAGTGCTGGTTTGGGTCTGTGGGTCATAAAAGAAACGTGTCAAAATCTTCATTTCGACATAAAGCTCCGACTTGTCCCTTGCTGTTTTTGTTTAGGATGTACCTGTTTGTAATTACTATGTAATCATGTCTAATCAGTCATTTTAGAGACTGTCTGGCACAGTAAATATTTCGTTTGCTGTTAGTTTAACCAGATGAGTTTTTAGTTGTGTGACCTGCAACTAAACAAACGTGTTTTACTCTATGAGCAGTGTAAACCCTCACATACACACCTGGAGCAGGCTGATCTGTCCTGAAGAAACTGAATTGAAATTGGCACTCTGGTTTCTTTATATAAGCGTTATTATACGCTTTCAGCTTTTGTCAGCTGAAAGTATCTTACCAGTAAGATAAACCATGCAGTGAGAAACACCCCCCAGTCCACATCAGTAGCTCCAGCAGCCTGGCTGAGACTGATTCTACCAGCAGACTGCAAACTGGTCAAAACACGCACTGAGCTGCCATCTGTCAGTTCATGCAAACACCCTTTAATCTTTGCAGTTTTGTTTTTAACTTTAGATTCTGCGCATGTGAATAGAAAAGTTAGCATATCTGTATCTGCTTCTACTGTTCCTTTAGGCAACACTTTTTTTTGCCTTGTTTATATTTTAAAATTTGCATTTCTTGTTTCTATTTTTGTTTTTTTGTGTGGTTTGTGCATGTTCTAGACTGGTCACCATGACAGCCAAGCGAAGACTGATAACAGATTCCTTTAAGGTGGTAAAGAAAGAGAGGAGAGGAGGGAAGCGAGAGAAGAGCCCCACCCCTCCTCCACCGGAAGGTGAGGATGCATACGACTGTAATGTTTCTACAAGTGTTTCTACAGTGATTTTAACATTCACATTCATGCTTGTGTTCTGTCTCTTTGTTTATATTTTGGTGAATCTTTTATCTGAAATGTAAAATTACTTTATTTTGCCGCTGCAGTGACTTGAATTTTCTCAAAATCTCCATATTTAAGCAGAAGATGTGACCGAGACTGTGCGAGAGCAGGAGCTGCAGAAGCTCAGACAGTTTGACCTGGACTGGAGATTCGGGCCCTGCACAGGTAACCTGCCTGCAGCTCATGCACACGGGTAGAAACTCGGCTTTCAACAAGGATGGAAATGATTTACCGCACTGCTGAAACAACTTTAGTCAAAACAAGGTCCCGTGATGCTGCAGCCGAGCAGCCAAGCGGGTTTATTTAGATGATGCGGTTTTTTTGGCTTAAAAAGTGTTGCATGCAGCAGAGCGAAAATGCTGAGTCCTGGCAGCAACCTGCTGTCAGCGTTTTCAGCAGTTGGTCACAGGATGGTGCTGTAGGAAAGAACAGAAGTGATTACCTCCACCGTCCCTGCACGGGGAGAACAGGAGTCCTCCTCACTGGTCACTGCAAAGCTCAGTGCATTAAAGCTGCTGCAGCGTAAATACTTCTTTACTTTTGTGCAAACTGAGACAGAAGTCAGGACAGAAAGTTTTTAACATTTTCTGATCTCAGTGGACAGATTCGGTGATGCAAAGCTAACCCTGAGCTCTAAAAAATCACTTTCAACAGTTAGGTTTCTTTCACATTAAGCATCAATAGCAACTGATGATGTAATAGCTTAGGGCATTTTAAATAAAATAAAGCCAAAAGCATATTAACTTGCCCATAAAGTAATACTTTATAATGAAATAGGTATGTTATTGCAGCTGATGATGTAATAACACAAACACGATTGCATTTCTGAGAAACACATTGTTTCTTTTTCAGTTTTTTGTGCAGTTTCTTCATCAAAACTTGGTGATTACATCACTGGCCTTTTTCACCTTGTTGCTGCTGCAGCGTCACTCATGTGTTTCCTCAAACAAACTAGATTTGAATGATCTGGATTCGCGCAGCAAGGGGTCCGACAACTCTGCGCTGCCTCATGGTTGTTTTTGGAAACGTTTTAAGCCGTCGTCATCACACCGCGATGCAAATAGAAAGTATCGGCAAAACTCCAGTCCAGCTGGTGGCGCTAATGGTCACTACCTACTCACAAGTCCCTTAAAACCAAAGACAAAATTAATTGTTTTTCTGCAACAATTGATTCATCTCCAGTCAACAGAGAGTAGAAGAATACGAGCAAAGGAGATAAGAATGCAAGTTTATGTCATTGAGTCACATCTATACACACTGCTCCATGTCTGGTTCACCAGATAATTCCAGGTGTTCTAAGAGTGATGAGTTTTACCGTTTATTCCAGGAGCTGCTGACGAGGGGCGCTTTCAGTCGTCTGATCCGACCCAGTTTAACAACCCGCTGTCCCGATGCGGGGCAGCATTATAAGCCCATTACATCCCATCAGGACAGCAGGTCATCTAACCGCTGTTCAGACACCGGGACCGGACACAGATCACAGTTTATCCCCCTCTTTCTTCAGAGAGAGAGGAGATTCCCCTGGTTCTTCTGGGTGTTCCCGTCCTGTCAGAAAATGTGTGTCTGTGTCATGACTCGCTCTGATTGGTCGACGTGCCTAGATGCGCCGCACCCGACGCGCAGAACACGCCGTAGGGTTTTTGACGCCTCCTCGACGCGCGTCGGCCATTGACTTTGCAAGTAAACCTGACGCCCAAATCGCACACCGTCTGAACACACCGTAAGAGGTAGCTGAAGCTCTAAACCAGCTATTTTCAAACTTTTGAGCCACGACCCCAAAAACAACATACATGTTGTTGAGTAGTTAATTGTGTGACACATCTAATGGGCCGTCCTCTTAATGTGAGGCTGTAAACTGTCAAAATCTTCATAAATAAGGAGGATAAAATGAATGTTGGTGGTGATGCATGATATGAAAAATCTCAACCGATAGCGATAATTTTCTGCTTCTCATGGTTGATACTGACATTACAGCTGAAAATAATGTCATATTCATACCTTGTGCAAAATTAGAAAAATATTTCTGCTGCATGTGCTGCATGGTGGGTGCAACCTCATGTTGTTCCCATGTGTCACGGATGAGAAAATAAAAATAAAAACAAACAAAAAGCATTCGACGAGTTTACCACCAAACAGCACCTGGTATATATTGGTTAATCATATTGATTAATGTTTTATAACTGCAAAACTCAAATCTTACCAAGTATGTATTTCTAATTTCTAGTCAAAATATCTCATCATTCTCAATATAAGACTTAGTCAACTAAAGAGAAACATTTCAGTGAGATATAAGAACTTGTTTTAAGACAAATGCATCTTATTTCAGGAAATCTTATAAAGAAAATTTCACTTGTTCAATTGGCAGAATGTTTTGCTTATTACAAGCAAAAATAAATAAATATATATATATATATATATATATATATATATATATATATATATGTAATATATATATACATATATATATATATATATGTATATATATTGCTTATTTTAAGAGTGGCCAAGATATTTTTGCTTATAGAAAGCAAACAAATTCACTTGTCTAATAGAACAAGTGAATTTTTCTTGATTAGATTTTTTTTAAATAAGATTCCTCAAAACAAGTTTCTATATCTCACTGAAATGTTTCTCTTTAGGTGATTTTTTTTTCTTATATTTAATGTGATGAGATATTTTGACTAGAAATGAAAAAAAATATACTTAGTGAGTTTTTGGAGTGTATTTCTGTATTTCCTCATTTCAGGGAGCCTTTTAAGACAACAGATGAAAACTAGAGTTTTGGCAAATTCTACCATATTTAGAAGTTTTCCTTTGTTTTTTTATATGCTGTCCTTTTCAAATAAATAAAATGAGAAAAAAAAAACGGTCAATATCGGGCTGATATCAATATTCAGTTTTATAGTTGATAATATCGTGCATCTCTAATGATGTTAACAGCTGTGGAAAAAAAACACCCAAATGCCAAAATTCTGCTTATTTCAACAAAATGGGGCCAAATTCAGATTTTTTAGAGTTACACCTGTAATAAATTTGTTTCCGGACTCTCAGTCATATAAATTCTACATGTAAAGCTTTAAAACTATAAGAAACTTCATAACTAAGGAGGAGAAATGTTTTCTGGTGGATCTGATAGACACCTACATGCCCACAATCAGCTTCTTTTGCTGAGATAATGCCAAATTTGGATTTTCAACATGGTATTAGTAATTTAATAATAATTAAGAAATGAATGTGTTAATTTTACAGATTTTCACATTTCAGTTTCCTTTCTTTTTAAACAATGATCTGGCCGCCCCTTGAAATTATCATGCGACCCACATGGGAGGTCCCGACCCCCAGTTTGAAAACCACTGCACTAAACAACATAAACAAAGTCTGTTTTCATCTCACACCCTTCAAGCACTGATGACGACAAAGATTTTGATACAATTTATTAATTATTTAACTCAATCAAAGATCATTTTGAGACAATTTTGGATCAAGAATGAATTTTAATGTGATCATGACCCAAATAATCAGCTTGAATGATGTGATTTGTAAAACTTCACACTCCTGATGAAGTGTGTTAATGTTGAAGTCCTGCTGATGCATGTTGATGGTGGAAGTCGTAGAAAGATGGATGTGAAGAGTTGCTGCATCTTTAACATGTGTTTGACATAACAAACACTGTACCTACAGTCTAAGGTGTTATTTTTGCTTGCAGGCATCAGCAGGTTGCACAGGTGGGAGAGAGCAAAGCTGCATGGCTTGAACCCCCCTGAGGAGATCAGAGACCTGCTGCTGCAAACACAGACTGACCCTGAATACAACCAGAGGTGACACACACATCCAGACTCACACATAAGGAAGCTTTGATGAATCCCAGAATGTTTTAAATTTAACTTAAGCATCCACACAAGCATCTTCGTTCTAAAAATGATGGCAGGAAATAAACATTCGATGTTTAAAAACAATGTAAGCTGCCTCGGTTATTCCTGTCAGGGTTGCTCTGAGATGCTTTTCACACGATGCTCTCTCACATGTGGACAATCAGCCTGCAGCTGCGTCATGACTCATCTGAGAGAAGCATGACGCTGCAGCTGTTCAGCTAATCTTGGGAACAGAAAGATCATTTGCATGATGATGATCAAAGACTCACTTTGCACCACAATAACATGAAAGTGAGGAACCGGATTAGACAGGCTGCTCTCTGGATGCAGGTCTAACAGAATATCGATGATCTCCACCAAACACAAATAAATCTGAGTGGGGGGAGTTTTGGTTTAGTGGGGCCACATTTCTGCTTGTTTTTCATAAGTTGACAGTTTCCACCAGAAATAATCTGCCACAGTGATATTATGCCATGAAGGTAGGATATTTAAGTGTGATATCGGCCCGATGATGCCAGAATGTGAGAAGCAGGAGGAGGATGAGGACGACACAGGTGATGAAGCTCGCAGTGTTGATCTGCGTTTTTCTTTCTGAGAGTAAATGTTTAAACTACATTTCTGACTAAAATACTTCCCTTTGTTTTGTTGGAGCATAATTAATTCATGTACTCGTACTATATTAAAAAGTAGTAACTACAGTATTGGATGGAGTAGCTCATCCTCCTTCATACAGGTTTATCTGGCAGAAGAAAATCAGGTCAGATATTTTATATTTACCCTTTTGGATGTAGTTGGACTGATGTAACCTAGAAACGTCAAGTTGACCCAAAATATTTACAATAAGCTTAAATTTCACAAAAGTAAAACTTATGATTTAAAAGATATATTTCTATGGTTTCTTACTTACATCTGTCTATCTCTCTATATTAGAGGTGCAACAATACAAAAAAATCCACGGTTCGGTGCGATACTTAAGTGTCACAGTTCGATGCTCTTTCAACACAAAAAAATTCATGCCTTTTTTAGCCCAATGTGCCCAACAGCTCACCATTAGGGTCATACTTAAAGCTATGGTCTACGATTTCACCATCAGTTGAGAATTCCCCCCCCCCCCCCCCCCCCCCCCCGCCCCCCCCCCGCCCTCCTGCTGCCCGGCGCCCCACGGCTGAGCTTCGGTATTTTCCTTAGAAAGACGGCCTGTTATCTCTCCTGGGTGTTGGTGTGTTGTGGGTTGGTGAGAGGGTGGGGTTGGTTGTGTGGGCGTGGGGCAGAATAGGGTGTCGCGTGTCCGCACCGGGGCGTTGGGTGGTTTGTTAAAATGTAACGCGCAAGGCGTGTGCCGGTTGTGCCTGTTCCCCGGGTGTGGGCCTCTGCTCCCGATATTCCCGGCTGTCTGTTGGTAAGTTTTCCTCTTTTGCCTTTGCAGATTTTCCTGTGTTTCCTCGCGCGAATGTACACCCTGTGGCTTGTTGTCTTTTTTTCCCCCCTTCTGCCGGTGAGGAATAGAGCCGGCCCTTCCTGTTGCCGCTGCCTTTCTTTTATTCTCCTCTTGTTGTTGCTCTACCGCTACTTACTTATTGCAGAAAGTATCGAATGCAAAAGAAAAATAGATGAATAAATAAATATATGAATAAAATGTTTAAACCTGGAAAAGGGCGGGGACGAGACAGAACGCGGAACAAGGGACGTGAGCTGTCGGGGAAGTGGTGTCGGCTTGAGCAGAGGATTGGATCGACAGCAGAGAGAAGTGAGACGAACAGCTACGTTGACCAATGTAAGCCATGCGGCCGGATGGCTCCTATTGGTTAACGTTTTTGCAGCCCAACAGCCACTAGAGTGGATGGATTTTTTTCATTTTTTTTGCTCTTCACATTGTGTAGATTGTACTATAAGACCATTACCACCATCGAATAATGATCAAACTTTCAAATAGTAGACCATAGCTTTAACATAAAACCAGATCTGCTTTCAACACGGAGCTCATTGTCAGAACGCAAGTTGATAAAATAAATTAAAAATTCTGTAATGTTTGATATGCGATACATGGTGGTCACAGTTCAATACACACCTGTATTGAATTGTTCGATACAAATACTGTACATGTATTGTTGCACCCCTAAAATACAATCACTGGCCACTTTATTAGGTACACCTTGCTAGTACCGGGTTGGACCCCTTTTGTTTTCAGAACTGCCTTAATCCTTCGTGGCATAGATTCAACAAGGTACTGGAAACATTCCTCAGAGATTTTGCTCCAAATTGACATGACAGCATCACGCAGTTGCTGCAGATTTGTCGGCTGCACATCCAGCCCACAGAACTGCGGCTCACTGGATATTTTCTCTTTTTCGGCCCATTCTCTGTAAACCCTAGAGATGGTTGTGCAGGAAAATCGCAGCAGATCAGCAGTTTCTGAAATACTCAGACCAGCCTGTCTGGCACCAACAACAATGCCACGCTCAACGTCACTTAAATCACCTTTCTTCCCCATTCTAATGCTCGGTTTGAACTGCAGCAGATCGTCTTGACCATGTCTACATGCCTGAATGCATTGAGTTGCTGTTGATTGGTTAATTGGTTAATTTAATTAATTCAATGTTGATTGGCTGATTAGAAATTTGTGTTAAGAGCAGTTGGACAGTTGTACCTATTGAAGTGGCTGGTGAGTGTATATGTATATACTGTACAGTCGTCCTCAAAATTATTCATACCCTCCCATTAAAGAAGGACAAAACATCAGCTGTCAGTGAAATAAGATGAAATTGACAAAAGTAATAAGATACACACAACATACATACACACATACACATACACTACTCAAAAAAAGTTAGGGATATTTGGATGTTGTATGACGTCAGAATGAACCTAAAATCCACTACAACCTTTCCAGGTAAACAGAATAAGACTTTCTCTAAACGTTTAAATGCACATGTACATTGTTCAATGGTTAAATATTTATTGCACATAATGCTGTTCTCAAAAAAGATGACAAACTACAAAAAATACAAAAGTAGTGTCTAAACTGTGACTTGACCTCTAAATGTTCTGGCTTAATGACATCTTGTTTCTTAACAGTCGTCTTCATCATCCTGTTCACATTTAAAGATCATCAGACCAAGACGACACCAAACACATGACAAGTTATTGAGACATTGTCATTTTTATGTGGTGGTGTGCCCACCATCGTTGTTGGCTTTTCTTTCAATAAATTGTTTGAGATGGAGGAATTACCACATCACAATTCCAGTGAAATGTCCAACATTCATGATATAATATCAGTGAGGTGTGAACTTTTTACATTTTTCTGAAATTGTAATTGAAAGTTGAATATCCCTAACTTTTTGTGAATATACATATATATACATATATATATATACTGTCGACAGATGCAGAAGTCTGATTGGACTTTACAGATCTATTATTTATTCATACCTTCAAATAAAGAAAAGGCTAAACTCACAAAAGTTCTTCAGATGAGAGAAACTGAAAAAAAATTAATTATAATTTGACAAAAGAAAATATTGATTGAATTGTGGTTGAAATTTTAAAAACTAACTAACTAACTGTCCCAGACAAAGGGTGGAGCACCTTCTATGAAAGTGGACCCAAATACCTGTCGACAGATGCAGAAGCTGATTGGAAATTTCAGATCTGAGTGATCGGAGTGATTAAGGGGGTTCACCTAAATTTAAAAGCAATTTAAAATCAGTGATTATCAGTTTAGACAATTTCTAACTTACTTCACTCACAGCTGATTTTTCAGCCTCATTTTCTTTCGGTTGTTTTGGATTTGCTTAATCCTTTAAGCCCTTTGCCTTTTTTAAGCCTTTTTCTCTAAATACCCAGGATGAAATGAGTAAATCTCTGCAACCATAATGTCCAGTTGAAGACTTTTGGACTCACAGCAATGGGAGATTATTTTCAGATATGTGAATACCAGTATATGTGTTACTGGAGAGGATAACTGAAGATGGAACATAAGAAGTTTCCTAAATAACACTGTATTTAACCTTGTAATTTACAGCTCTATAAAACCATACCGTAATGTCTTATATGTGGTCACCATATTTTTTACGGTAAAATTCTGGCAACCGAAGCTGCCAGTAGTTCAATATACAGATTGTTTTGGGGTTTTTTTTACTGTGTACCATTCAACACTAAATATCGCAGCTTCCTTTCTCATCTCATCATTCTCCCTTCTGTCTTTCAGCCTTTGGAGTGAATATCCTTTCTAAGACATCATGAGGAGGACGTGAGGATCCAATCATGGATGAAAAGTCAGTTTAGTGTATTTATGTTTTTTAACCATGTTTGCAGTCATGTACCTGTCTTCTACATAAAGCTTTTATTTTCATTTTTAATAAAGAAATTCCTCTAAACGGTGCTGTTTCTGTGTGTCGTACGGACAGCTTGATGGAAGCGCGGGATAACTGTCAACAGTGGAGTAGGAGTATGAATGACATTCATTTCTCTCCTGGTTTCTCCCGTGTGATCTACACACTGACATACATTTGCGCCAGTCTTTTTATAACTGACCCAGCAACCTCAGTTTTACTTTCAACTCTATGAAATATTTTAAGCAGAGAGTAAGAAGTTGATCATGCTGCACTCAGATTTAGTGTATCACAGATGTGAATATGAAGACTGGAATAGATTTTTAATCAGCATTAATAATGGAAACATGTCAGTGATCTGTTATTGTGTGCTAATATGATACAGTATACAAGTTCAAAGTCTTAACAGTTAGGATCAAAATCATCTTTATTCCCCTGGCAATTTTTTTTATTTCGCTATTTGTGTTGGCAAAGAAGATTTGGCAGGTTTTTCATGATCAAAACCCAAATACTCAGCTGTCATCCCACAGATGCATTTTCCTCACAGACATAGCTCTATTCAAAAGGGAAATAAACAGACTTTTCTATAGAAGATTTTATCGAAGATTTAATGTTGCAAACAAATAATCCAGTTTATTATGCAATTCTATTTTGAGTTTTGTCAATTTGCCAAAGATTTTATGGAGAAAAAAGAAACTATTCTATGTTTTATCAGCATTTTATATGGATTATCATCACTGTTGTTAGAGATGTCTAATATTATCGGCCAATATTGCCATTAAAATGTGATATCAGAAAATTTCGGTATCGATTTATTGCGGGGCAATATTTTACTAAGGATATCATGTGATATCTCGTTTTTCCATTACAAAATCTCTAGATCCTGTTCCATTAGTCCAGCATGTACAGTAAAAAGTCCCTGTTATTGCGGAAGAACTTCATATCCCAGCATTCCTTCTGGAGTCATGTGACGGAGAAGCTGCTGCTGCTACAGACTGACTTGCTTTGAAGCTGCTTATAATATGTCTGGTTTTAAGTTGTTGGTTAAGTTACCAAGTTGTCAGAAACATTATAATCAGCCACATGTTGTCTAATACCTGCTAATATCTGATATCTGGCAGCCAGATGTCCAAAATGAACTCCTCTGACTGAATTAAGGATATTTTGGGATCTTTGCTCTCAGAGCAGAATATAGTATTTCTCAAAATATGAGACACCACCTCACAGTTGTCTGCACAGGTCGGTATTTATTGATATTGGAAATTAAAGGGATACAACACCCGCTAGGTTAATTGATCACTCTAAATTGTCTCTAGGAGTGGATGTGAGCGTGCATGGTGGTCTGTCTCTCTGTGTTAGCCACAGACTGGCGGCCTGTCCAGGGTGTACTCTGCCTCTTGCCTGATAATAGCTGTAATCGGCTCCAGCGACCCTGAACTGGATAAGCGATACAGAAAATGACTGACTGACAACACCCACAAAATGATGTGCCTTCATTTTCTACTCACCCTCATGCTGAGCAAGACTGTGGAGCACTTTTTTAATATCTCAAATGCAGCCAGAGATCGGGGGGAGTGGTTCATATAATGGGATTCGCCGGTGTCTGAAACTAAAAGCTCCAGAAAAGTCCACAAAAACTTGGCAATATTCCTCCATACTGCTTGTCCAATGTAATCCAAGTGTCCTGAGTGGGTTGCGTCCATAATTTACTCCAAACTAAATCATTAAGTAAATTTTTATAGCCTGAACAGTAGAACATCGTGCTTCCTACATGTGCGTCCATGTGAGTTCACGGCACTACGGAAGCTGCAGCAGATGAGATCACGCATTCTTTCTTTCTTTGTTTTAAATCAATAGCCAACCCCTCTTGTGTGTTTGGCTGCTCTTAGCACCATATAAACAGCAAATTTCTTCTTCTATGCTTGTATTATTGGCAGAGTAGGGGCTGAACGCCGGATCTTCAGTAGTGTCATGAAGTCACATGGATGTGCATCGCAGAAGTGCGATGTTCTACTGTTTAGGCTATAAAAATATACTAAGTGATTTAGTTTTGAGTAAATTATTAACGCCACCTGCTCAGGACACTTGGATTACATTGGACAAGCAGTATGAAGGAATATTGACAAGTTTTTGTGGACTTTTACGGACCTTTTTGTTTCAGGCATCGGTGAATCCCATTATATGAATGTCGATGAAAAACGAAAAACCTCCCCGATCTCCGACTGCATTTGAGATATTAAAAAAGTGCTCCACAGTCTTGTTCAGCATGAGGGTGAGTAGAAAATGAGGGCACATCATTCTGTGGGTGTTGTATCCCTTTAACACTTGGACAATATCAGGATTGGATATCGGTAAAAAAGCCAGTATCGAACATCCCTGATTTCATACCCATGGCAAGTTTTCAAAATCCATACTGTTGTAAAGCATCCTGATCGCCCCGATCAGCCAGGAGCAGCTGTTTTTTATCTAACAAGAAGAAAGCAGCTCTCTCTGAGGTTGCTAAACCTGCAGCAGTGCATTGTAGCTGCTCATAGCTCAGGAGCCAGCTACATGGTTATATCCAAATGTCTCCAAGTTCCAACGGCCAGGGCACAAAGTATTTTCTACACTGTGGAAAATCTCAGAGGATGAGGTAGGTGCACTGATGAGGCTGGTGATGCGAGAGGTGAAAAGGAATCAGGACCAGTACCAAGACCATGCTGAAGAATCTGGGCCACGCTCAAGGTATGAGTTGGAATAACAAAATCTTTCATACTGAAACAATACCACTAGTTTATGGTCATTTTTCATCAATATTGATATTGATATCGATACTTTTAGTCCCTTCAAGGAAAATCATTATGTACAGTGTGTGTTAAAAACTTTATTGCAAAGGCAGTATGATATACAAATAAAACTCAAGGACATAAGTATTGGAAAGAAATGCTTTTTAAAACAATAAATTATATTCATGAAAAAATTTAAAAGAAAATTTTAAAATGATTAGATAATTATGCTACCGGTTCATTCAAGATTATTTAAATGTATTCAATGGAAAATACTCAAATATATTGTAAATATAATATACATTATTATTATTAGTAGTAGTAGTAGTAGTAGTAGTAGTTGTATAAGCATTAATATGCATTAAATGAGTGAAATGTCAAAACAAAACACTATCATTACAGTCGTAGCTTTTAGAAGGGTATGAATAGTTTTGGACATGTCCTTTGAATGTAAATAGAAACAGATATTTATTGTTTTTGTTGTTGTTCTGTTTCCCCTCCAAACTGAAAGGTAGAAGATAGAGGTTTTATTTTGCGCAAAGCCCGGTTTCAGAAGTGCTCTGTGTTGGCAAGCTAAATGTACTGAACCCTGATTGGTTTCTACGTCAATCAGTTCAGTGACAGTAGACGCACCGCCCGCTGGTTGGTTGACAGCGACATAAGAGGCTGTGCATTTACCTATTACGGTTCTCGGTAGGCGGAATTTTAAAATTTCTGTACGTTGATTCGCTGAAATTGCACGTCAATCTTTTTCCGTTGGCTCTCATTGGTTCAACTTTGGCCCCGTGGTTTTCTGTACAGTTAATCACGTCCGCTCTTCAGCAACGTCAAGCTCAGCAGACTAGACACGTTCAGGGCGGAAATGACACAGCTTTTCTGTCATTGCAACAGTTAAAAATAATTTGTGACCGTTGTAAATTTTACAGAAATTATTCAAATGATCCCAACAATAAAACTGGTAGGTAAATATACGTTTAGATGATAGAATGTCTGTGGTATATTTATGAGAAGTTCTTTATTTGAGGGTTAAAACCGGAAGTTGTAATGATTAGGTGGTTAACTTGATTTAAAAGTCACTGTAGCCTGTAGGCAGATCACAGACACTCCTTCAGATAGGATGAACAATTATAATACCATATTGCACTGATAAGACCTTTTGAACTATATCGGTGAAAAACTAACAAACATTTGCCTTAAATTAGCCTTCAATTCTGGAGAGATGTTTTTTTTAACTCCTCGGAAAGACGATGCCTTTTTAACGGAATCCAGCTCGTGCTGATTTTTACTGATGAGCTGCTGTCACGGCATAACTAAGTAGCCTGTTTAAAACAATTTTCCGTCAATAATTTGCCTCTTTCTTTTGGTTGTTGGGGGAATTCAAGCCAAAAACACATGGTGCTTTGATATATCCCATCTTCTTCAAGCTGAAGGGACAGTGTTCAGACGACACACCGACTGCTCTGGTAAGCAACCTGTTCATCTCCGGAGGATTAACGGTATCCATAACGTTAGCCGACTAGCCTCCGAGCTAGTCACCTACATACACCTCCCTGTTGCTCCGCAGCTAGCAGTTAGCTTGCCGCTCGGACTCTGCACTGTTTTGATTTTTCGCGGATGTTGTTTGAAACATAGCACATTAAAGCATGAGATGTGGTTAAAAAAAACAACGTCATGGTTTATGATGTCAATACCACCTAATTTAATGGCAGTTCAGCCTTTATAATAACATGTTAGTATGACAGCTGGGCAGATTTATGTAGAAAACTGTTATTATTGAGAGTTTTGGGGCACAGGCCTTTATAATTTCACCTTATATATATGTCGGACCTTGAATTTACATTCTGCACTGATGTGGTAATTTAGTTTATGAATTATTCCGAGCTCCTCGCTTGCGTAATGGAGAGATTTGATGGGAATGATGCGCAAATAGTTGATGATGTAACATTGAGTGATGATTTTTTTTTTTTTTTTTTTTTTTTTACATTTTCACGCGCAGTCCCAACCTGTTCGGTAAAGGCTTTCTGTCCTGGTCAGATGACAGATTTTCTGGCCTCTTTCACATCATAAAGATAAATCCTGTCCAATGTGATGCAACACTGGTACCCAGATCAGACCCTAGCCCATTACTCCCATCCCAGGGGGCATCTCTCTCTCTCTCTCTCTCTCTCTCTCCCCCCCCCCCCCCCCCCCCCTCCCTCCCTCCCTCTCTCTAGATTCAGGTTAATGTGGCTGCCACTGCCACAGATTTTTCCCCCCTTAATTTCTGGTATCAAGAAACACATTACACATGCCTATTTACAAAGTTACAAAAAAAAAAGCGGAAATGCCCTCATAAAAAACTGGAGGATGAGAAAATCTTTGTGCTCATTGTAAACTTAGCAGAAAAAGTAGGTAACTGAGTGTTTAATGGATTATTTCTTTGTTAACTCAACTTCTTTTATAAAGCCCTTTAATACAACTGCAACAAAGTGCTGTTCATATTAAATAATTTCAAAAAATGGACAATTTAAAGGGAAAAATATTCAAAATCAAATAAAACCAACAACTAAAAACAAACCATTAAACACAAAAACAGTAACAGTCTCATGCTGGGTTGAGAGTCAAAGAATAAAAATAGATTTTAAGACAAATGGACACTGAGGAGGCTTGTTAATGAGGAGGGGGCGCTCATTCCACAGTTGAGGAGTGGTAAATGAAAAAGCTCTGTCCCCTCAGAGCTCCTGTCCTTGGTTCCTCCAGGAGCAGCAGGTCAGCTGACCTGTGGTACCAGGCAGGAACGTATGGGTGGAGAAGCTCAGAGAGGTAAGGAGGTGCCAGACCGTTTAAAGACTGAAGAATAATTAAAAGAATCTTAAAATGAACTCTAAAATGCAGCCAGTGGAGGGAGGCCAGGATGGGGGTTGTGTTCCCTCTTTTGTACTCCAGTTAAAATGTTTTGCACCTGGAACAAAGCTCCTGGAAAGTCTGTTTATTTTTAAAAGGAGCCACATTTGTAAGTAAAATGTATATGCAGGTCGGGATTTTCATTATTGTCAAACAATTATAGATTTTCTGTATAAATTTCCCATCATTATAGATATGTAAAATCACATAAACGCTGATTACAAGTCTTTAAGTTTTATTTATTTCTTCTGATGATGCCAACATAACACAATAATATGGAAGTAAAGTAACCAAGAAGTCTCATTTCAACTGATCCTCCTCTGCTGTGTGCAGAATAAATAAATCCTACATGTTAACTCTGGATTTCTCTCAGAGAAAACAGATGGAAAGGCTACTGGACCCCCATCTGGACTGGAGAGGCGTCTTTCTGGAAACTACATTGCTCAAAGACATAAAGCAGGGGTGGCCAAGTTCAGTCCTCAAGACACAATCCTGCAACTTTTAGTTGCACCCCTTCTCCAACACACCTGAATTAAATGAATGCTCGTTAGCAGGCCTCTGCAGAGATGAATGGCATGCATATTCAGGTGTGTTGGAGAAGGGATGCATCTATAGGGAACAGGATTGTGGCTCTTTGAGACCAAACCTGGCCACCCCTGACATAAAGGGATGCATAAACAACACATCTTTGATCCTGATTAATGAAATGTTCCAGTTAGAACATTTATTCATCACATAGTGGAATGTGTGTGGAACAAAATATCATATTGAGACTCCTCCAGACCCTCAGAAGAAGGCTCAGTAGTGTGTGTGGCCTTCTCGTGTCTGTATGACCTCCTTACAATGTGCTCCTGATGACACCACTGATGTCCTGAGGGATCTCCTCCCAGACCTGGATCAGGGCTTCAGTCAACTCCTGGACAGTCTGTAGTACGGCGTGGTGGAGGATGGAACTATGACATGATGTCCCAGAGGTGCTGGACTGGATTCAGGTCTGATGAACAAGGAGACCAGTCCATGGCATCAATGCCATCATGCAGGACCTGCTGAGCCACATGAGGCCTGGCATTGTCCTGCATCAGAAGGAACCAGGTCCCACTGCAGCAACTGGTCCAACAATGTCCAAAGATCTAATCCTGGTACCTGATGGCAGTCAGAGTTCCTCTGGCTGTGTGGCCCTCCTAGGATTTGCCTCCCCACACCATCACTGACCTACCACCAAACTGGTCCTGCTGGGGGGCGTTGCAGCAGCAGAAGGTTCTCCAACGTGTCTCCAGACTATCACGTCTGTCACACGAGCTCAGTGTGAAGCTGCTCTCATCTATGTCGAGCAGAGGGAGCCAACGGCCAATCAGCAGTCCTGGTGTTCTCTGGCAGGCAGTCAGGTTGCCCTGTGTTGGGCTGTGAACACAAACCCCACTAATGGACATGGTGCCCCCATGCCCCCCTCTCCAGGTATACTGGTCTGCCTCCTGGTATCTCCTCCATGCTCTCCACATTGTGCTGGGAGACACAGCAAACTTCTTGTTGCCACAGCAACATTGATGCTCCGTCCTGGATGAGCTGCTACCTGAGCAGCTGCAGATGCCTCATGTTACCCCTGGTGGTAAGGACACTGGAAAAAACTAAACATGACAAAATATCAGTCAGAAAGGTTGAATATAGGGAAATGGTCTGTGGCCACCACCTGCAGGACCATTCCTTCATAGGTGTTGTCATGGTAACTGCCTCATTCCCACCTGTTGTCTGTTCCATTTGTACAACAGCAGCGGAAACTAATCCACAACCAGCGTTACTTCCTAACTGGAAGGTATCCCAGAAGTGGGACTGACTTTGAGCTACATGCTAATGAGAATGTGCTCTATTTATTTATTTATTTATTTATTTATTGAGCTGTACACATTGTCAACCTTTCTTTTCACTTATATTTCCGGATATGCAGCAAGACGATGGATGGATGGATGCATGGATGATGCAATACATGGATGGATGGATGGATGGATGAATGGATGATGCATACATGGATGGATGGATGGATGATACAATACATGAATGGATGGATGGATGATAAGTACATGGATGGATGGATGAATGATAAGTACAGGGATGGATGGATGGATGGATGGATGGATGGATGATGCAGTACATGAATGGATGGATGGATGGATGGATGGATAATACAGTACATGGATGGATGGATGGATGATACAGTACATGGATGGATGAATGGATGATGCAATACATGGATGGATGGATGGATGATACAATACATGAATGGATGGATGGATGATACAGTACATGGATGGATGGATGAATGATACAGTACAGGGATGGATGGATGGATGGATGGATGATACAGTACATGAATGGATGGATGGATGGATGGATGGATGGATGGATGGATGGATGGATGGATAATACAGTACATGGATGGATGGATGGATGGATGGATGGATGGATGGATGGATGAATGGATGATGCAATACATGGATGGATGGATGGATGATACAATACATGAATGGATGGATGAATGATACAGTACAGGGATGGATGGATGGATGGATGGATGATACAGTACATGAATGGATGGATGGATGGATGGATAATACAGTACATGGATGGATGGATGGATGATACAGTACATGGATGGATAGATGGACAGACTTTTCTTTTAAACCTGAATGGAGAATTTAGAAACCCAGGAAAACATCCAGCTATTTTTGACTTCCAGCTGTCCTTCAGCAGAATAGCTGCTGTTTGATGTGAATAATCCTGGAACAGTTGGAAGTAAAGAGACAAAGAGAGACCACATCTGGAATTCTATGCTTCTTTCTACAGACCATTGATCCCTGACACCAAAAAAATGGTCAATTTCACACCAAGTCACAAAAACTTTGAGGATTTTTCAGGTTTTCCATTTGTCATGTTTTGTAAAGTCAACCAACTCGGGCCACACACAATGATAAATGTGCAAATGACCCGACATCAGTGTTAAATCCTGTCTTTAATGATGAAGATATAATAATTATATAATATATATTATATATAATTATATATACATAATATAATAATAATTGAAAATGGATCCTTGTGGATGAAGTCATCTAATTAACCTTAATTAACCTTAATTAACTACTTTGAAAATAAATTTACTCTAATATTCTTCAGTCATCAGGCTCTTGGAGATTCTTTATTTCCCATATCTTTAGTTCAGGGCAGCCTTATTTCATTCTTTATACAGTAGTAATGGCTGTAAAGAGGGTCAGTACATAATCACCATTATTACGACTGTACCTGAACTTTTTCTCCTCTCAACAGAGATGGACAACGCTCACACCAAGACTGTGGAGGAGGTTTTGGGCTTTTTCTGTGTGAATGAATCTACAGGTCTGAGCTGTGAGCAGCTGAAGAAAAACAGAGAGCGATGGGGACCTAACGGTACAAATCTTTTCTGCAAGTTCCTTTTTTCCATTTAGGCTTGTTTGGCTTTTTTTTTTATTATCTGCCAGTGGATCAGTTCATGTTTTCTAAACACTGGTCAGCTTTTTAGGATGGTTTGAAAAACAGATGTGGCGTTTGTTTTTAACTCAGATGTTTTTTGGTTAAATGGATCGTTATATATTTTTTAAATTTCTTTTTGATTTTCCATATTATCCTGAGGTATTTTGTATTTCTAGCTGTAAAATTCTTACTTGTGCTTCCTGAAAGTAACCTTGTGGGTTCCAGTCTGAGCCTCATCTGCCATTTATTTGTTTTTACTGCTGATTATGCTGAATATTTTTCTTTCTTTTGTCCTTGTTTTCAGAATTACCAGCAGAAGAAGGTGAGCTGTCTCTCTCTGTGTCTTTGTCGCTGCCGTTGTCTCTGGTTCTGTCTCTATTAGGGACGTTCGATATTGGGTTTTTAACCAATATCCATTATACCCATATTTTCCAACTCTTAATTTAGTCTATGCAGACTACTGTGAGGTTGTATCTCTCATATTTTGAGGGATACGACTGCTCCAAGAGCATAGATCCCAAAATATCCTTAACTCATCCAGAGGAGTTCATTTTTGACATCTGGCTGCCAGATATCAGATACTAGCAGGTATTAGCCAACATGTGGCTAATTCTAATGTTTCTGACAACTTGGTAACTTAACCAACAACTTAAAACCAGACATATTATAAGCAGCTTCAACGTAAGTCAGTCTGTAGCAGCAGCTGCACCGTAGTCACATGACTCTGGGATATGAAGTTCTTCCAGAACAACATACTTTTCTACATGCTGGACCAATGCTAATTGAGCAAGATCCTGCAAAATTTAATGACAGAACAACAAGATCTTGCAAGATTTCTTTAATAAAAGTATCAGTCAAAAAGAAAAATGTTACAGAAATTTTCCAATATCACATTTTAATGCAGTTATTGGCCAATATATTAGTAGGCAAATAATATTGGACATCTCCAGTATAATTAACTTCAGTGATGATAATTTCTATAGAATGTTGGTGAAACAGAAGTAGCTTCCTTTTTCACTGAAATCTTTGGCAGATTGTAGTTTAATAGATGACACATCTTAAAATAGAATTGCGTAACAATGTGGATCGTGTTGTTGCATTACAGGTTGGATATGGAATACAGACACAATAGTGAAATCATGTGTGTCTAGGTTGTAGTTGTAACGGAAGAAAAATAACTCCAACTGTTTGGTTGCCAGATTCGCTGCAGATAAGTTATGTGATCAGCAGCCTGCAAATGAGTTTTTAATGTGTTTTAAGGAGTTTTTAATGTGTAAACACCAATACCAATATTTTCCAACATCACATTTTAATGCCAATATTGGTAGGCCAATAATATCGGACATCTCTATTCTCCATCTCTGTCTCTCTCCGTCACATTCTCTCTGCCGTTGTCTCTTCTCTGTCTCTTACCGTGTCTACTGTAAACTCATTATATGAACATGTAGCATTACCCTGCTTTGAATTAGATCAGAAGTATCTCTTTATCACTAGTCATGTTTCCATGGAGACTTTTTCCCCATTTGGAATGAAATCATTCCAGCTTGATTCTCATGTGCTCCTACTGCAAACCATGAAGCGAAACAGGCAGAGTTTGAATTATAAACACACTTTCTGCCATTGTTAAGTTAATTTATTTGTTAGCCACCATCTTCCAAAGTGAGGAAACGTCACTCTTTAGGTGTTTATATCAAGTTGGAACGTTCACTGTAAGAAACCAACCTGACAACTGTCTGATTCAATGTTTGCGTGAAAACACGAGCAGTTTGGGAAAAGGAATATTGTACCCCTGAAACTGAATGAAAATCCTTTTGGTTTGGCACTTTTCAGACAGAATAAGGTGCAAACATGGATCATGGTCTTCTGATTGAGCTTAAACCGATTATAATCGGTATATTTGGCTCCATGTAAACGTGGCTGCTGCCTCATCAGGCATGTTTAGTCTTTGTTTCCTGTGCCTGGTCCTCATGGCGGTGTCTCCTGGTCCTCATGGTGGTGTCTCCTCCTCCTCTGCAGGAAAGTCGCTATGGGAGCTGGTCCTGGAACAGTTTGAGGATCTATTGGTCCGAATATTGTTGTTGGCTGCATGTATTTCTTTTGTAAGTGAACAGAACTACAAACACATCTTCACACACACGCAATCAATCATGTTATTTTTATGATAAGTGTTTCCTGTTTATGCAAACACAGATGACCTGTTTATTAGTGTAGCCCTGCTGTAGGTCTGATCTCTGAAGCCGATGTTACACCGGCAGGTTATATGTAAGCCTCGGCTTTATGTCTGCTTCCTCTCTGTCCTGTAGACCCTGGCTTGGTTCGAAGAAGGGGAAGGAACCATCACAGCCTTTGTTGAACCCTTCGTCATTCTCCTCATCCTCATTGCCAATGCCATTGTGGGAGTTTGGCAGGTTTGTTTTGAATCAAATTGTTTATTTTATTCTCATTTAAACAAATAAATCTGGTGTTCAACACTGTAAAGGAAATTAGCTTTCACTAATCACTTATCCAGCAAAACATAAATAGTAATAATCCTCTGTGGAAAAACTGGCCCTTAAAGCGCTTTTTGCACTGCTCTGACGTCAGTTTGCTGAAGGTTCTGGAGCAGTTGCTGCATGCAGCACAGGAAGCACTGGCAGTAAAGTTTAATGACATGCGTGATTACACTGCCTCTAAATCAGACGACTATTCGCTTCTACTTAATACTCTGACAGAAGAAGTTTGGAAAGCCTGCGCATTGTCTCTGCTGTTACTTTATGTTTGTTAAAAAGTTTTCCCAGCTCTCTCCTTATCCAAGCCGGAATATCTTTCCTCGCTCTTCACACCTGCTCTGTTGATGAAGCTGCAGCAGAGGCCATCCTGTTCAAAGCAGGGATGCTACCATCACTTCATCTCTCTATTAATCGCCGTATTAAACACAACGATAAAACATAAATGAAATGACAAGACTTTCCACGTGAAATCATGTCATCAGATCAGGACGTAAAACAAAGTTAAACATCATCCTTGTGCTTCAGCTTCAGTTGCTTTGTTTTCCTTAAATGTTTACTTGGAAAAATACAAGAAGAAGAAGAGTTATTCCTTCCAGACTCACGGATTAAATCATCCTGATTGGATTTATTTGGTTACAGAGAAATGAGCAAGGTGTCATCAGCTGCGTTTCTATTACAGTTTTTTTAGAAAAATAAAAACAATAATTAAGTGTAGTTTGGCATGTAAGCCGTAATTCTTGTGAAAATCCCAGCCTGACTCCACTTTGAGGAGGATGGAGTAGTTTCTGCACAACTCCACGTTTCACTGTTGTTTGCTATTAAGATGGTGGTTGTTTCTTTTACATTAAAGATTTCCATCTTCCATCTCTCCTCCATTCATACCACACCATCTTTACTTGAAATGGTCACATGACCCCCTACATCACGTTCAGTGTCATGTTAATGCAAAAACAATGTTTTCATTACACTTTGGTGATATACATTTATATCAGCACATGTGAAAAACCATCTCATGAAAGCGTAAAAACTCTTTAGCAACATTTTAAAGGTTCTTTCCATCACCGGTTTTTATTGAGACATTTAGGTTTTGTGCAGTTCCAGGGGTGATGAAAAGCAGCTGATATGGAGGAGGACTCGCAGGACATAAAGAAGGAAATCCATCCAGTATGTTTCACTACCTGCAGGAAAACCAGCATCATTATAAATGTCCAGAAACTGGTTAAATGACATTAATGTACCTAATGTCCTAACATAACAGTGAAATGAAACGTTAGTTTCTTTATTTCCACTGTTCTAGTGCTATTTACAGCCATCCTCAAAATTATTCATACCCTCAGATTAAAGAAGGGAAAGAATCAGCTGTCAGTGAAATAAGTTGAAACTGACAAAAGTAATAATAAATAAAAATTCTATGAAAATCGTGACACTGATTTTGAATTGTGGTTAGAAAGAAATACTAAAAACAAACACACAAAAATACTGTAAAACAAGTAAGGCATGATAGGGCTCAGAAGCTAAAATTTTGTTGAACACTTTAAGTCAATCAATGCAATCTAAAATAAAACTTGAAAACATGTAATCAGTGTTTTTTTTATTTTACACATCTAAAGAGACAGTATATTACTTGTGTCCCTATTATTAACTGACTGAGAGAAAATCTATTCACAAGTCTTTAGAAAATAGTTTAATAGACATAAAAACTTGAAAAGACTTTAGTCTTCTTTGGTGGCCTCCTGAGCCAGCAGATGAGAACAAAGTGGGATGTTTTGTTTTTTTTTTTTTTTTTTTTCAACAAACAAAAGAAAAAAAACAAAGTGGGATGTTTGAGTGGGAGGTGGTCGGCATTAACTACAGCAGCTGAGAAGTGAGCATCGCTCACTGTTTGTAAAAAGCTGCTAATGAAATGTTCATCGACCTTTTTGAAGTGTCATTTTATATAAATCAAAATTCATCACCATAAACTTGCTGTATTTGCAAATAACATGATGCTGTGAAAGTGTGAGTGTGCTTTAAATACAGTAATGGTGAGATGTGATGAGCAGGTTAGCTTAGATGCTAATGATCAGGCCCACTCTTCATCCTGAAATGACACGAGTTTAGATTTTTATTTTTAGTTCCAGTGATGGGATATAAGAGAAGCTGCAGCAGCTTCTACACAGGCGAAGACGCCTGCCATTAAATTACTTCTGACTTCAGCATTCTGCTGGAATATCCAGGCGCTCCTAATTCTATTTGCAGTCTGCATCCCAGCAAAACTGGTTATATGCAGGGTTGGGGGAAAAAAAAACGTTTATCGTGTATTTAAAGCACAGTGGGAAAGTCATCTCAGTAAAAGTCCTCAAATTCTTTTAAGAGACACTGGCTATGTCATTCACCGCAGGGTTTATTTGTTTTCTGTCCCAGTCTTTCCTGTTGACCCAGTTTGAGATACAACAAGGCCAAATTAGGCCAACAGGTTTTAAGCCCTGTTGAATTCTATCTCCTGCTGAGATAAACCATGTAGATCAATGAAGAAAGAACTGATGGCTCCTCCAGGGAGCAATTGTTTAACGTGTATGAAATACTGACATGTTCTTTTCATCCTCCAGGAGCGAAACGCAGAGAACGCCATTGAGGCTTTGAAGGAGTACGAACCTGAGATGGGGAAGGTGTACCGGCAGGACAAGAAGAGCGTCCAGAGAGTCAGAGCTAGAGACATCGTTCCTGGAGACATTGTTGAAGTTGCCGGTAAGTTGAGTCACACGTCATACATGCAGCATCATGGATTATTCTGACTAAATCTTTATTTTGAATAACCCAAAAATATCAGCAAATACATGGATGTCAAATAAACACTGAGCGTTTCTTATCCACACGCAGAGTTTTTAAAGAAACGGTTCAGCACTTTTCTTTGCAATTGCATTAATATAATGTAGCCTAGATCTATACATGATCACATGAGTAACAGGAGGTCTCAGGAGGTCCTGAGGGAGGGAGATGGGGTCCATGACTGAGCTGCAGGGTGATAGGGTGGAGGTGTGACAGGAAAGCTGTAGGTCACAGAGGATGGAGGCAGGGGATAATCTGAACCTGCCAGACCTCCATCATTCTGATCCCCCTTTAACTTGTAGCCGATGATCTTCTTCATTCCAGACCACATCCCTCACAGTGTTATGTTGGAGCTGCTTTCCAACTTTTAATAATAATGATAATACATTTTATTTAAAAGTGCCTTATCAAAACACCCAATCAAAAAAACATGACATTCCACACATATTTGCATCCCCGTTTGCATGCAGAATTTCTCCTCAAAACGCTACTGTAAACACCGAGTTGTCAGAGAAAACAAAACCCTACTTTTGCGTTTTTCAAGCGGAGCGTTGTCGTGTACACTTGGCCTTAGTTAACATTTTTAATTGTTTTTGTGTTGTCTTTGGTAACTCAGTTTCCATCCCTGAAGGTTTTCTTTTTTATGTTAAGCAGCTTTTTCAGGTCTCTGGTGATCTGAAAAAGCTCACCAGAGTCCACACCCATTTATTCCAATGCAGGGTCCCAGAAGCTATTAGACAAAAGTAAGGATAGACAATTTATCAGCCGGCCGATGTTTTAGGCCGATATTTGTGGTTTTTTGCTGGTATCGGTCAATTCGTCAAGTGTGTTGGCCGATACCTCCCCCCCAACTCGGTAAAATATCCAGACATGCATCTATACAGGCAGCAGTTTTTTATATAGATATTATATGTTTAATGTTTTTTTTTTATATTGTTACACTGTAAAATGTTTAACTTCAAAATAAAAGTTAAAGGGCTGCCTTCGAATTTTGAGTTGAATGGAATATTTTTTGTGTTTAAGATGTGTTTGATTAAGTATTTTAATTTATGACAACAACATACCAGAAGTTTGTTCATTTGACACAAAATAGTACTTAAGGTAAAAAAAAAAAATGCCCCAATTCAATTTACAGTGTACAAGTGCACTGTTTCTTTTTTACATATTCATTACAAGTTTAATGTTTCTAATTATTGTTTGTTTACAAGTGCACTGTTTCTCTTTTATATATTTATTTCAAGTAATTTGTTTCTTTTTATGAATTAAATGAAATGAAAAATACTTTATTCATCCCCGAAGGGAAAATCAGTAAAATAAATAATATCTTAAAAAAAAATAGAATTTATCTTGAGAGTTTTCAAAATTAGTTTTTTAATGTGTTCTTCATTACATCAATTTTGGGGTGAAATGCAGTATCCGCATGTTGTATCAGCTGAGGCTGATGAGAAAATATCGGTGGCGGTATCGGCCCTAAAAAATCTGTATCGGTCAATCCCTAGACAAAAGACAAGGTACATTCTGGACAGTTTGCCAGTCCATTGCAGGGCAATGTTATACTCCATTCTCAGGTTAAAACTAGAGATGGTAAGGGTTTAAATGTAGAGAACAAATTTCCCAATCAGGGTTAATAAGGTATATATCATTATTATTATTATTATTATTGTTGTTGTTATTATTGTTATTATTATTGCTTAAAAAAGAAAAAAACTCAACTTTGTTAGTGCAGGAGGACACATGTCCTGTGTTGTCTTCTAACAACAGACTGTTGGTCTCTCTGGCACCGACATTCAAGCTTTTTTTCCCCACACTTTTAAAAAACAGATGCTTACGATCTTCTTGAAAATGTTAAAATGCACATCGCATGTATGTACTGTCTCATGTAAAGATAAAATGAAAAGGAGACGTATGTCACATGCATGTCTTTATACTGTGAGTGTCTACAGAGAGCGTTCAGCTCGATGTGATGCTGCACATTTCCTCTCTGTTTACACATAGTTGGAATAACATTGCAGGATCTTTGTTTAGGCATTCCTGGGAAACCTCTCAGTCGGCATGCCTGCTGCCTCTGCCCTGTCCTTTGGTTGATATCGTCATGGAAACCCAACAACAGGAACAAATTGCCATCATGGAAAATGTCCGATCAAATTGCCCCCTTAAGTCTTGATCTTGGGATGTTTTGCAGCAGGTCATCGTACAGATTAGGTTGGCCTGTCTGACATATCTAAAATTAAAGTTGGTGGATTTTTCTCCAGATATTTCTTCCACATTGACATGACTTTTTGTCTGATCCGTCCACTGGTTGAAGAAGAGATGGATGGAACTTCTAACTCAGCCAATTCGGTGCAGCTCAGCATGTTTCCATGTGTTTTCTTTTCCTTTGCCTCAGATCTCTGTTGTCAAAGCAACCAGACAGATTGGATCAGATCCTCATCCCATTGGCCGGCTGTCTTTTTGAACATTATGTGGCTTAAAGAGTTATGTGGAAAATATTTTCCATTTAAGTAAACACATTGTGGTCAGTTGTGTCCATATATAAACTTAGGCCAGCTCAGGCCTCTGTCAGCTGGACCCGTCTGTACACAAAAGCATCGAGTTGTTTGGCCCAGCAAGAAAACTGTTGAATCCTCCAGATACTCGAGGATATTTCAGGCTGCACAGATGGAGGAAGTCCAGTTATTACTGTGTTTCTGCCTTCTGTGTATAATCAAATTATTTGTTTTAAGAGCGTGGGAACTCAGTGATGCTTATCTGCCTTAGCTTTGACTCTTAGAATATTCTCTTCACAGCATTTTTACAAAACATGATTTAATGATGCAGACGGGTATGAATAAGTAGCTGATGTTGATAATTAGATCTATTAATCATAGCTGTAAAAAACAAAAAGTATAATCATTCTCATCTCTAAGCTTTTATGTAGAGGTGGGTAGAGCAGTAAGTAAAACCAAAAATGACCAAATAACACAAAAAGCTCTTATTTGAGCTCTTGGTGTTTCTCCAGCTTTCTTCCTCCTTTTTCCTGACATGTTGACATTTGGGATGCTGCATCCATCACAACGGTTTTCCTCCACTGCTTATCAACGATCACAAAGTCTCTCTGGTTGGCCATCACCATTTTGTTGGTCTGTGTCTGGAAGTCCTACAGGATCTTAGCCCTCTTATCCTCCTTAGGAGGTGTTTCCATGGTGATCCAGAGGTCTCACAGATGTTTCTGTATATGTATACAGTTTTAAAACAGTGCATGAAAAGGTTAATAACAGAATTTAAGACATTATCTACATACCCATATATAGTTTAAGTATATAGTTTATTTAGTAATGGAAGGTTCCAGTCTACGTCAGGGCAACCTTTCCACTTCTTTCTCTACTCACTCTCATATGTAAACACTTGTAAACAGTTTATGAACAGCTGTGCTCAAAAAGACTGCCAACCATTCCTCTGCAGGAATTTGCAGCATCCTGGGCAGAGGACTCTTCATTTATCTTTGCAAGCACCTTGAAATGAAATAAAAGAAGTCATTTGACATGTTTAGGGTTGCGCAATTAATCGAATTTAGATCATGATTTCAATTTTAATGTCAAACGATCTCCAAACTAATATAATTGAGTTGAAACAATTCATTTGCCATTTTTCTTTCCACAATTTCTGATAGATATGCACATATGCAATACATTCCCTTCCATGCAGTCCAGCCTACAATCAGGCAGCTGAAACATTGCACTAAAGCGTCACAAAGTTTATTTTGGGATGTTTATCATATAAAATAGTATATTTATTTTATTCTTCAAATAGAGAAACTGCAGAACAGCTGGATACATAGTTTATTTTGGATATACGTATGTTTTTCTATTCCTTATATTTATTATATTCATATATTTTTTTATACATTGCATAACAGCTTAAAGGTTCATGTTTGTAGCCTATATTTATTTTCAATTTGAACATTTTGCATAAATTATCAATAAGTGTTTCTTTGACAGAGAAATGCTGAATAAATGCACCGTGTAACTAAAAAATAATTGTTTGAATAATCGTGATTTCAACATTGACTAAAATAATTGTGATGATGATTTTTTCCATAATCGGGCAGTCGTCATGTTTGGAGGACCTGGATCTGCTGGCCCTCTTGGCTGAACTTTTTTGGTCGTGGTTGATCCTGAATGTTTGCTGATCATCTAAAGAATGTTTTTCTTTCTCCTGGTATGTTGTCTCGATCCTGGGGTTAAATCCTGGCATTTAGCAGCATAAAAGCTTCTATATTTTGTATTATAGGTACAATCGTCACTCTTCAGTATGATGAAGCTGAAAGATGCGCAGATCAGGTCCTCATGTTGCTGGTAGAGCACTGACCGACATCTTAGGGCTTCCTGGAGTGTGTGGGATCAGGATGTTAGCATCAGATGCTTTAGTCCCTGTGGGTGTGGGGTGGTGGTCTTTGTCTACAGGGTGGATGCCATCAGGCTGCTGTTGGGGGAGTTTGGAGGCTGGGCGATGACCTCAGACTCTTTGTAAGTCAGGGTGCAGGTTTCCCAGCAGAACGTTGCTGAATTTTTACCTGCAAGTGGTTTTAATGTTGTGTTGTGGTGTGTCGTAACAAAGAACACTGCTTTGTTTTTCTGGCCTCTGTTATGATGAAGGAGATTAAATACACAAACTTGAAGATTATCACCAGATTATCTAAACTAAATCCAATAATGAAACTTGCTTTATTTTTCTCTCTGTCCCATTTCCCCCAAACCTCAAGTTGGTGATAAGGTCCCAGCTGACATCAGGTTGACGTCCATCCGTTCCACCACCCTGAGAGTGGATCAGTCCATCCTGACGGGGGAGTCCGTGTCCGTCCTCAAACACACGGACCCTGTACCAGATCCCAGAGCTGTGAACCAGGACAAGAAGAACATGCTGTTCTCTGTGAGTCTCAACCGGCACATTTCCTGATTCAGACACCGCGGGACCAAATCTCAGAGAAACTGAGAATGAATGATGTTAAACAAAGATAATAGGCTCCACAATAATCTACGTTTCTATTACTGTCGACATCTAGATGCCCCCCCCCCCCCATTTCCTTCTGGGCCACACTCAGTTTGTTGTGACTATTCCCACATAAGCTGTGCTGCTGCCCCAAATACTCACAGAGCCAAATGTGCTTCAAAACACTCCTGAAAATAGTCCCTTTATTGGTGCAGTGCATTAAAAACTCACATTTCTGTTTGGATGACTAGTGCTTCTACAGAAATCCCTCATTTTGCCATATTTAAACTACATTTATCGTGTTGTCTCATAGAGGAAGAGTGCTATAAGAATAAACTTGGTCTATTCTTACAAGATGTGAGTGTTCATAGCCATGAAGGCTCAAGGTGTCATGAAAACATGAGGACGTCTGGTAAACTTCTCTCAGCTGCCAGCAGCAAACTACAAAGTACTGTGTTGTGATGTCTGCAGAAAGTCTTAGGTATGAAGCAGAGAACAGGTAGTTTGATCATCTAAGGGTTTAGTTTAACATCCAAATACCGAAACCAGCCGAGCATCATCCTCTCCAGTATCCAGCTGACCTGTGTTCTCACTTTGCCACCAGCCCAAACACAACTCTGACATATTAGACATGATTACCCAGAGAAACTCTGAGACCCCTGAGAGATGCAGCGTTGCTGGTATGTGGCACAAAGAATGTGAATAAAAATACTAAGCTTATGGCGCGGTGATTAGCTCAGTTGGTTGAGCAACCGCCCCATGAACAGGGGCTACAGTTCCTCAGCGCAGTCGGCCCCGGTTCAATTCCTGGTCCAGGTCCCTTTGCTGCATGTCACTCCCCACTCTCTCTGCCCCTTTCCTGTCACTCTATACTGTCATATAAAGGCCACTAGTGCCCAAAAAATCCTTTAAAAAAAAAAAAAATACTAAGCTTACCCACACATGTGCTCATGTTTCTGAGTAAATGCCTTCTCACACCAAGACCAATGCGAAAAAAACGGCACAAAATACTGTATAAATAATTCAGAGGAGAAATATAGGCCTTTTTGTCTATACACACCTTATCTAATGCAAAATTATGAAGGTGCGGGAACTAACTCGCATTTAGAGGAATGTGACCACATGCAGAGTGCAGGGATGTGGAGAAATGCAGGGCTGCAAGATAAACTTCTGGATGCTGAGAAACAGCTGATCTCACTAAAAAAGATGCCAAATTCTGATTTTTTTAAAATAACAGCTGTAATAAGCTCAAATGGCTACAAAATATTGCATGGAAACCACTGCTACTTCAGTCGCTTGTCAAACAAGATGCTGCGACACAAAGATGATAACATGCTCACCCATGATGATACAGTAGCAGCGACCAAGCCACATTTCTCTCTCTCTTTTCCCTTAACATTGCATAGCTTGCGACCGGCTCTGGTGACTGTCAGTGCGCCTTCTCTGATTGGTTTATGTTTTTGAACCTCAGTTCAAAACAATAAATGTTGCAAAATCGCTAGACAGAATTTCATCACTGATGTGAACGTTCTCATTGATTTGACAGTGATTCAATGAAAAACACTGCCGTGCAAATCTTTCACATGAAATATTTGGAATGTGTAAAGGCCTTAACTCAGCAAATTGTGCTGACGCATTTCATAGGCTAACATTAACCATGTCATTCTGTGACTCCAGTGCCCCGCACCCTTCTTAATTATGATAACAAATTTTATTTATACCACTATTTAAATAAGTTTTACAAAGTTCTCCACACAGCAGAAGTGTCAAATCATTTTTCAACAAATAATAATAATAAATAAAATCCAATGTGTCAGGTAAAAATCCAGGATGGTTTTCTGGTAAAATTCTTTGGAAAAGATTTAAAAGGAGACTCTGCCTCATCTTGCTCAGGTCTCACAACAACGGCTGCTGTTCTTTTATCAGGCATCATCTCTGACAGACAGCTGGCCTGCAGGCGGTCCTCATGTGCTTATCTGAATATTACTGACCTAATGTGACCTCACACCAGGCACCACCACATTACTGGTCTGATCCAGCCTTATACTTCAGCCCGTAGCCTGAGGTCTTCCGGTCAGAATCTGTTAATGGTTTCTTGGAGCTGTTATAGACCCGAAGGAGACAGGTCTTTTAAAGTGGCAGCGCCCCGTCTCTGGGAGGATCTCCCTCTGCCCCTGCTCTCTGGACTCTGTGGACAGTAAAAACTCTACTGTTAAAACAGGATTCTCATTTTATCCATTTATCTTTCTTACATGTATTTTACTTTTATTTTTATGTTATCATGTGAAGCCCTTTGTGACGGCTGTCTGTGAAAGCGCTGTAGAAGTAAAGGGGGATGGTATCCTGCTGGACTAGAGACGAACCAGGAGCAGAAAACAAACAACAATGTGAAACCGGAAGTCAAGCCAACTAAAGTCTGATTTTCTTATCAGGGCACCAACATCGCAGCAGGCCGAGCCATTGGGGTTGTCGTAGCAACAGGAGTGCAGACAGAGATCGGTAAAATCCGAGATGAGATGGCCTCCACCGACCCAGAAAGAACCCCACTACAGCAGAAACTGGACCAGTTTGGAGAGCAGCTGTCTAAGGTGTGTGTGTGAATCTGTCTTCAGCTTTAAGGTTTGGAATGACATGCACCTGTAGACCGATGTTTCTGCTTCCTGGTGGAACCTGCAGGTCATCAGCGTGATCTGTGTGGCCGTGTGGGCCATCAACGTGGGACATTTTAATGACCCGGTCCATGGGGGCAGCTGGCTCAGAGGAGCCGTTTACTATTTTAAGATCGCTGTTGCACTGGCTGTAGCTGCCATACCAGAAGGTAAGTGTGTCATATCAGACTTAGTGATATAGCGGGATGAAAACAGCAGCTTCCTCATCTCGGCTCTCTCTGCTCCCTCTCAGGCCTTCCAGCAGTCATCACCACCTGCTTGGCTCTGGGCACCAGGCGGATGGCCAGGAAGAACGCAATAGTCCGGAGTCTGCCGTCGGTGGAGACGCTGGGCTGCACCTCTGTTATCTGCTCAGATAAAACAGGAACACTGACGACAAACCAGATGTCTGTCTGCAGGGTGGGTTTACAAGATCATCACATCAGGCTGGTAATCTGGCGTCCAGCTAGTGGTTTAATAGCTCTGTGGGCTGATCTGCTTTGTTTAGCTGCTACGTCATGGTTGTGTTGATTTGTCATTCTAACATTAGATTAACAAAGAGTTGAAGAACTCAACAAACACTTCCATCTACACTCAGTGTCCCTTTATCAGCTCCATCTTCTAGTACCAAGTTGGACTTTTTTTCTCCAGAACTGCCTCAGTTCTTGGTGTCATGGATTCAACAAGGTGTTGGAGATGTTTCTCTGAGGTTTTCCTCCATATTGACATGACAGCATCACACAGTTGCTGCACATCCATGATGAGAATCTCCTGTTCCACCACATCCTAAAGCTGCTCTGCTGGATTGAGATCTGTGTCTGTGGAGGCCATTGGAGTACAGTGAGCTCATTTGTAGCCATGGTAGGCTGTGGTGGTTAAACCGCCACGTTGGTACTAAGGGCCAAAGTGGGCCAAGAAAACCTCCCCCACACCATTACACCTCCTGCAGTCTGGAGAATTGATCCAAGGCAGGATGGATCCATGCTTTCATGATGTTTCCACCAAATTCTAAGCCTAGCATGAATGTGGAGCTGAAATGTGGCCTTTGTTTACGTTATCAGCCGAAGTTCAGGCCTTCACTGGTCTCCATCTTTGTTCAAGTTATATAGTGGAATGATTTCTGACCTTTTAATTTAAAAAAAAACTCTAATGTTGGTGAAAATCAGCATTTCCTGCACCAGTTTCCCAGTAAAAGCTGTTAGTCCTTTGAATCCTGTTGGGCTTTCAGTGGTGAAGCAGCTGGAAACAGTTTTGGGAAAGGAGGAAAAATATTTGTGTTATTAATTCAGCTCAGATAAACATGATGCTGGACATAGCACAGCTGCACAAATGCACATAATCCAAAGTTTTTACTCATCAGCATTCCTGTATTTGCTTGCCAAAGAAAGGGTTTGCAACCTCAAATCCAAAAAAGTAAGGACACTGTAGGATAGAATCAGAATGATCTCCATATTTAATTCCCAGTAAAACATAAACAACATATCAGATGATGAAACTGAGACAATTTACCATTTGATAGAAGATATGAGCTGATTGTCAATCTGATGGCAGCAACACATCTGTAAAACGTAGTTCCAGGGCGATGTTTACTATTGTGTAGTAACATTTCTGTAAAAAGAAGTTCAAGGGTTATTTTTACAATTGTAAAAAAACTTTTTAAAAAAAATATTTAGAGAGAAAAATTTTATAGTGTAGAATAATGTATATATAAATAGGGTGGGGAGGTTGGTTTTAATAGTGAAAAATAGTAAAAAAAAAATATAGATGAGAGAAAAATTTTATTATAAGAACTTTAAAAAAAAAATAGGGAGGATGATATTATAATAAATAACAAAAAAAAAAAAATAGTAGAGTAAATTCAAGAATAATAAAAAAAGAATGGATTATAAAAAAAAAAGAGAGATATATAAAAAAAAAGTAGGGGGTTGCCATTGTGTAGTAACACGTCTGTAAAAAGTAGTTCCAGGGCGATGTTTACCATTGTGTAGTAACATGTCTGTTAAAAGTAGTTCCACAGTGATGTTTACCATTGTGTAGTAACATGTCTGTACAAAGTAGTTTGAGGGTGATGTTAACCATTGTGTAGCAACACGTCTGTAAAAAGTAGTTCCAGGGCTATGTTTACCATTGTGTAGTAACACGTCTGTAAAAAGTAGTTCCAGGGCGATGTTTACCATTGTGTAGTAACATTTCTGTAAAAAGTAGTTCCACAGTGATGTTTACTATTGTGTAGTAACCAGTCTAAAAAGTAGTTTCAGGGCGATGTTTACCATTGTGTAGTAACCAGTCTGTAAAAAGTAGTTCCAGGGTGATGTTACCATTGTGTAGTAACACATCTGTAAAAAGTAGTTCCAGGGTGATGTTACCATTGTGTAGCCTTCCCTCATCTTTTCACGACTGTCTGTAAACGTCTGGGAAGTGAGGAGACCAGTTTTTGGAGTGTTAGGAGAATGTTGTCCCATTCTTGTAGTACTGCCTGAGAGCCCAAAGACCACCATCTTCCAACCTTCTTCCCATGCACACAGAGATTCCTCCCAATTCTCTAAATCTGTTGATGATGTTCTACACAGTAGACAGAGGATCTTCAAAGTCTGAGGAACATTTTTCTGAAATTGTTCCATAACTTTTAGAGCCAGTTTGTTTCAGAATGGTGAACCTCTTTCCATCTGAGAGATTCTGCCTCTCTGAAATGCTCTTTTTACACCCAGTCATGTTACTGGCCTGTTCCCAGTTAGCCTGATTAGTTGTCAAATGCTCCTCCAGTTTGATTTGTACCAGTTACTTTTCCAGCCTTTTGTTTCAACTTTTTACAGACATGTTGCTGCCATCAGATTCACAGTGAGCTCATATTTCCCATCAAATGGTAAAATATCTCAGTTTTATCAACTACTGTAATATGTTGTTTATTGGGAAGAAAATATGTTGATGAGATTTGTAAATCATTGCATTCTGTTTACAGTTGAACATTATCCCATCTGTTTGGGAATTGGGGTTATATCTTACATGAGCATCTTTCAGCACATCAGTTCAGACCAACATCAAAGTCCAGCTGCAGGTCGTCACAGTTTAAGCCGACTGAGCTGGTCTACCTGTGCTCCCAGCTCCACCACCTCCACCCCAGCTCATACTTTTCATGTGGGATTTAAACAGTCCTGCTTGCTGTTACTGATGCCTGCTGCATCCTGACTCCTCTCTGAGTCTTTGTTCTCTTTCAGACATGTTGAAATCTCTGATCAGATTAAAACCACCACACATGATAACTGCACGCGCACACATAGAAATGATCATTTCAGGAAACAGAAGGTCATGACTGAATGAAATGATCAGAAACACAGAGGCAGTAACTTTAAAAGCTAAAAGTGTCTTCTTCTGACATGACTGAACTAACCAGATACTCTAATGTCTGTGTGTGTGTGCTTATGTGTAGATATTTGTGGTTGATAGTGTGTCAGGAGAGCGCTGCAGCCTGAACGAGTTCTCAGTGACTGGATCTACGTATGCCCCTGAAGGGGAAGTGTGAGTGTCTTTAACCTTTAACATCATCAACCTGTCACAGTGATGTATGTTTGTCTCTGTGTACAAAAAAAAACTAAGCAAATTAATACAGAAAAATAACTTATCTATTTGTTTATAGTTTCCCTTTTCTTTTGGTTTTTCCTCCATTTTCCTGTTCTGGTCTTCCAGTTACAAGGATGGCTCCCTGGTGAAGTGCAGCCAGTATGAGGGCCTGGTAGAGATAGCCTCCATCTGTGCATTATGCAATGACTCATCACTGGACTACAACGAGGTAAGAAATACAAACACGGCTCCGGCAGACGCTCAGACCACCACCGATACCCCTATATGGTCCTGAAAGCTGATCGTGTCGCCACAGATTCACTTCTAAACTGGTGAGGAGTCATCATCTTCAGTCTGTCTTGTTTCTGTGTGTTCAGGCAAAGGGGGTGTATGAGAAGGTCGGGGAGGCGACGGAGACCGCCCTCTGCTGTCTGGTGGAGAAAATGAATGTGTTCGATACGGACCTGAGAGGTCTGAGCCCTGCTGAGAGAGCCACAGCCTGCTGTTCTGTAAGTGCTGAAGACATTCCCATGTCACTGCTGGGGTCTGATCTGTGTTTGGTTTGGATGCCGATGCTCAATAGAGTCTTTCAGCTGAGTTTCTTCCGTCATGTTGCTATGCTACATGTTAGCATTGATGCTTCCTTGTGTCTAAACATTTTCTGGATTGGACATGCTGCCTCCTGTAGGGGTCTAGCCAAAAGGAGACCAGAGTACATGATTCATTCATACTAAACATGTAAACATATAATTCATACTAAACATTTTTCCCCAAGTTCTTCACTGACAGGGAACAAAGGGGAAGAGAACGTTTTCACAGCTTTTTTACTGATAAACTGGCCCAAAAACAGTTTCTAAAGATCAAAAAAGAGCTTGCAGACATTGCTTGTGTCCAGGGCTCGTAATTAACTCCCACTAACTCTCCAAATGTTGGTTAGTAACCATGTTGGTGGGTATAAATTAAAAGTTCCTGTCTAGTTCAGCAGGTGATGAATGATTCAAATCATTTAGTTATTAACTGTACAGTCGTCCTCAAAATTGTTCATACCCTACAATTAAAACGGGAAAAAAACAGCTGCCATTGAAATAAGTTGAAATTGGTAAAAGTAATAATAAATAAAATTTTTATAAAAAATCATGACACTGATTTTGAATTGTGGTTCAACGGAAATATTCAAACAAACAAACAAACAAAAATTAAAACAAGTAAACAAGCACAATGGGGCTCCAAAGCTAAAATTTTGTTGTGCAACGCTTTGAGGCAATCAGGTGTTTTCTGTAATGTTCAAAAAGACTTCTGCACCTCTTCACGGGTATTTTGGTCCACTGTTCTGGAACAAGGTGCTCTAATGTTCTGGGACAGTTTTTGTTTGTTTATTTTTTAAATGATTATTTTTAACCACAATTTAAAAGCAATGATTTATTTCACTAGATTATAATTTTGTCTTTTTTTTATTATTAGTTTCTTTAGTTTCTTATTAGAATTACTATTGTGAATTTAGCCTTTTCTGTAATTGGAGGGTATGAATAATTTTGAGGACGACTGTATATACTAGCATTTATATACTATCTATACTCAGGGTTATACAGTATTTATCGCATTATTTGAACCAACCAGTTTAAATAAAACTACTTGTGACATCATATTTGGCTTTGACTGTGACTAATTTGCTCTCACTTCATGATAAAAATATCAGGATATGTTTCATGTATCTATATTCAGCCTAAATATTATGGATGCACAATAACCTTTTTTAAAAACCGACACTGATAAATTTAATCTCCTAAGGCCCATACCGATAACAGATAACGGATAACAGATACCCATATAAACACACATACCCAATCATGACATCAAAACTATAAACAAAACCAAAAAGACTTTTCACTCTTTAAATGAAGAAATATTTGTTTTTTCCAGTGAAAATCTATCATCAGGCCTCTCAAACATTTTCTACGGGAGAGGGGCCATAAAAAAATGGGGAGAAAATATGTATATGATGCTTCGTGTCTACATTGTGTATACCTCTCAATAAAGATTTAATTTAAAAAAGCCTCTCAAACATTTTCTAAAAGATATAAAACAAAGCTATTAGATATCTCAAATGCACATCATCTTGAATTAGGTGCATTGCTTACTGATACAAAAATAAAGGCTCCTGTAACTGATGCAAATACATGCATCGGAATTAAAAACTGAAAAAGTCCAATCGAGGAGTTAAATAAAACATTGAAAATGATGCACTGACAAGGAAGTACACCTGTTGCGCATGTGGAACAGAAACATACTTGAGTACGTCAGAGACGTTGCTGAAGAAAAAAGCGAGAAATGAGTTACAAAAACTAAAACTACCAAGAAGCTGAAGTGGAAAGCCACAAGAAGCAAGAAAAAGACTTTTCAACTTTAAAAACAGAAAATTAGGTTAAAAGACAACACGAGTGAACAACATATGCATGAAACCTGGACTAGCGGTTTGAACTGGGTGTTTACTCAGAATAAACGTGTGTTTAGTCAAAGTGAGCGCTCCATTTAAACAGCTGAGCTCTGAGACACCACAGTATGTCCTCACCTCTGATCAGGTTTGGTTTATATTTCCAATAATTCAGTGTTGTCTTCATCTCTTCTGTTTTTTAGAATTAATTCATTTATATTTGAGATATTATACAAAGAAGCATCTTGAATCATTTAAATGTTACTTCTATGAAATGAATGTTCAGGTTAATCATATTCCAGATACTGAGTTGTATGCTGATATGAAGTTTGGTCCGACTTCTACAAACCGTCTTTCTTTTGTTTCCATGTTTTACCTCCAGGTGATCAAGCAGCTGATGAGGAAGGAGTTGACTCTGGAGTTTTCCAGAGACAGGAAGTCCATGTCAGTCTTCTGTTCGTCCAATAAGCTCAGCAGATCCACGTCTGGAGCCAAGATGTTCGTCAAGGTCAGCTCCACACCACGTGATGGGGCACTTGGTGGTTTTTTTGGACAGTCATGTCCTCATCTTGTCTCATGTCTCCTCAGGGAGCTCCAGAGAGCGTGTTGGAGCGCTGTAGTTATGTCCGGCTCAGTGGCTCTGCCCGCGTGCCGTTGAGCCCGACTGTTCGAGAGCAGCTGCTGTCCACGGTTCGGGAGTGGGGCTCGGGACGAGACACGCTGCGTTGCCTCGCCATGGCAACCAGGGACGCGCCCCCGGACATCCACGTCCTCAACCTTGAGAACTCAGCAGTGTTTGCTGATTATGAGGTGATTATGATGATGGTTGCAGTGATGATGATGATGATCATGGTGGTGATGGTGATAAAGATGTTCATAGTGATGGTGTGGATGATAATGTTGATGATGTTGACGATGATGACGTTGATGGTGATGATGATATAATGATGATGGTGTTCCTCACAAAGATGATGTTGATTACAGTGATGGTGATAGTGATGATGATGATGATGTTGACGATAGGGATGGTGATAGTGATGGTGATAATGATGATGGTGATGATGATGATGTTGACAATGATGTTATTTACAGTGATGGTGATAATGATGGTAATGATGATGATGGTGATGATGTGTGGTAGTGATTATGATGATAAAAATGATGATGGTGGTGACGATGATGATGATGGTGGTGAAAATGATGATAATGGTGATGGTGGTGATGATGAAGGTGATTACGATGATGCTGATGATCATGATGATGATGTGATGATAATAATGATACGATGACTATGATGGGGCTGATGACGATGATAATGATTGCGGTGATGATGATGATGATGATGTTAAACTTTAAACTCCACCGCTGCGGCTGCCTTACACTCTACAGTTGTGGATGTTTTAGCTTCAGTCATATTGAATCCTCTGGGAGTGAATGAGGTGAAAACTGTGACATCTGAACCTCATCCTGTCCTCATCCCTCCATCTCTTGTCTTCTCCAGTCCGACCTGACCTTTGTAGGCTGCGTTGGGATGCTGGACCCCCCGAGGAAAGAGGTACTCGGCGCAGTACGAATGTGCCGGCAGGCTGGGATCCGAGTCATCATGATCACAGGTAATCCTGCACACGCACTAAACACACCTAGAATCAGTCACCTTCAGCGGTTGGAGCTTGTCATTAGTAAATAGTCTGGAATCAGGGAGGAAAACTCATGTCTGAAACTAGAGACACACCGGTGCTGCTGGAACATGGTTTACATGCCGAGTCCTGCAGTTTAAAATCCACCTAATAAAGATACTAAACACTGACTGAAGGCTGCAGAACAGCAGTCTGGAGATGTAGTTCAGACATCAGTATGCTGAGAAGCAGGATACCCCGAGCTGGTTCTGAGAGTTGGAGCTGATCTAAAACAGAATGAGATAAAGCAGCTCAGCATCTGATCTCTTCATACCAACGACGTGATGTCAGGAGTCAGTGGATGTCGTGTTCCTCTTCAGAACTGGAAAACAAAAAACTGAAAGACTGTGACCATCACCATCATCATCAATCAGGAGAGGCTCAGAGTAGAGCTGCTGCTCTTCCTCCTCCAGATGAGCCAGATGAGGTCTTCTGGAGATGTTCTACTGGGAGGAGGTCCCACACAGTGGATGACACCATAGCTGTGTTTGAAATCATCCACTCATCCACTCTCCCCGTTCCCTACATAGTGTATATGATGTAGTCCACTAAATCATGTAAACTCTGTAGGGAACGACGGGATGAGATTTCGGACACTATATGGGGTGATGTCAGCAGATGCGCCAGGTATAGCTGCGATGTGCAGTAGCGGTAGCTAACAGTTATTAACAATTTTAAAATGTCAACTCATCTGAAAAATTCCAACAAAAAATTAACTTAGATCATTGATCTTTGCAAAACATTTAAACTTATAACCTAATGAAAAACAAGAAACTTGTTTTTTTCATTGTTATTATAGTTTTTTTAAGACATGAAGGTTTAACATGTCAATGTAACTAATGTTCAAACTGTATCTGTTCTTTAACTTGTCAATAAAGTCAAAACAAAACAAACAGTTATGAACAATAGAAGCTTTCCTGCTACGAAGAAATACCGTTATTTTTAAAAGCTACGCAACAACGCTGCTAAAGCAAATGTTGGTATTTTAACATAACTTACATTTATATACGAAAGAGTAGTTGCACTCCACTCCCAGTTTCCGCTGCTGCAGATTTGTTAGTATTATATGGAACTGCCAATAAAGCTTGGATTTAAGAAAAAAAAAAAGTTCCTGCTGCTCCGCCATTTTTGTTCTTCTGTAATCACAAAAGACGACCGCATCGCATTGTGGTATACACGAGTAAAATGTAGGGTACATTGCTTGTACATTTACATTTGCAGTGCATTGTGGGTATTTTGTAGTGGACGATGTAGTGGATGAAAAGTAGTGAAGAGAATTCTAACAATACTACAATGTTGTTGTAGTGTTGTTCATCCAGGTCATGGCTGGATGAGCTGCAAGCACTGAACAACCTGAGCCAAGATGCAGAAGATGGGTGGATGGATGGATGCATGGATGAATGGATGCATGGATGGATGCATGGATGAACAGATGGATGGATGAATGCATAGATGCATGAATGAATGTGGTCCAGGCATCCAGTACTGACACGCAGCACTCATGTCCGTCTTCTCAGTCTGTCTGCTTTGTCTGGTTTAAGACAGGAGCTTTTTCTTCATTGATCATAAAACAAACGGTAGTAAATCTCTGATAAATGCAGACGCAAACATCAGGGCTGCCGACTCATCGCTGGACCTGCTTCTCAGGAAGTCATCAGAACCATAAACAGCAGCTTTGCCTTCTTTGTGTCCATCCAGGTGACAACAAAGGGACGGCACTGTCGATCTGCAGGAGGGTGGGCATCATCACCGAGCAGGAGGAGGAGCAGGTGGGCGCGGGAGTCAACGGCGGGCTGACGGGGCGGGAGTTCGACGAGCTGCCGCCTCACCTGCAGCGTCAGGCTTGCCAGACGGCGCGCTGCTTCGCTCGGGTGGAGCCGGCCCACAAGAGTCGCATCGTGGAGTATCTGCAGAGCCTCAATGACATCACCGCCATGGTGAGAGGCTTTCTGATCACTGAGACGGCAAAGAGATAGATTTTCTTTATCTTACCTGCACGCTTAATAGATAAACAGGTTACGTTTTATTGGTAGAATAGAGTTCAGATAAATGAGGGACCTTCTCCTGCTGCCCTGATGTTCTCCTGTTTTTATTTCATCCCGTCCTCGGTTATACAGGACAAACAAAGCTTCCCTCTCTCCAGTTCACAGCTGGAGGGACATAAGCAGCGGAGAAGAAAAGAAAGAGAAAGTGAATAAAAGAAAATGATTGACAGCTGTCTCCCGGCTCTGTTCGCTCTGCTCCAGACAGGTGATGGGGTGAATGACGCTCCGGCTCTGAAGAAGGCTGAGATCGGCATCGCGATGGGCAGCGGCACGGCGGTGGCCAAGTCAGCCTCAGAGATGATCCTGGCTGATGACAACTTCTCCACCATCGTGGCTGCCGTGGAGGAGGGCAGAGCCATCTACAACAACATGAAGCAGTTCATCAGATACCTCATCTCCTCCAACATCGGCGAGGTGGTCTGGTGAGTGGGACTGACCCGGAACTGGTCCTGGTTTTAGACCGATCCAGACTTACAGCCTGTTTTCCTCTGCAGTATTTTCCTGACAGCGGCTCTGGGCATGCCTGAAGCGCTGATCCCAGTCCAGCTGCTGTGGGTCAACCTGGTCACTGACGGTTTCCCAGCAACCGCGCTGGGCTTCAACCCCCCAGACCTGGACATCATGTCTCGCCCTCCCCGCTCCCCCAAAGAGCCGCTGATCTCCAGCTGGTTGTTCTGTCGCTACCTCATCATTGGATGTGAGTCCTGTGCCTGAAACATGGTGACATCATGATTCCATCAAATAATCCAGTTTAGAAGAGATCTGCTGTCTCTGTCCGTCTCTCTGGATCCCAGCAGATGGCGTCTCCCCACCATCCTCCTCCTCCTGATGAGGAAGGAGCTGATATCATTTATAATTACCTTTCTGAGGTTCCGTCCATATGAAGTCAAACTCTGGCCTAAATTCACAAATTTTTCACCAAACCAGCCTCTCATCCATACGAAGCCGGCATTTCGGGGGTCTGCAAATCATCCTTTTTTTATCAAGCCTTCAGAGTGGGAAGACTTTGAAACGCCTTTGTGTGGTTCCATCTTTAAGCTCGGACCGCAATTTTTTTTTTCTTACACGCATGCGTCATAGCTTCGCCTCTAAACCCACATGCGCTACACTAAGGGGCAAACTCCGCCTAGAAAGTGAAGCTCGCTCGCGTTGAAATAGTGTATCCTCCCTTCATGCTAGGGGCTGGCTCAAGAGCGAGCAAATCCCCATAGACTCCCATGTTAAACGCCAACTTCAAAAGAAATAAAAGGTTTAAGTTTGGTTAAGAAATACTTTGGTTTATTAGGTCAAGTTTCCTTCATGTAATGTGAGGGGGTGAATTTTTTTATAACTCATTGTTTAGATGTTATTTATTCTTAAATTACAATAATTAAGGGCGTGTCCTTATGATTGACATGCGGAGACCGGAAGCTCCGCCTGCCGACCGGAGGCTCTAGTTAGCTCCTTCTTTGCTCTTAATAAGGTCTCAGTTTGTTAAGAGTGAAAACGGCGGTGTTTAGTCAGTGAATTGCAAGTCTAAGCGTGTCTTACCTTACCATGCCGCTTGGGGGCTTTCTTTGTTAGCTCCTCTTAGTTTCGTGTTAGCTCAGTTAGCGTTTAGCCCACAGTACGTCAGCTGTCAATCATTTGCCCCGCGGCCGCGCTGTGCCCATTTTAGTATTTTCCTGGAGTGACAACGTACGTGACACGGCACGATGGCGACGGTAAGACACGCCCACCTGGCTTCACATTTCTCTATTCAGAAGAGACCGGAAGCTACGTCCAGTAATTATATACAGTCTATGGCTACACTACAACAGTGTTGATTGGTTGCTGCTGGTACCTGTTCGCCCACTCGTACTTGCCGCCATCTTTTTGGTTTGGTTGTTCTTCTTCTTCTTGGGGTTTCGGGCGGATCGCAACTTTAGATCGGAGCATTCGGTTTGGCTGTTTTACGTTGTATACATATTTCTGTGCATGCCCAATATTTTGTTGCCTGTTTTGGCCTAATTTTGCTTTAGCACCACAGCGCCACTTACAGGCCTGGCATACATTTTGCAGCATTTCCATGCATTCGTGTGGTCGATCATATTCATTTTACGTCTCTGTCTTTAAGACAAACGTCCTGGAAAATATGAGAGTTTCGTGTTTGTTTTGACTTTGTGTGGACATGGTCTGAAACATGTTTTTATATATTATTTTCTAATTTCCTCCATGTTTCTTTCTACCCAGAGGAACTGAACCCTAATGAAACTCAGATTTTATTCTAGCCACCATAATTTTAGCCCACATGCATCAGTTTTATTAAAGTGAGATAATCAGTGAGTGGATTCCAACTTCCACACTGACTCAGGTAGCATTTTTCGGCCACGATGCTTTGTTTTTTGTAATACTTTATCACGTTCCTCATACACTCGTATGCAGAGTCGGGTTGTGGTGACATTGAGTGGTTGGGCGAACATACATTATATAGACCAACTGGATCATGTTTAACATAAAATCCCATTGTATTTACTAGATTTACTGTAAACTCAATATCATAATAGCATTAGGGCCTTTTTAACAAAACACTGTTATTCAGAGGGGTGCACTGATGGAAAATACTCTTTCTTCTCACACACATACACACCCTTGCTGCCCCACAAAGTAGTAATATATACAGTCGTCTTCAAAATTATTCATACCCCTCCAATTAAATAAAAATAAATAAATTTCACAATAGTAAATCAAATAATAAGAAACTTTAAAAAGTAATAATAAATACAAATTTACAAAATTATAATTTAGTAAAATAAAATATTGCTTTTGAATTGTAGTTGAAAGGAACAATTTTTAAAAAACAAAAAAACAAAACTGTTCCAGACATAAGAAAATACATTGCTTATAAAGAGTGGACCAAAATACCTGTCAACAGGTGCAGGCATCTGATTGGACGTTAAAGAAAACATTTGATTGCAGTGATTGCCCCAAAGTGTTGCTCAACAGCATTTTTGTTCAGGAGCTCCATCATGTTTGTTTACTTGTTTTATTTTTTGTTTGTTTGTTTTTAATATTAATGTTGAACAACAATTCAAAATCAGTGTCATGATTTTCATAGAATTTTTATTTATTATTTTTTTCGATTTCAAATTATTTCACCGGCTGCTGTTTTTTTTTTTTTTCTTTCTTTAATTGGAAGGTATGAATAATTTTGAGGACAAATATAAATGCATGTACATTGAGACATGAATAGTCTACTTTATCTTAAGAGCAGCTCAGCACGATGATTTACTGGGATGCAAACAGGAAAATCACCATCTCAGTGAAGTCAGGTGATTTCTGGATAAAGTCCAGCTTGACAGAAAGCAACATTTCAGTCTTTCCTGTACTTTATTACTTCTCTTAAGTGTGCCGAAGCTTCACCATTTAGCTAGGCTAGCTGTTAGCCAGTCCTCTCTGACAGCAAGTTACACAAAAGCTGCAGTTTTGGTGCTTTTCCTTCCGTGTAAGTCTGACATCTTTTTGATGATGTGCCCCCAGTTTTTACACTTATCATTTTTCCTCTAAAAACATTGAAGAGGAAACAGATATAATTGATGATAATTAACCTTGTTCGCAATGACGTCCGTCACTGACACAAGTTTGATTACACACACACACACTGTCACAATTTGTTCTCAAGTCAAATCATCGGTCATTGGCCCAAATCCACCAGTGTTGGGCTGCACAGATTTAGCCTAAATAAGCTGCAAATGAAGAGGGCGTGCCGTGGCCACACTACCTGTGATGTCAACACAAAGTCAGATAAAACTGTGTTGCTCCGTTTGGGTTGAAGATAATTTGCCCATATTTACAGATTTTGTGTTTTGAGTGCAGGTTTGGCTCTGTAAATTGGTTGACGTCAGTAAATTCTTCATCATGCCACTAGAGGGAGCAAGAGCACCACCAGTGGTTTGAGAACAATGGCTCTAACCTATGAAACAGCGTTCATGTAGAAAAGAGTCCATTTCCATCTCCTGCTCTGTCTTTGAAGGTGTGTTCAGCCTGAACTCGGTGAAGCCTTTGGGAAATCGCATGTTTCTGATTGCAGGTTATGTGGGAGCAGCCACCGTGGGAGCTGCTGCCTGGTGGTTTATGGCAGCTCATGATGGACCAAAACTTTCCTTCTATCAGCTGGTAAACCTCTTTGTTTCTCCTGCAAGGATCAAGATTAGATTAGTTTAATGTTTGGACAGGCTCTTGGCAGCAGGAGTGCATTAGTGTTTCTGTGTCGAGTGAAGTAGCTTCAGGTGCCATCCAACATTTCAGAATTACAGAATATGAAATGTGTAACCAGAAAGCAAATATATAAATGGTGTTTTACACCATGAAGCTTGAAGAAAAGACAAAAGCTGTTAATGACTCCAAAAGAATGTAACAGAAACGGTTTCTATGCTCCCAGTAAAGGGTGTGTGACATGTCTTCTCCCCACTGGCTCCTCCACAGTCCCATTACCTGCAGTGCAGCGAAGGCCACGTGGAGTTTGCTGGTGTGCAGTGTTCAGTCTTTGAGTCTCCGTATCCCATGACCATGGCCCTGTCCGTGCTGGTCACCATAGAGATGTGCAACGCCTTGAACAGGTAAGATCCAGCTGAGAGCCTGGTCCCACAGCTTTAAACTGGTTGATTCAGATAATATTTCCATTTAACAGGAACCTGGGTTAACAATGTGCCAAAATAAAATGGTGCCATGACTAAAATGATGGCATAATACAAACATGGTGAATTAAATCCCGGATATAAAGTTGCTAGGATGTTTACATGGAGGTGTGGTCAAAATAAAGCAACTGATGTAAAATGGAGCTCCAACTTTACTTGAAACGTTGAAATAATTATTTTGGAGGAATAAATGAACTGAATGAATAAATAAATGCTGGGATAAAGTCATGGCTGGTGGTTCAACCATGTCAGTCTGACCAGGAGACGGGCTGCAGAGGCGTCTGAGCCTCCACCGGCAGGGAGACCCTGACCCTGGGCCAGAACGAGCCAATCCAGCCCTGCTTGAGCATCGATAGTGGAGACGCTACTGGCCCTGACGCACATTCACTCGCTTACTTTGGCCTGATGATGTCACAGCAGCTGCTTTGTGTAAAAATTCTGCAGAAAAACATGAAATGCTGATTTAAAGGTCTGCTTTTATGCTTTTAGTCTGCGTATTTTCCGGACTATCAGTCACACTTTTTTTCATAGTATGGCTGCTTCTGCGACTTATATATCAGAAGTTATTTATACAATTTAACATATTTTTAAGTGTCAATTCGTGCTGCCTGACACAACCCAAGGATGTTTATCCTTCTTAATCATGATGTTTATGATCATTTGCAGGCGTTAACTTTGGAATCTGAGTGATTGGGGAATTTTTCGCAGTACCAAACTAGATATGAAAAATCCAAAAATCACTATTTTAAAAGAAATATACACTGGACTCATAGTCCAGTGCGAGAGGGATGCACAACAACCATTTTTTAAAACTGATACCAATAACCGATAAATTTCAGCTCCTAAAGGTCGATACCTATAACTGATACCGATAACACACATATATACATAATTATACCAAATCAAAAACTTCCAACTGTATGGGTTAGTTAGTGTATAAAATAAGACGGGGACAGTAGCTTGGAAGCAGCTTGGGGTCTCCCCAATATCTCAGCGAGAAAAGCTTAAAAGTGGGATTTTCATGTTCTGCATCTCAGATCTTAAAAATTCCAACTTTGCAAATGCAACTTATGGAAAAAGAAAAAAAAAAGAAGAAAAAGGAAGAAGAGGAAAACCTCGGGAGCGACTTATAGTCCGGAAAATACGGTAGTTTGTTTCACTGTTCACACGTCTGTTCTCTGTCCAGTCTCTCAGAGAACCAGTCCCTGCTAAAAATGCCTCCCTGGTCAAACCCCTGGCTGGTGGGGGCCATCTGCCTCTCCATGGCCCTGCACTTCCTCATCCTGTACGTGGACCCACTGCCGGTAAGAATGCGTGAACTCGGTGTGTATGAGGACGTTGTACGGGACATCTACAGCTCATCCTTCACTGATCCATCATCTTTGCTCCACCAGGTGATTTTCCAGATACGACCTCTGTCCTGGACTCAGTGGGTGGTGGTGTTGAAGATGTCACTTCCTGTCATCCTGATGGATGAGGCCCTCAAGTTCCTGGCCCGCAACTACATCGAGCCCGGGAGCCAGATCCAGGTCAGAAGTGGCGTCCGTGCCGCTCATGTCCTGCGGTGGTATTTTCTCTGTCTAACCTTTGTCCCGTTTCCTGAAGACGATAGAGGAGGAGGAGCTCCAGAGGTCGCGGGCCGGAGAGGGGCTGGTTGGAGCGGTGATGTGGAGGCTCTGTCAGTCAGTGAGGGGCGTGTCCTGGTCATTCGTCCTGATTTCTGCACCGCTGGTGATCTGGATCTTCAGCCTGGACTCTGATATCACCAACATCTTCTGGGAATGATGGGAGGAGGACGGGATGGGTGAGCTGCAGGGGGAGGAAGATGGAGCTAAAGATGGTGGAATGTTAGGTGGAGTACATGAGGCTGAGACCATGTGGAAGGAAAGGGGTGTGTTTTAGTTACATGGCGTGAAGAGAAAGAGGAGGATGAGGAAGAGGAGGGAAACATTCTGCCAACAGACAATCAAAGATGGGAGGTGTACGGTGGATTTCTGTGTAATAAAGGTGCTGTGTGGAGCGTTTTACTCTTCAACCACATCTCTTACTGCTTCACTTTTCTGTTGTTAGTTGGTCCTCAGCATAAAACCTAATTACAGATTTCACCTCAGACCGCTGATCAATAAATCAGCTTTCACTACATTTAACTAAACTAAAACTTTTACTGAATGAATCAAAGATTAACGTTGTTAAAAGAGATCAATAAATAACACTGGAATAAAAGTGAAACATGGTCAAAGTATTCGATTGCTTGATTTTTTTCATCATTTTTACTCCAAAGAGTTTGACTTTGTTTCAAAAACTAGAGCTGGATTAACAGCTAGCTTCTGAACAATGGTTGACCTGGTTACACTGGTTGAACTGGTGAAACATTTAGAAATGGGTTGAAGCGTCCAGCTGAAACAGCGGGACGTCCTCTCAATTCTCTCTGTTCAGTTTGTCCCATGTTTTTACCAGATGAAGGTCAGACAGGTTCATAGATACTGTTAGCTGCCAGCTAATGTTTCATCTGTTAGCTTAAAAACAAATGTTCCAGCTGGTTCTGCAGCCGAGTCTAAATTCTGACTAAACAGAACCTGAGTTCATTACGGACTGGTTTATTGAGAACCTGAGCTCATTGCAGAACCTGAGCTCATCTATGGAACCTGAGTTTATCTGCAGAAACTGAGCTCATCTGCAGAACCCGAACTCATCTACAGAACCTGAGTTCATCTGAGACCTGAGCTTTCTGCAGAACCTGCTCATCTGCAGAACCTGAGGCTCATCTGCAGAACCTGAGCTCATCTGCAGAACCTGAGCTTATCTGCAGAACCTGAGCTCATCTGCAGAACCTGAGCTCATCTACAGAACCTGATCTGCAGAACCTGAGCTCATCTGCAGAACCTGAGCTCATCTGCAGAACCTGAGCTCATCTGCAGAACCTGAGCTCATCTACAGAACCTGAGCTTATCTGCAGAACCTGAGCTCAGAACTTATCTGCAGAACCTGAGCTCATCTGCAGAACCTGAGCTTATGATGCTCATCTGCAGAACCTGAGCTCATCTGCAGAACCTGAGCTATCTGCAGAACCTGAGCTCATCTGCAGAACTAGCTCATCTGCAGAACCTGAGCTCATCTGCAGAACCTGAGCTCATCTGCAGAACCTGAGCTCATCTGCAGAACCTGAGCTCATCTGCAGAACCTGAGCTCATCTGCAGAACCTGAGCTCATCTGCAGAACCTGAGCTCATCTGCAGAACCTGAGCTCATCTACAGAACCTGAGCTCATCTGCAGAACCTGAGATCATCTACAGAACCTGAGATCATCTGCAGAACCTGAGATCATCTCAGAACCTGTTCATCTATAGATCCTGAGCTTGTCTACGGTACCTGAGCTCGTCTACCGTATATGAGCTCATTTTTGTGTTGCAATAAACGTAAAGTTAAGTTTGAGCTTCCGGGAGAAGCTGGTAAATCATGAAGAGGAAAGCTGGTTGGAAAATGTTACACACGGCACCTTTAACAGAACACACACCATCTTTCCATTCATGCTTAAATGACACTAATAATAATAACAGTAGTCCAGGTGTTAACAGAAACATGCCAACATGAATCTTTGTCAGACTCCATCAGTCTTTTTGTTTCACTCCATTTCTCATCATCCTCAGAACTTCTTGTAGGAACTAAAACAAACGTGGACCAGTACGAAGTTTCAGAACCTTCCTTGTCTAACAAGTTTCAGGGTCTAGAGTCTTTTACAGGATCCTGCAGAAACCAGTTGGTGATGTTCATCCCTGTGGCTTCTCAGAGGATTGGACTCGCCTGAAACTGAGTCAGGATCTTTATTTGTCTTTGTTCTGTTAGAGCGATCGTTTAAATGTTGTTTTGTGTCTGAAACTGAAAAGTCTTAAGTGGAAGTTGACCTGAGCAGCTGACGTCTGGTTCTTCAGAGATCCTGAAGCTCCAGAGACCGGCTGGAGCTGGATTTAAGCCTTTAACCTGGATGGATGAAACTAGGCTGATATTTCTTAGGAGATGTTGATTTCTGTCTGAGCACAGGAAACATTTCTGTCCTCCCAACATAGAATCAACATCTAAACGATGTAAACCAGCTGATACATGCGTTTGTTTTCTTGACTGATTATTTGTCATTTGTTTTTTCGCCCTCTGAACGAACCCTGCTCAGTTCTCTGCTACGCTGGTGTATTTACTTGCTTCCTTTCATTTATCTGCTTTGTTCGTGTCCAGCTGAAGCTGCAGGTCGTTTCATGTGTTGGATGAGCAACGCGGCAACTTTAATCTGGAGACCGCAGAGAAAGATCAGGGTTCAACTTCCTGTTTTCTTTGTTGCCATGTGACATCTGTGTTTTTTAAATGAGTAACTCTTGTTTGAATCACATGTTGCCCTGAAAGTGAAAATAATTACTGGGAAGTTTGTGTCGGGTTACTCGCTGCTGAGGTCTCGCTTCCTCTGCTGGCAGCTGGCACCATGCAGCGGTATCCTATAATCACTACAGTAGATACGACATGACGGCATTTGGAACGTCCACACTGGCGGCCATCTTGCCACAGTCACCTGAATGTGCCCGCCATGATTTCAATGGTGCAATAACTTTGTAAATAACTACAGCTTGCTCAGTTTTCAACCAATTTTCAAATGATTTAGTTTGTTATAAACATTAGAGATGTAGCTATGAGTCTGCATCCTTATTGATAATTGGAACTAACATTTCTAGAGCAGAGCAGAGCTAAAACCATGGACTTTCATTTGAAAATAAACAGACAGGAGCATTGAATATAATATAAAGTATGCACAATTATCAATAATGGGCTACTAAAACTGAAAACAGAATGGCAAAATTTTTATATATACCCCTTTTACAGATACCGACTATATCCATGTGACCCATGCTTGACATCACCATCAATCAATCAATCTTTATTTATAAAGCACTTTACAATAACAGTGGTTAATCAAGGCGCTGCACACGCAAAAAAAGCAAGTGTAAAATTTAAAACACATATAAAACCACATATAAAACAGCAGATAAGAAAATATTTCACAATGTGAAATTCTCAGGTGTCGAAGGCCAATCTAAACCGATGGCATGTCAGCCTGGACTTAAAACGGGGCAGGTCCATGATGGCGCGCAACTCCAGGAGCAGGCCCGGTCACCCCACTGTTTGCTCCTGGACCGTGGGACCACCAGCAGGTGTTGTTCAGCTCTGCTGGGATGGTGAGGGGTCAACACCATGACAACTAAAATGACACAAACCATCAACCCAGTTATCAGAACCCCAAAGCAATATTTGTGGCTCCTGCATTTGGTTATAATTATTGATAAGCTGCAGTTTCATAACTACATCTCAGACATTTATAACAAACCAAAGCGTTTGAAAATCAGAAGGAAACTGAGCGAGTGATGGTTGTTTAAAAGGTTCATGCACCTTTATATCAGTGTAATCAGCCGGTAAGATGGCCACCAGTGCAGGTGTTCAACTCCATTTGCCAACAGCGGGGGCGCCGTGTCTAATATGTTGCAGTCTGCACACTGCGAAGTGAACAGACTACGTCAGCAGCGAAGTCCACACACTCTGAAGCAGCCTCCTGAAACGGTACACTGCTGAAACGGGACATCCTAGCCAACGAGAATTTCCCATAGTGCTCCAGTCCTGTTGCATAGCAACTGCAGACTCCACAGCTAAAGACGACATTCTTTGATATGTTGTGCAAACTAAATTGGAACCAGACATTTTATACCTTTTCATTTAGTTACGTGAACGTTACCACCCCACTAACCGCTCGTTAACACCTGAATAATGTTAAACAAATGCATTTTCTGAGGAAAAAACTCTTTTTAAGCTTGTCTGTTTTTTTTTTTTAATTTTCCACAGAGAAACTGTTGTTTCTAATGGGTAAATACTTCATGTAACGCTTAAAAATCCACAAATATCCAAATATTACACTCGTAGCTCTGCTGCTTATTCCCTCCCATCTTGTGCGCAAGGAATTCTGGGATAGGCGAGGCCACGAAGGATGTATCAGGATCATCAGGATGCATTTATCCTTTGTTTCAGGCCAAACGGAGTGCGGGTTTGGAGGGTGGGTTCAGAGGGTCCCTCAGACGTTATTTAACTGGGACAGCACGTGACGCGCCGCTGTGACGTATGTAGCCGACGAATCCGCACTTCGCAGTGTGCAGATGCAACATGAGACACAGCGATAGGATATCGCTGACCGGCGCCTCCTGTCAGCAACCAGCATCAGCCGACTTCTGTTTCCAGCCTGCTGATGTTGTCATGAAGGTTCATTTTTCCAATCGTTCAGCTCCTGATGATTTTTTTCCTGTAAAACTGTTTCTCTGTTAAATGAATTCTCAAAATCTTATTTAAAGCAATTTCCCTCAAAAATGCATTTTCCCAACTAGAAGCCCAAAAAACATCACATGCTTTTTATACCATTTATAAAACACTTCTTTTTCCTTTGAGACATTTTTTTAATTATTTTGTTTATTTTTAATTTATTTGACTTTCTGTGATGATTAATTATTATTAATTATTTATCTGAAACAATAGAAAAAGTTTCTGTTTGGTTTATTTTTGCTTTTTTTTATGTTTTAGCCAGAAATGAAGAAAACGTGTAACTGTGCATTTATTGCAATGAAAGTTTTTTTTTACATCATTAAATCAGAATAAACATATAGTTGTTCTGTGCAAAAAAAAAATCTCTTTCAATGAATTTATGAATATTTGGTGGCTCTGCCTGGAGGAAGTTGGTTGTTTGTTTACTCTGCTGAGCTCTGTTCATGACTGACTCTCCTGTTTAAATAAAGCTTAAAGTGTAGTTAAAAAGTCTTCCTGCTTCTCCAAATTTTCTCTGATTTACTGGATTTTCTTTCTCACCTGTTTCAGTTCATTCTTCTAAGGATGTTTGCTGTTTTTGGAAATGATGTGATGGGATGCAAATAATAAAATGATTTAAAAACTCATGTCCATGTTTTGTTCTGTCCACAAATCATTTATCAGAGTTGTTTAAGAAACCTTTTTGTTACTTAGCGGAACATCTCAGCTCTGCAAAACAAAACCCTTTCGTATAAAACTACACACATTTGTAAAAATAATTATTCATATAATCTCCTTTACTTCCTCAGGTGATAAAACCAAAACCTTTTATTACTTCAGCTTTTCTCATGATTACTGAGAAAGAAAAAGAAAGAACAGAAATCACTTCAGTGAACGCTGCAGACCGATGAGAACATTTATTATTGTGCTCACGTCCGTCAAACATGGAGTCACAACCACGTTTCAGAGGAAACCTCTGATGTCTCGTTGAGCTATTGTTTCTTCCAGCTGCATAAGACCTTAGCAACATTACAGGAAATATTTTCAGTTGCAGATCCAATCCAGCTTTATTTCTAAAGCACTTTAAAAACTGCATATAAATTTGACAAATAAATACAAAATACATAAATAATGTAAACGACGTGAAAACAGTAAAAACTCAACTCAATGAGAGAAAAGCACCAGAGACAAAAAATGTTTTCAGCAAAGTTTTATAAACAGAAAAGGAATTTGCCTGATATGCAGAGGAGGCTCCACAGGTCAGCCATGGAGGATGCAGAAGTTTCACCCTCTGAATTCCTGCCAATGAAGTTGCTTGAATATAAAACTTTTTACGGCAGGATTCAGGTTGCGTTCACAGAGAGACCTGATGGACGTAAATAATCAAGGGGGGCTTATAGGAAAAAGAAAACCCAAGGGGAAAAAGGAGAGCGGCCCAAGAGAAGGTGGGGGGGGGGGGGGGGGGGCCCGCGGGAGAATAGAAAGGGTTAGTGGGGATACAAAAAAACCATCAAAAAATGGAAAAAAAATAGAGGAATATAGGGATAGGGGGGGGCGGGGGGTATTAGGAGGTCGCTAGCCCCGACCAACACTACACCAAAAGGGACCCTGGTTTTCCAATGTGCACTATCCTGAAGCTCTTACCGCTGAGTACTTCCTTTCCTTCGTGCATCCGTCGTTTTTTGTTTTTTCTTTTTTTTTCCTTCGAGAGTTCGAGTGACTGGCGTCTGCTCCAATCATGAGCTTATTCCCACACGACGTCATGTCCTTAGTTCTGTCATTGGCTGGTGATATAAACAGAAATCTCCACCCAGAAACGTCCCAAACACAATAAAACAAAGCTAAAGAGCGAATTACAGGCAGGGGGGGAGAGAGATGTATTCAAACGCGCCACGGCACACGAGTAGCGGCCCAAAGGCGCAGTTTGAGATGACTTTCCACTTGCACAAGTCTAACGTTGATTTTCAGGGGGAAACCTCAGAATCTACCTTTAAAAGAGTGCAGCACAAGTTCCAGCTTTTTTCCGGAAGTTCGCCTCCCCTCTGGTGACAAGTGGAAGTGACGCTAATGTCGTGCACATGCATGAGCTGCTTCGACTGCGTTGGTCTCTAATTTAACCCACATTACACTCAGTCTGAGCCCAGAGTTACAGCCACGATGTCTGCTGAAGTAATAAAAAAGTAATAAATCTGCAAGTTGTTTACGGTTTGATCGTTGAGTAAACTGACAGACTGTATGCTAACGGTAGCAACAGGCTAACGCTGGCGTGTAGTTCAAATATCTAAATTCACAGGCTGAGACCACGATTACCTTATAAAATAACTGCATCAACTAAATTTAACAAGTGGCTGCAGTGGATGTCTTCCCCAGGAACAACCATATGGCTCTCTGCCGCATTTACATGCTAAAAACTTAGCATTGCAATATTATGCATCCTTATTCAGTGATACATGACATTTACCTTGTTAGTGAGAAGAAGACCAACTGTGGGTCCCATTTTATTCCCGGACTGGATCGGAGCTCCCTCCTATTAGAAAAAAAGAAAGAAAAAAAGCTGCCCGGTTGTTTACTCCCGTCTTACTCCGGTGCCAGTGTTGTGCCTAAAAAAGTCCCCCTGCCGAGGGGACCGGTCAGACTCCAGTTTGGTTCTCTTCGTCTCACGAGACAAATCTTTTTTCTTTGTCTTACTGGAGTCTGAGTCGAGGCTTGAGATGCACCTGCTCTCCATTTTTTAGCAGGATGCTCAACATGCACGGACCTGCGGTGGCAGAAAATACCACACCGGCACAGACAGACGAACAAGAATGCACAGCTTGTCTCCCCTTCAAGCGCCCCTTGAGGTTTGGTACGCAAATTTCTCACAATAAGCATTCAGAAACAGTATTGAGAGACCACCGCAGTGAAGAAAGATCAGCTCATTCTACACATCAGGCAATTGTAAGAATGTATGGAGGAAAGAAAAGAATAGTATTTAACATTTAAACTTGTGCAATGCACCTTTAAGAGAAACATTTCATTGAGCTAGGAACTTGCTTTTACACATTGCATCTTAAATATTTTGTTAAGTGAAAGTCTTGAAAAAATCTTGGTTTGAGTCATTTATATATATATATATATATATATATATACAGACTACATCTACAAGAAAGGTCAGAGCAGACTCTACTTCTTAAGGAAGCTGAGATCATTCAACTTCTGCACCCAGATTTTGCAGATCTTCTACAAGTCTGTTGTGGAAAGTGCAATCAGCTTTGCAGCATCTGCTGGGGCAGCAGCATCAGAACCAGAGACTTGAAGGAACTAAACAAGCTGATCAAGAAAGCTGGTTCTGTGCTTGGAATAACTCTGGAGCCGCTGGAGCTGATCGTTCAGAAAAGAATGCTGCACAAGCTGATGAAGATGATGGAGGATTCTTCCTCCTCTCCACAACACGGTGAAGAATAAACAGACTGTGTTCAGTGGGAGGCTGCATCAGGTTCACTGTAGGACGGAGAGATACAGGAATTCATTCCTGCCAGCAGCATCACCCTAAAGAACAAAACTGACTGATTATTGTTGTTGTTTTGTTATTTTGTATGTTATATTGTTTAGAAAAAAAAAAAAAAGAGCGAGCCTATTACAATACTGAATTTCCCTTCTGGGATAAATAAAGTATTTTTCATTTTCATTTTATGATATCAGGTAAATTAAACTTATTATGACACATAAAACTTCAAAATACTGATGAAATATAGCTAAAAATGAGTTTTCAAGGCTAATTTAAAGATTAATAAGCTGGAGGTCTTCTGTCAAAAACTATTATCAAGAGAATTTTCACTTGTTCCTTTGGCAATTTTTTTTCAAATTACAAGCAAAAAAAAAAACCTTGTTTTAATTCTTTTTTCTTTTTTTTAAACTTATTTTAAGAGAACTTGACTGGCCTGCACAGAGTCCTGACCTCAACCCGATAGAACACCTTTGGGATGAATTAGAGCGGAGACTGAGAGTCAGACATTCTGGTCCAACATCAGTGTGACCTCACAAATGCGCTTCTTAAAGAATGCTCAAAAACTCCCATTAACACACTCCTAAACCTTGTGGACAGCCTTCCCTGAAGAGTTGAAGCTGTTCTAGCTGCAAAGGTGGACCAACGTCATATTGAACCCTATGGATTAGGAATGGGATGTCACTGAAGCTCATATGTGAGTCCAGGCAGGTGAACGAAGTGTAAGCCCTGTAACTATCAGGAAGGAGTACCAGCAGCTTTGATATGGATGAGCTGATGGAGGTCACTTTGTGTCTGCTGTGTTTACACGTTTGCAGCCTGGTGGACATGTTTAACTAACCGGTTCATAAACTGGAAAATATCTTCACGAGATGTTTCTGTGTCACAGATGAAAGAGGTTAAATGGTTGGTAAAAGGGTGTTTTCCTTCCCACTGTCGTGGGATTGGACCGGGTCAAGTCAAGATTCAATCCAATCTGTTGGTTTCCTTAGCTAGGCTGTTATGAATCTGACCTGAACTTTTCTGTCTGTTTAAGTGCCCCGAGGTGACACTGTCATGAATGGACGCTATACAAATAAAATTGAATTGAATTGAATTGGTAGGCAGTGCAACTAAAACCAGTTTGCTCCTTCACTATTAAGTTTTATTAACTGTGGAAATTTTTTTTCAGTGTAAACAATCAGAAGAAACTGATTAATAATGACGTGGCTTTCATTCTGCAATTTAAGGATAGACCGATACAAATTTTTTGAGGCCGATACCAATATTTTCTTATGACCTCTGGGACAGTTTTTTTTTTTTATTATTATTATTATTTCCAACAACAATTCAGAAGCAATATGTTATTTCACTAAATTATAATTTTGTCAATTTTTATTTATTATTAGTTTCTTTAGTTTCTTGTTATTTTAATTACAGTTGTAAATTAACCTTTTCTTTAATTGGAGGGTATCAATAATTTTGAGGGCGACTGTATATTTTAAAAGTTATGTAAATTATGCCGTGGTGGTATCTGCCAGCACATCCAACCTTCTAGCCGATACCAGCAAAAAAAAGCGAATATCAGTCTAAATTATGGGTGCTGTCCACATCCTTATTGTCACCACATGATGGTGCCAGTGAGCAGGGTAACTGGACATACTGGTCAGACTGGTGTCAGCAGAAAACTACTAAAAACTTTATTTTTAAAGAATTAGAATCCGACAAAAGCATGAAAATAAATCAGGTAACAGACGTCAAACTGAGCAAGTCCAACAGTGTGTTGTAGACGGTGTGTTTGTTTATGTGATAGGGGCAAGGTGGGGGCGGGGGGCAGCTTGAGCTCCATTTATAGACATAGAAATAGTCAATGTGAGCTCTCATGTGCCAGTAAATCCAGTGGTCACACAGAGGGAAGCAGAGAGAAAAGAAAACAGAAAGTCTGAAACAGAATCCGACTTCTTCCTGCAGGGAAGCAGAAACATCGGAGAAGACCTGCTGGATCATCTCTGTATGAAAACTGTCTGGTGGAGAAAGTAAGTGAACATTTCACCTCTTATTTCTGCAGGTTGCAGCCATCTGTGGTCTTTCCCTCCTGAGACACTAAACAGCTGATTACAGGACACCAAGCCACCACAGGCGGTCCTGCTTCTGTGTTCATTAGAAAAGATGCTAAAACACGACCTCTGAGACTGAACTGCAAGAAAAACATGCAACAGGAGAATAAGATCCTTCCTCCTATTAGCAAGAAAAGAGCAAAGATCTCTGCAGAACCAGACCAGGGGATAAGCAAAGCAAGTGGAGGTCCCACACCACCGGCTGATGAGCTCCTGGTCACCGTGATGTAAAAAGAAAAGATTCAACCTGAGAGCTGCAGCAGCTGCTTTTAGCCGTCCGTTCATCCCAGACTGCTGCTGGATTTATGACCCACAAATCTCCGCTGGGATGATTGTAAACTTTCTGGGAGGTTCCTGAAGCAAAAAGACCTCAACTTCAAATAAAATTACGTGTGTTTGTGTTTTTGTGTTGTGAATCATCTCAGCTGTACTGTAGGTCCGGTTCAGGTCAAACCTTTTGTTCATTTTAGGGTTAATTTCTAGGGAATGAGCCCGTGTGACGTGTTAGGGAACGCAGCGCTGTCTGGGATGATCAAACTTGTGCATGTGGATGAGATCAGTGACACCTGATAGCTGCAGCTACAGTAGGTCACCGGGGTTCAAGCCCCCACCTCCCTGGCAGCTCCCGTTCCAGCTACCCATGCTTGGGCATGGAAATCAGCTGTGTTTGTGTGTGTTTGCTCTCCTACCCTCTGCATTTCCGACAGCAAGCTACTGCCATCCATCACCTAAGCTTCCGTTTGGATGTGTGAATCAACAGCAGTTGTTTTAGGCTGAGAACATGTTGCATTGTCAGCTCTCCAAAGCAATAACTTTTTCTCTTTTAATTTCACCAAATATATCGATTATATATACAGTATATATATATATACATGCACTGGGGGGGGGGGGAGTATTAAACAGTTGAACAGTTCATATTTTTCTCAGATAACATATTTCTGGCTGAGTCACTGACATGAAATTTTCACCAGATGTCGGCAACAACAAATAATGCACACATACAAAGAAATCCTAACATTTATTTCCATTAATAAAGTTATGTATAATATAGTGAAATGCCGCAGGGAATAAGTACTGAATATGCGTGCTGAAATTAATGTAATATTTAGTACAAAAACCTTTGTTTCCAGCCTCAAGACGCCTCCTGTATGGAGAAATCAGTGGAAAACGTTGCTCAGCTGTGATTTTGGTCCATTCTTCCACACAAACTGCCTTCAAACCTTCCAGGTTTCGGGGGTCTCTTCTGTGAACTCGGATCTTCTTTCCAAAGATTTTCAATTGGGTTCAAGTGGGGTGATTGACTGGACCGTTCTAGCAGCTTTATTTTCTTTTTCTTAAACCAGTTGAGTGTTTCTTGGCTGTGTGTTTTGGATGGTTGTCTTGCTGAAAGATCCAGCATCTTTTCATCTTCAGCAGCTGCAGATGGCAGCAGATTCTGGTCCAGAATGTCTCTACTTTTCTCCATTCATTCTTCCTTCCAGTGAAGTTTAAAATTTACAGTCTCTCTGAGAGACAAACAACACGACAACAGGAACAGGAAGTCTCATGCGGAAGTTAGTTAAATACCACCAAGAGTAACGATCTGCAGCTTGCAAACAGATGCGTATGGTGTAGTCGGGGGGTTAGGGTTAGGAGAAGGCTCATGGTTAGGGTTAGATTTTAGTAAGTTACATGAAAAAGAAACTTCCGATCAGGGACTTCCGGCGTGGATTGGATATATGGCGACGTACCGTGACTGCAGTTGGGTCCCTCTCCCACACTGATATGATAGCATCACACACTTGCTGCAGATTTGTCTGCGGCACATCCGTAATGTGCCGCTCCTGTTCCACCACATTCAGAAAAAAAGTGGGTTGGACCTTTTTCCTCCAGAAATTCTTGCAGATTTGTCGGCTGCACACAGATGATGAAACCGTTCTCTGGAAACCCTAGAGATGGTTTTGTGTGAAAATCCCCGTAAACACTCAGATCAATAACCATGTCACGTTCAAAGTAACTTCAATCCCCTTTCTTCCTCATTCTGATGCTCAGTTTGACCTTCAGTAAGTCATTTTCACCATGTCTACATGATTAAATGCTGCCGTGTGATTGGCTGCTCAGACATTGGCGATAACAGCAACTGAACTGCTATCTAATAAAACAGCTGGTTAAACTGCTGATCGGTACAAATGATGAAAAATGTAAGAGTATAACATGAGACAACTTCACTGTTTGGTGAACTGAAGCGTTCCTCACACCCACAGCTGTCATGGCTCCCAGCTTGGCCCAGGCTTACCGGAGGAGGTGGTGGATGGCCATCACGGCCATCGTGGAGAACCTGTTCTTCTCTGCGGTTCTGCTGGGCTGGGCCTCTCTGCTCATCATGCTGAAGAACGAAGGCTTCTACTCTCACCTTTGCACAGGTAAAACGGCCGCTCCACAATCTCACAGCAAACATCAGACCATTTCAGAGCTGGAGTTTCATTAAAGGATACATTTCTTTTTTTTTCAACCCAGACTTTATTTCTAGGAGTATATACGTGCATTTACTCACGTATGAAAATTTCTGCATCACGTTGACTCCTTTGGAAGATATTACATTGAGTCGCCCCTCGGTGTGCATCCAGTATCATGGCAGAGACGGGGCAGCCTCTTTCTAAGACATTATCTGCAGCGAAACTCATTGATTTCATCAATGCTTAAAGTAGAATGAATGAACGAATGAGTACTATCCCACAATTGCTGCATAGATAAATATCGGTTGATATCGGATGGGTTGAACAATATCGGTATATCAGATATAAGTTTTTTTTTTTTAAAAAAAAGCCAGTATCAAAACATCCCTAGATTTAAGAATAGCTTTTATGTGACTTTACTTTTGTAGTTTCAGTGCTGCTGCTCACCTGAATCAGAGTTCAGTCTACGTGTGCTCTGATTCTAGTTGAATCATGGTCGTCTGTTTCCAAATCCCCTACGGGATAAATGAAGTATTTTATTTTCCTAAATCCTTTGCAATTTCTCCTGCTACCTTTCCTAAACCTCACAACTCTTTTCCTTGCTGCTTTCTAGAGCTGGGAAAAGTCTCTGGAACAGATTGAAGGTTTTTCTTATTTGCCTCTATCCTCTGTACGTTGTCATCTTTAGAGCAGAAGTTTCTACAAGAAAATCTCCCAGTTCCACCCTGTTTATATGTACATGCTGCCATGTAACAGCATTCCAGCCGTTTCTTCAACGAAGGTTTTCCACAATATTTTCTCAACTCAACCTAGAAAACGAGACCACCAACGCCAACATGACCTCCACGGTGAGCGGTGGCTGGAGAAGTTGCGTGGAGCAGGAGGAGATATTAAATCTTGGCTTCACCATCGGCTCCTTCCTTCTCAGCGCTGCCACGTTGCCTTTGGGCATCTTGATGGACAAATATGGGCCACGCCCACTCAGGCTTATTGGCAGGTATGAGACTTTTCATATAAGTTTTAAATGTAAAAAAGACTCTTTACTCTTCAGCTGCAAGTCCAGTTTACATTAGATAAAGTAGTGGTTAACTGGTTAATTAAACTGAGTGGTTAATCGTGCAATTCATCTAATGGATATTCCTGTGGCCATCCTCTTCAAGTGAGGCTAGAAACTGTCAGAATCTTCATAAATAAGGAGGGTAAAGCTGGATTTTTGTGGATCATGTTAACAGCTGTGGAAAAAGGACCCAAATGCACACTTCAGCTTTTTGCACCAAAGTAGGGCCAAATATGGATTTTTCTCATAACACTTGTAGTAACTTTGTTTCTGGACGCTCAATGGTAAAGATTCTACATGCAAGGCTTGAAAATGATCAGAAACTTCATAAATAAGGAGGATAAATGTTTTCTGGTGGATTCAGTTCACTGCTGTGACAAGGTATCAAAACGCCCAAAATCAGCTTCTCTCGATGAGACAATGCCAAATTCAGATTTTTAACAAGGTATTGGTAATAACTTAGTTATTTACTGTATGCAATAATTAAGAAGTGAATGTGTTAATTTCAGAGATTAATCTCTTTGCAATAATCTGTTTATATTGATAGGGCAACCCCCTGGAATTATCATGCGTCCCACATATGGGGCCGACCCCGGACCCCCAGTCTAAATCGCTTGTTTTGTAGAATATTTGTCTGTTAGGTGCAGTAAAGCAACATCACAGCTTTTTATAAGTGTGGTCTGATTATCGTGGTTTCCTCTGCCACCCTTCCTTCACTTGGCCACTGTTTTTTCTGACTTCTTGTCCAAGCAAAGAAGCTTTAGAAAACACAAAGGGATACTTTTTATGACTATTTGTTCATATGTTGTGTCTCACTGTAGGTTTAATGAACTGAACTCTCCTGTTCCACTGTTCCCAGTTTCCCACTATAATCTAGAAAGGAAAGCTCATGCATAGACCCAGACTTTTTATTTCCTCTGTATGTATAATGGCAATGTTCGTCCTTTGGATTACATCACTGAACTTTTTTTTTTTGCCTTTTCCATGATGCCCAAACCTTTCCTTATGTGATTCATCCTTCTGTTTTATAAAAGTTCCATTAAGACAGAAATCCCAGTATGTGTTCAGATATCATGTCTTTTTATGTTCCAGTTCATGCTTTGCAGCTTCCTGTGCGATGATGGCAGCTGCTGCATATGACCCTGAAGGTGAGCCTGAATGACGTACTGGCATGGACCTAATAAAACCACAGCCAAATGTTTCCACTCACATGCACAGCCAACCAGGTGGTTACAGTTACTGTTAGATAACTTTTACCAGCCTAATGCAGTATGTTAGACACACATCAACATCTGTCAATCATACAAGAGAAAAGAACAGTGGAGCACTTTGTAAAAACCCTTTTACTGTTAAATGAACATTCACATTCAGTGATGACAACCACTTGTTGTAGAGATTGTCATAGCTGACAGTGTTTTCATTTATTCCACTAGTGCTTTCCGTCCTCATCTTCTTCGCCGTCTCCTTCAACGGCTTTGGAGGAATCTGCCTGACCTTCACCTCCCTCACAGTGAGATTCCCATGCATGTGTGCACTCACACACACTGCACAAACACGGTGAAATCATCTTAAATCAGGGACGTCCAGCTATGGTTCACGAGGACCCAATTGTGCTGACCCATTAATCTCATCCGGGTGCATAAAAGAAACAAGCACAGTCTGATAGTGGAGGAACGACTTTGGACACTCCGTCTTCACAAGTGCTTCCAACCAACCAGTAGCACACTAGACTCCACTCAGCTCATCGAGAGAATCCAGTCACAGTCCACACAGTCCAGTCCAGACTCCTAAGAACACGGTTAAGAGTTGACTTACGAGTAAAAAATTTCTTTGCTCAAAGTGTGAGTGAGACATTTGATACATAACTTTTAAGTGCAGCTTTTTGTAAAGTAGGACTGAATCTTAGGTTGTTTTCACACAGGACCTGTTTAGGTTGGTTATGTGTGCCCTAAATGGAGTTTTAGATGACTTCACTTCTAAGTCCACTGAATTGACCAGTCGCTAAATGGAAACATTTATTGATGGCCGTGATGGCCCGGCCTAAATCATCAGCATTTTCCCCAGAACTGCATAACATAAATATTGCAATAAAAACTGGTGGGCCGAATGAAAACACCTTAATTAAAAAAAAAATTCTCAAAAAGTTCTTCTCTTATAAGGAGGTATTTCAGATGTGTTATGTATTTCGCCAAAAAGTTTTACCAGTCACATTTAGGCCTAAGGAAAAAATCTGAAAATGGGCCTAGAGCAGTTCCTTTAGGTCTCCATGTGGACATGCGGTAAAGTCATGAATTTGTAACGACTGGCCACCAGTTATTTATGTCGTTTACACGCATTTCTAGTGCATGGCCATGACTTGATTATCTCATGTCCATGATAAGGGTGGTGTAGAAGTTTTCAGCAATTCAGAAAGAAGAGACTGCTAGCGAGCTTTTGAATAAAGCGCAAGACCGGCCTGCTAGATTCACAGCTCCCTCCCCCGGCCACAACACAACGTGCACGAACCAAGTCCCAAAACCGGCGTCGAGCGGACAGCAGGTAAAGATTTTCCCATCATGTCACAAATGCAAGTAAACAGATGTCGTTTGAACGTCGCTAACTGCTAGCAGAATTATGGTTAGCCACCTACTTCAAACATCAGACGAGTGTGACGCTTCTGGCTCGTAGTTATTCTGTCACCAATCAATCACTGACAGTGATTGACAGGCCAATAGACAAATAAAACACGACAAATGCAGAAATGATTGGCAGATGTTTTTTTAAGCCTTTCTTAGCTGATGTATAATGACATTTATGTATTTAAAGCTTTTAATCAATAATATCTTATGGGGCAGTGAATCCATTTCAATTGAAGGTTTCAAAAATTGTTGAAAGAAACATCTTCTATCATGCTTTTAATAATGTGTGGCCACAGGATGACATTTTGTGGACACGCTTTCGTGATGCATTGCAACCAGTTATTTTTATTCTTACTGGTGTTATCAGGTGTTATTTTGTGAAAAACTGTACAGGAAATGCAATTAGTGCTACATTTCCTCTTAGCAGAAATAAAGCATTGTAATGGCTTTTAATTCTGCCATGCTTTGTGTGATTACAGGTGAGATTACATCCCTTATTAAATCCATAAGGTAAATTGATGAATACGGCCTGAGTTGTGGATAAAAGGATGCTCCAGCCCAGATTTTTACTGGATTGGTTGCACTGGTTATTCATGGAACTATGACTGCATGCATGAAATTACCCAGTAGGGTAGGATTGTTTTCCTTACCTGATTAGATTGTAAGAAGCCATGTTCAGAACAGTATGGATTTTGGGGTAATTTGTAAGCATAGCGATTATTTTCGGATTCAGATTAGTGAGGCCATTCCTCGTCAGTGGTAATTCCTGGAAAACGTACTTTTAGGTGGTATGTGGGGCCTGCAATGTGAGCTGGGCAGCACAGGAGGGTGGGGCGTGGGTGCACCAGTACCCAGTAATCTAAACTGGCTCTTGGGGCATTTATGTTGCTGGCAGGGAAGCCTGAAGTGGTGGTAGCTAAATATAGTTGGGCTAAACTCCTCACCCAGGATGGGCTCTGAACGCCCCCCACAAGGGATGGACTCTCTCTTACTCCAAGGTGTTGGGTAGGTGTGGGGATACTCTTCAGCTGAGCATCCCGCGGTGTCGGGGTGTTCCCTGATGTAGATCTTCTTTTTCCTGATACAGTTTTCCACAGAACACCCAAGGCAAATCAGATAAAACGCAAGACCATCTGTGTAAATGCCGTGTTCATAGAATAACGTTACATAGAAAACTAACCTTGCATAACAAATTTTGCATTACATTTTGAAGAAGTAATTTCTTACCAGCTGCAGAGATATACTTTGTCTCCAGGTGGTAGTGTTACTACCTTTGTTAGTGTATTCCGGTTCATAGAGATATGGTTTGTTTCTTTGATGAAAAAAATTCGAAATGGTCTTTAAAATCTGACACCCTCATGCCTTTCACACGTGGACATGTGCATGTAGCAGCAGATAATATTCCGCGGACAAATGCAGGAAGTGTAAAACTTTATGCTGCTGAGATTATTGTCATTGGGCTTGCTACGCCAATATACATAAATTAAAGACAATACACAGTACAGCAATAATAATTAAATTAAAAAGTTAAAAAAGTACAAAACTGCAACACCACACCACTAAAAATACTTGAAAGTGCAGGTGGTAAAAAGTGTGTATGCTTATAAATAAAAGAATAAATGATATGTGTGTGAGAGTCCTCATAGCAGTGGGAAGGAAACTGTCTGTGAGTTTTGTTGTGCGGGTTCTGATTTGTCTGTATCTCCTTCCTGAGGGGAATAACTAAAAAAGTGCATGTCAGTGTGAGAAGTCTCTGATGATGTTGTTTGCTCTGCTGAGGGATGAGGCAATACGGTTCAGTGAGGGCAACCAATCATGTTTTCTGCATCCCTCTCTGCAGAGCCTTTTCTCTTTCTAAGACACTTTACCATAAAAATGCAACACAATGCAAGGTTAGTTTTATTTGTAACATTATTCTATTAACACGGCATTTACACAGATAGTCTTGTTATAACTGATCTGCCTCAGGTGTTCTATGGAGTGGATAAGATCGTTTTTAATGACAGGCTAGCACGCAATTTCATTGACTTGCGCTAGCATTAGCATCGCCGACCTCCTGCAACTAGAAAAGGGCTTCCGGTCTGCCACACGTCAATCAAAAGGACACACCTTTAATTATGTGTGATTTCAAGATTAAATAGCATCTAAACAGATGAGTTATAAAAAAAAAATTCACCTCCCTCACAGTTGACATGAAGGTAAACTTGACCTATTAAACCTAAGACCAGGCCGTAAACATGTTTATTTCTGCTGTGAAGTTGGCGTTTTGAACATGGGAGTCTGTGGGGATTTGCTGTGGGATTTGGATCAAGGGAGAACTGCAAAAAATGACTTCTTCCGTGTAGACTCATAGTTGGCCACCAGAGGTTGCCGCTTGGAAATTAAGTAAGTAAGTAAGTAAACTTTATTTGTATAGCGCTTTTCACAGACAGGAGTCACAAAGTGCTTCACATGATAACATGAAAACAATACAAGCAAGAACAGTTTAAAATACAGTAAAAAGGTAAATAAATAGGTGAATAAAACACTTGGCTATGTGCTTTGGAAGGCTTGTGAAAACAGGTGCGTTTTTAACTGGTGTTTAAAGGTGTCCACTGAGTCCAAAGAGCGCAGAGACAGAGGGAGTTCGTTCCAGAGACGGGGCGCCACCGCTTTAAAGGACCGGTCTCCTCGGGTTTTAAAACGGGTCCGAGGGACCATAAGTCGGTTTTGACCTGAGGACCTCAGGCTACGGACCGACGTATAGGGCTGAAGCAGATCCGTAATGGAGCCAGGCGCTTGTCCATGAAGGGCCCTGAAAGTAAGGACCAGGATTTTATAGTTTATCCTGGAAGCAACAGGGAGCCAATGCAGGGACTTAAGGAGAGGAGTGATGTGTGCTCTCCTGTTTGTGCGGGTCAAGAGTCTTGCAGCAGAGTTCTGGACAAGTTGTAGGCGGCCCAGCTCCTTCTTACTCAGGCAAGTAAACAGGCTGTTACAGTAGTCCAGTCTTGAGGAAACAAAAGCGTGGATAATTTTCTCCAAATCATCATGTGAGACGATTTTCCTCACGTTGGAGATATTGCGCAGATGAAAGTAACAGTTCTTGATCAGTTGTTTTGAGTGTCGTGCAAGTGACATCCCCTACCCATGGTTTTCAAGCGTTCACTATCTAAAGCCCTTTCACCGCAAAATTCTTCCATTTCTTGGCTGCATTCGTGTGAATCTGGTGTCGGCTCCAGTCAACGTTTTGAAAACCCCAATCGATGAGTTTATCCCGACTTAGCGCCGCGCCCTTAGCTCTGTCATTGGCTGGAGACAACACGCAAATCTCCACCCAGAAACGTCACAAACACACCAAAACAAAGGGAAAAAAATTAAATAGTCGGGGAGGGAGAGTTGAAGAAAAAAAATTACCACATGAGAGTAGAGGCCCAAAGGTGCGGATTGAGCCGGATTTCACTCACACAAGTCTAGGGTTTATTTTCAGGGGGAAAACTCCAGATTCTACCTTTAAAGCAAATTGAGGCAAGAGCTGGATCTTCCTCAGCAATAACAGGAGCGCTGCACCAGTCTTTGTGGTGAAGATGAAGCTGAGCTGAAACTTTCCATTCATTGGCTAATCTCCGTTCCAGCCTACGGTGATAGTCAAAGACCTTTACTTTACCTTCCTGCAGACGGCGGCAGGGCAGGAAGTAGAGCTGCTGCTCTTCCACGCTGAGTCAGTTAAGCCATCTAATTCGGTTTTTCAAACACGTCCAACTGGGACGAGAGCCCGGGGAAGACCCAGGACTCACTGGAAGGTAAACATATCCCTTCCGTTCTGAGAACACCTCGGGATCCCCCAGAAGAAACTGGAGTGTGTTGCTGGGGAGGATGTTTGTTTCCCTCTCAGACAGAGGGATTTTCCCGGGAAAGGTTCGGGTGAAATGAAGTAAAATCAGCTGAAGGAAACATGGATCTGGGTGACAGGGGGCATGGGGGTCTTTGCTGAAGCTGAAACTTGCAGGAACATGGTGAAATAATCCAGCATGACCTCACTGGACAACCGCTGCTCCTTCAGATCTCTTGCCTTCATCCCCACGGTTGCCAGGTCTGCTTATTAAAAGTAACTTTGGCCATAATTTTCCTGAACACACTCTTGTTTTAGACTTGTTTCCACAGATCAGGTTGCTTGTTTCTGTCACAAGATCTGGCACCTCAAAGTCCAGCAGAGTCAGGATGGTTGCACGCACCTTCAGGGTTCAGGAGAAACTCAACTTATGATCCATTTATAAAGAGAAATGACAAAGATGTTTAATGTCCAGTTATTTCTGTTCAGACCAATAACCAGAATGTTGTCAGCTGTGGGATAAGGTGAGGAGGTGGAATACTGCTGTTCTTGTTCTGCCTCAAAGTCAAAGTCCAGAACAGCCAGACTGAGCAGAGGTGTGTGAGCGAGTCTGCCGTGTGTGTGTGTGTGTGTGTGTGTGTGTTTGTGTGTATTTTGGAAGCAGCACATGCTGTTCCACGTGTTCTGAATTCTCATGCAGCTTTTCAGCCAATCTGGGACCTGGCAGAGCAACACCCCCCACCATACAGCCCCGTCAACCTCTCTAAGACCACCTGACTTAGACCCATGTCCTGAACTTGACAGGATGGTCTCTGGCCTGTCTGCTCTCCTTTCTGGTCCAGACTTCCTGAGAATGTGTCTTGTGGAGTTTTCTTGTTGATAAGATTTTACATGTCTGGTGGGTAAAAACGTGCATTTATAACGGAACAGGTTTCCAACATATTTGTAGGGCTGCGTATCATTCAAATCATATCATTTTTAAAGCCTTCACCTAGATACCGGTTCTTTAATGATCTTTTTTGGGGGGGATACAAATTTTATTAAATCATCTGTAACATACAGTAAAGAAAATTGCGTTACTCCTTATGAACAAATGCCGAGTTTTATTTTTCAGCTTTATTTTCTTCCACTCAAAGCAGTTTTCTAACATAAAATATAAATAAATCATTTTCAGTGCAAAAGACCAGTTACAAACAGGTAATGAGTCAGTATCTCGTGCCCACTGCTGCATACTAAGCTCCTCAAATTTTACAGAGGCTTCATTTAACAGAAAATCAACATGTCTTTTTTCTCAGGTTTCTTCCCCTCCTCACGTTAGAGTTGATAGGATGGGTAAAATACTATACAAATATAAATATATATACTGCATATTTAATCATTCAGACAGCCACTCACGTTGACATTCACTAAAATATTCAATAAAATAGGTTATATAGTCAACATTAATTAAATTAATTTGTGATTTTTCTTAGGGCTGTCAAAATTAATGTGCTAAAGCAAGGAGATTTATCTGTATATTTTTTAAAAAATTATTTTCTAAATGACTACATTATTACTAGATGTCCCGAAAAGGTCCAAGTCCTTTGATTTTGAGAATCAACCGATACCAAGTCCTGATCCGATACTTTTATAATAGAACCAAAAATTAAGAGAAAAGACAAACAGGACAGTGTTTCCCCAACCATATTTTGTAGCTGTGGTGATACCATTGGTTGGAGAGGGTATGTCATATATCAACACACTGTGCACACTGTAAATGTACACAAGCCTTTCCCAAACTGTGGGGTCCTACTGTAGTAAAACTGATATGCTAAAATGAATGATAACATTATGGATACCAAAATTAATGTTCTAATACAGGGACATTAATCTAATTTCTTATCTAAACAACTACATTATTAATCGTGACATGCTGAAAATCCATATTTGGCATTTTCTCATTAAGAGAACACCAGTCCAACCAACCTGCTGAATTTCTTCAGTTTCCGCTAGTGCAGTGCTTCTCAGTCCTGGTCCTCAGGGACCCCTGCCCTGCTGGTTTTCCAGATATTCCTACTTCAACACACCTGACTCAGATGAATGGCTCGTTTGCAGGCTTGCAAAGAACTTGATGAGCAGTTGAGTTGATTTGAAACAGGCGTGGTGGAGTTGGAAACCTGGAATACATGCAGGGCAGGGGTCCCTGGGGAACAGGGTTGGGAAGGCCTGCTCTAGTGTATCTAACATTTGCTGAACTTTTTGGTAGCTATGTTTCCTGTACATCCCACGGGTCTTTCGCAACTTGTTATGAGAAGTTGATTTTGCAATTGCAGGTGTTTTGATTAAATGGCGAACTGAATCCACTTAAAAACACTTAATTCTCATTATTTATGAAGTTTATATATCTTTAAAGCTTTCTGGCCTTTTCACATCAGGTCCGTGTGCACCACCTTCCTGCTGCACCGTGGTTTTGTTCCAACCCCTGCGGCATTATCTCATTTAGAGATGCTGATTTTCAGTTTCTGACAATTTTCCAGCCTTATATCCAGAGCAGGGATTCTCAGTCCTGGTCCTCGAGGGCTGGCGTCCTACATGTTTTCATGGTTTCCCTGCTTCAACACATCTGATTCTAATCAATGGCTTATTAGAAGACACCTGAGTTTTGCTCAGATGTGTTGCTGGAGGGTCACTGTGAAAACATGCAGGACACCGGCCCTCGAGGACAGGAATGAGAATTCCTGATCAGAGGATCATGCAGGATGACTGATTTCACACTGGAAGCATTTTTTAACCGCTTTGATGAACTCGCTGTAGTTCACAACTCAGATACACATGAACCCTGTTTGCTGGCATACTTACATGCTGTACGTGTTTTTCCTGCAGACTTACATCATATATAATGTTACAGTCAAACTCTGACAGCATTTTCAGGTCTTAAACCTTTGTTTTTAACCCTTTAGGTACTAAAACCTGGCACCAAAAGACAAGTCATGTCAGTGCCAAAAAAAAACTGAAGTTTGGTACCAAGCCCTACAAATTTGATCCTTCTTCAATTTGAGAAGTTGTTCCAATAATGATAAAAGAAAAAAAAACTTGGTTGGTTCAGTCAAAGTCATCTTTATTGTCAAATATGCCACATGTTAGACATACAACACAGATGAAATTACAGGCCTCTCAAACCCACAGTGTATATAATAAGATAAAAAATATAGGAATCTGCTTGGATAGCCTAGAAATCTAAACATGAAACCTAAGTTTAAATACTAAAGAAGATTACAAATTTACAAATGGATTGACAGTAGACAATGTGAACTGTTTTCCAATCCTAATGTAGGAAGTAGTGCAGACGTGCAGAACAATGTAACTGTAGCATGTAACGGTAAAGTTTGACAGTGTAACATTACAGTGGTCCTGATGGACAATAGTGCAAATAGTCAATGCAAACGATGTAACTGTACATGTACAGTAAGTTTTTAGCAATGTAACAGTACAGTGGCAACAGTGCAATAATGCATATGGCAGAGTAAACTGAGCAGCAGTCCTGATGGATGCAGAGTCAGTATGTGTAGTGCCTTTAGTAGAATGCTCTGAGTGTTGAACTGGTGCATGTGATGATAAAGTGAGGTGTGCAGTCCTGAGGAGGTGAGTTTGTGAGCAGGCGGAGTCAGTGGGGTTCGGGGGGGTAGAGCAGGAAGGGAGTTGAGCGTCCTCATTGCCTGGTGGAAAAAACTGTCTCTGAGCCTGCTGGTTCTGGCGACTCTGCAGCCTCCTCTCTGACGGCAGCAGGGTGAAGACACTGTGGGTGGGGGTGGGTGGGGCCACCTGTGATCCTGGTGGCTCTGCGGGTGAGGCAGGAGTAGTAAATGTCCAATAGAGAGGGGAGGGGGACACCGACGATCTTCCCCGCTGCTTTCACGGTGCGCTGCAGGGTCTTGCGGCAGGATGTGGTGCAGGCTCCGTACCACGCGGGATGGTTGTGTTAAAACTTTCATGTCTTTAGACAGATATTGTTGATTTCGAAGCATCCTTGAGGAGATCAGTATTGTTTTAATGCAGTTCTTAAATACAAAGGTTTACTGTGGACTGAAAGGATATTGGAATTGTTCAGAAACATGACATTGAAAATGGAAATCATTATTTTTATGTAACATGCATAATGCAACATAAACCACGGTTGTGCCTTGTCATCAAGTGGATTAAAATATTTATAAGAAAGTGAAATCTGTTAACAGGCCAGCTGAAACTTTAGAAGCAATGAAATTGAGTAAAAACCTGGGTTGGACCTTTTTTCCTCCAGAAATTCCTGCAGATTTGTCGGGTCCACATCCATGAAGAGACCATTCTCTGGAAAACCTAGAGCTGTTGTGTGAAAATCCCAGTAAATACTTATATGAACAACCATGCCACACTCTCAGTCTGATGCTCAGTTTGAACTCCAGCACGTCATCTTCACCATGTCTACATGACTAGGTGCTGCTGTGTGATTGGCTGGTTAGATAGCTGTGTTAAAAAGCAGGTGGACAGGATAAAGTTGACAGTGAGTGTTTATAATAATGATTTAACAGTATCTAATTCTTAATAAGCAACTAAGCTTCAGAAACAAGGCACCAAAAATCAAAATAGAGAAAGAAAAAGGCAAGAAAAACATTAAAAAGAGAAAAGGAAAGTAAACCAAAACCAGCGGCTGTGACCATTTCAGTCAGGAAAATCTTCTTGTCCTCTTTCATTTATATTCAACTAAACTTTTCTTTACCGTTTTGTTTTATATATATATAAAAAAGTACTTAATACCACTCATCTACATTCACGATATCCAGCCATAAACAGATCACCTTTAATTCTTATTTGTCGTTATTAAACAGGTTACATATTTCAGATGAATGATGTGTTTTAATTTATGAAGCTTTCAGATTTAACGATAAAGTGAACTCTGAGCTCGCAGGCCTGCAGTGAGCCACATGCAGGGTGACTGGCAGCGTTACAGCTGTTGTCTATAGTTAGAGTGAAAGTCTGCTGACACACAAACAAACAACCACATGTTCACACTGCTTCCCTTAATAGGACACTGCTTGGCTTCTGTTCATTTTGGCAAATATAACCCCAAACTACCCCTAAACTGCACCTAAAATCCCTTATCAACGACCTCCAACCCCAACAAGGACTGCAGAGACAACGTCTGGTCTCACTCGGACCTGGTCCAGGCTTTGGTCCCCATGTGGACTATTGGTTCCAGCAAGGTCAGTGTTCATACCACAAAAGGTCTCATTGAGGCAACATAAACAAACACACACAGACACGTGCACACCCCTACACAGACATTAAGACAGGCTGTGTGTGTTTGTGTGTGTAAACCAGCCACATTTCCTTTAATGAAAAAGATGCAGCACCACCTGCTGGTAATGCTTCTTCATTGCATGACATGTTCTGACTGTTCATTCATCAAACCGGTTTAAATAGATGACGGAGGTGTAACTTATTGTCATGTTTTTATAAACATGCTTTTTAAAGAAAGTAGATTAAATCTTTGTTCAATCAGAAAATAAAAAATTTCCCATTTATCAAAAACTTTCCAACAGTTTCCTGCTCAAGACTGTTAACAACTCCAGTCAACAATGTCTGTGTTTTCACTCTTAATTTGTCACTGTTTTAAATTATTGTCATAAATATTGCCCTTTATTATTTTATTTGTTATTTTAGAAATCTTAAATTTCAATATTGGTATTTTTGTCTATTTGCTTTGTTTTTATGCGTGTACTGCTGCATTTCTTGGCCAGGTCACCCTTGTGAAAGAGGTCCTGATCTCGATGGGTTTCTTATCTGGTTAAATAAAGGATAAATAAATAAAATAAAACTGAGATCATCAGCAGCAAACAAATATTTTATATTAAAATGTACATTTTAATATACAAGGAAACTATAAAGAACATGTTTAAGACAAATTTAACCTCTTCTTGACTAGAGCCCTGTACAGGAGGCAGCATGAGATCCTCCAGTCCAGAAGATGTTTACAGACACCAGGAAGCATCAGTGCTAACATGTAGCGTATCATCATGACAGGAGAAACTCAGCTAAGAGACTTTAGCAAGCATCGGCATCCAAACCAAACACAGTTCAAACCCCAACAACAATAACGGAATGTAAGAAAAGCATGAGAACAGCCCTGTCCACACAGTGTCAGACAAGGTGTCACATGAAAGCAGACACTGCTGGTTACAGAGATGCCTGTCTCATCACTGGCCCCGGTTACATGAGGGTTTTTTTAAATTTGGAATTAAATTATTCTCCTTCAAGTTTACATGGGAATAATTATTCCAAACTGAGGTTTACATTGAAAACATGTTTATCTTTTTTTTTTTTTTTTTTTTTCTGTAACAATATGGAAGAGAAAGAAAGGAAATTTGATTATTTATTTGGTTAAACATTTTTGCTTTACCAAGGGGAGATTACAGAAAAAGTTAATATAATATTTTTTATTTTATTTATTTTTTTAAATTAATCTTTATTTTATAAATCATAATGAGGGGGAAGAAAAAGGAAAAAAGAAAAGAAAGAGGGGAAAAGAGAAAGGGAAAGAAAGAGGAAGGGAGGAGGGAGAGGGAGAGGGGGGGGGAGAAAAATGAATCAATAAAGTACGGAACAACGAACAGCGACCAAAAAACAAGTAGAAGGAAAAGAAAGAATCAAAGGAGGGCAGAGGGGATAAATATCTCAGAACATACAAACATACACAAACACGAGAATAGAGAGAAGAGGAACAACCAAATCGAAGGGGAGGGAAAAAGAAACAAGTGGGGAAAGGGAAGGGAAGGTAAAAGGGAAGAAAGGGAGTAAAAGAAAAGGAAAAAGGGGGTTGTGGAATAAGTGGGGGGGAGGGGAGCCCCGGCAGAGAGGACCCCGAGGCCAACAGAGCCCCCGAAACCCAACGAAGAACCCCGAAGGGGGCAAGGGGCCCGGGGGGGGGGAGGCCAGGAAGACCCGGTTGGGGCGGGGCCGGGGCCAGAGAGGGGGGCGGGCGCGGCGGAAGGCCAGGCCCCCCCGGCCGGGAAGAAGGAAGAGGGCCCACTGAAAACATGTTTATCTAATTCAGCTTTACATCTGGGGGTTCTGATTGGACAGACTTTACGTCCGTTTATGTCTACCCGGAAGTACACAGGCGCCGGTTCCTGCTCCTTTTCGTTTTAACTACGACATGAAAACTACACAATAACACAGATTTTCACTATATTTTGATTGTAATTTTGTAGCAGCTTCTCAGCACTAACAGTACTTTATTTCCGCCAGCTGGCTCAAGTCCTGCTGGTTTCCATGGAGATGAAGGAGGTTTTATAGTGAACCATTTACTCTTTCTATCATATGTTGGGCTTCACTTCTTTCTGTATCCTCATGGTGTTTCTGAGGTGAATGTGGGGGCTATCCCTGGATTCTCCTGACTCTGACCATTGATAGAGGTGTCCATCATCATCATCATCATTGGCCGATTACTTCCTGAAATATTTATCTGCATACATACTGTAACACCTCAAGATACCTTTTAATTTCTACTGTAGCACCGTTCCTCATCACACATTACTTTACTCTTTCCTAGGTTTTCTTTGCTCCTCCTAAGATTAATTTCTAGACTAATTGGGCCGCTGTCTTCTGGTTGTCGCTGAAAGTAATGTGGTTTTCTTTTAAGAGGAGACATTTACATTTTCAACTGTGCTCTGGGTGAATTTACTTTGAGACAGTAACACATATTTTGATTCTAACAATTCTGACTTGAGCAAGATTATACATACAGCCTTAGTAGTTGTGAAGATATACTTAATTTATTTTGAGTATGTCATTGTCAGACAGAAGTTTCAGACCGCAGGCAGAAAAAGCAAGCTTATTAAAGAAGAGAATAAGAAACCAAAACCTCTGTACACTCAACACCACAGTCAGAAAAGGCTGAACAGAGACAGAATTGGTCAAATGACAATTAAAACCCAACCAGTCTGTGTTTTATGTGACAGTTGACGGTCCTGTAACTATGCCTCCGATTGATCATGCCCCCTGGCTACTTGGCTAATGAGTTATGCCTTTCGCTAACTGGTAAACACACATAACTGTTGGGAGTCAAGGGACCGAATCCTGTCCGTGCCCTCCTTTGTCTTGCCAGATATATCTGGACTTGTTTCGTGAGAGTTATCCTGAAGACTGAGCTGATTCTGCAGTTTATTCTAAGCTGTGGGGGCGGCACACTGTTTTCTTTCCAAGTTCTGTTCAGATATGGGAACAGATCACAAGAATAGAACATTGGAACGAAGACAAGGAGTTCCAGGATTCATTTGATAAATATAAGTCTATGAGGGGGGCAGAACAAGAATATGTGACCATGTGGGGTCACATATTCCACCAGCAGGTCTGGGTCAGGTCGGCCCACGTTTTTTTGTGTCTCCACAGATAAAAACTGAGATAGGTACCTTATGTCTGACCCGACCCGTCCTACTTTTTTGTTACCCTTCCATACCTGTACTGATCTAACCGATCCAGAATAAAAAAGGTGGAGCTTAACACACTGCAATCTGTTGATTGATTGAAAAAAATGTCACTTCCTGCGCGACCCAGCATAAAAACAAAGCAAGGATGACTTCTTTGGCTGTGTCCAAATTCGAGGGCGACTGTATGTCCTACCAGGGCTGTATTTGAAGACCAATTACGTCACAGCAATGCGTCCAAGACTGTCCAAATTTAAAGGCTCCTTCAAATGCAGCCTACAAATGTGGCCTTATTTTCCCCAGATTTTTAGGGCAGTCCGATGTATCCTTCACAGTTAATCCTATCCCAAGATGCATTGTGGGATGAACAGGACATTCTACAGCAGAGGTGTATACATTTATGAGACATTTTCATTGAAGTTATTACATGATTTTATTACTGTGTACAAGTTAAAATTAGTCTTTCATTTGCTGTTATCCATTAAATTAGTTAAATTTAGCATGAGATGCTTGAAATCTTGTAAACATTACAAAAAAAATTTACCTGGATTTGATTTTGTCTCAGCCGGAATAATAAAAAATGCCGCAGACAGTAAAGCTACTTTCACTCTAAAGTTAGCAGAACAATGGAAAAGCTGATATTTTGGAGCTCCATTTTGCTTCGGTTTAGCACCATCACAGTTGATAGGCAGTGAAAGATATGCAGAGGAGGCTAGACCATCCAAATCTAACAGCCTGTTACTTCTGCCTTACGTGGTCTAAGGAGGACCCAGCCTAAGTAGACCATGTAGGATGCGTCCTTCAAAGGACCTAGCCCCTGAATTTGGACATAGCCTTTGTTTCTGTCTTGTTTGGTGTGTTGCTTTGGATAAAATGTGTCACACTGCAATGATGTCACACAATCGCATTGAGCACTATCCAATTAATACTCCGCCTCCAGAGTAAGGGTATAGTAAGCTGTGGGGGCGCGACATAAAATCAATATATCCTTGCCAAAACCCATCCGACCCAACCCAGACACGCATGTGGAAACGGGGCTTATGCCTCTGACTGATCATGCGCCCTGACTACTTAGCCACAGGGATGTCCCCTTGGCTGACTGGTAAGCTCACATGACTCTCACCTGGGAGTCTGGGGATCAAATCCTGCCCAGGCCCTAGTTGCGTATCTTGCCACAAATAGATGTATAAACTGGAATATTCTAGAGTCTGACACTATGAGAGGACAAATACACCTCTCCAAACCTTAGTGTGCAATGTATGAGGATTTTAAGATTTATGATAGACCTTAGTGAACCATGATAGATGGTATCCAGAGCATGGAGATACTGCAAAGATAACTGAGAAAAGATATAAAGGTGGCAACAACAAATTTCTCTTTGGCACTGAGGGAAGGCAAGACTTCATTCTAAAGAAAAACAAAACAAAACTTAGGTTTGTTATCCAGATTCCTGAGTATGCTGACATAGACTCAGTCTCATGGCCCTGAAAGCTGAGAGTGGGAGGAAAATCCAGGAGCTTTGATTTTTACTTGATCATGAAATATGTTTTGTTGGCATCTAAGATTTGTTTTAAATCTAATAATTGATTGTCAACATTATACCATGAACAGGGAGGCTCCAAGATTAACCTTTGAGGAACACCCCTGCTTACTGTAACTGGATTTAACATCTTCATCTTCCCTATACTGAGGTCTGTCTGGCACATCCAAAATGTTTCTGTTTTCTTTCCTATATCTCTCCTGTAGCTGCCGAACATGTTTGGGAACTTTAGATCAACCATTCTCGCCGTGATGTTTGGTTCTTACGCTTCTTCGGCTGTGACCTTCCCCGGAGTTAAGGTGATTCACTTTACAACACATCCTCCTTCACTCCGTCAGGGTTGCTCTGTCATGACTGTCATTAATTTATTAGAGAAAATACATGTGAGGAGAAGAAGTGAAAAAACTAGAGAGGCATTTTAAAAATGTTTTTCTCTATCTAATCCTTCCACCTCATCCTCCTCAGCTGATTTACGATCTTGGCGTCTCCTTCCGGGTCATCATGTGGGTCTGGACTGGCTTGGCCTGCATGGTCTTCCTCAACTGCTTCCTGAACTGGCCTGGTGAATCGTTCCCTGCACCTGAAGACATCAGATACACGTATGTCCAAATATTCTCTTTTAAATTATGAAAACTGCTGAAAATTCAGCCGAAAACCTGAAGATTAATTTCAAACGAGACATATTTAGACTTTTGAAAAGCTTTGAAACAACCTCATAGTTAGTTAAAACTGTCCTTTATTGAGTAAAGTGGCCCACTATTAAGCCAGAATTTTTCACGAAAGTATTTTATTTTTTTTTAATATCAATCCTGTCTGTAGGCCTTCAGATCATCCTCTGCCAGAAACAGAATGGGGGCAGAAAAGCTGTTTAATTCCAAAACGCTGTTGAATGTGCGCACATCAGCTGTTGTCACCCAGATGTTTCTAGCACGGTCCTTACGATTGTAGCATCCCCCGCATGTCAGTCCTTTGTTTCATCAAAGTTACAAAACCTATGAAGATGTAATAAGTTTACCCACTGCAGAGTATTTCTCAAATGCCATAGTTTACAGTTGATTGCTGACTTTCTGGTTATCATAAACCCACATGTGTGTTAGCTGCTGGTAGTGATAAAGTTAAGTGCAGTTGGTACAGATGTGGGCATGAAAAAGTTCCGCCTTTTTCTGACAGAAGAGGTGCAGTAATAGTGCACTATTACTGCACTATCACTGGCTGAACGGTTTGTCCCGTGAATACGTCATCACTCACGGTTTCCAAACTGTCTCCTGACAGTAGTCAATACATTATGTAAAAAGGAAGGCAGAAAGTCAGACCTCTGTAAGAGATGCAGTCCTGCAAAAACTCTGACCAACCCCTGCCATTCGCACCGAAAGGCAGGAATTGGTTATTCGCAACTTATAGAAAGAACAAATTGATGCTTTTATGTCTCGTCTCTGTCCCTCCCCTCTCACCGTCCCCCACGTGACCCCCCTGTGCGCCGCTCATGGTACACAAATATAGCTAACAGACTGCTAACTGCTGCTGTGCCAACAAAACAAACCAACAGATAAGGATTAAGTCTTGGAGGCGTTGATGTTTGCAGTGGACTTTTTACACTGCAGAGGGGGTTGGAGGTGAGTGGATTAAAGCTTTTAGAAACGTGGTTTGTCACCTGTTTACTAGTAAGCTAATGAGCTATCCACTCGGCTGTTATCGTTAACCTGCTCGTAAAACATCGGCGTACACGTCCCTGCGCTCTGAAGGCGTGACTTCAGTTGCGTGAGGTCTGCGCGACTTCAGTTAAATGTTGCTTGATCGAACCGTTTTTCCAACATTGCCAACCCTAGCTTTAAGTACTGAAGTCGAGTGTACTCTTCTACGTGCATGCATACCCCCCCCCCCCCATGATGTAAGAACTGAAGTAGAAATAATTCTCTAAAACCTATTGCTTTCAGCGCCATGGAAACTGAATATAGGAACACACCAGAAAACTCAAACATGTGTTAATGTGCCAAAAAGCAAAAATGGAGCCGGTCACTTGTCTGATTAATGTTCAACACTAACCCTGTAGAAAACTCAGAAAAGTTGAAGTAGCATATAATAAGGCCCCTTTACGAAAAAAGAACATCTTTAAAACTCATTTGAAGCAGATGGGATGAAATGGGGGGGATACATGAGAGGGTAAAAATGTATTGCCTTATTAAAGATCCACAACATAACTTTTAGACCTTAAAAATCTGCGTTTCTGACTCGTGTAGATGATACACCAATATACATTTGGCAAAGTGATGTGCAATCTCCCACCTCTCACCTCTGTCTTTTCTTCTTGTTGGCAGTAAAAAGGTGAAGTTGAATGGGGTGGTGACGGAGGACAGGAAAACTGGGGACAGGTACATCACGCATGTGACTATCATAGAGGACACGATGGGGTCCAATAACCCTGGATCCGAGCACAAAGACTCTCAAAGCCCAGCCAAAGGTACATTTTTGTTCATACAAACTGAACTGGTGGTGTTTTTCTTGCCTTTTCAAGATCATCAATGATACTTTGCTGTCAGGGCTAACCATCCAGCTAGATCAATACTGGGAAAAATACCCACAAACACCCCTCTGACACCTGGCCTCTGTATTCTGTGAGAATCAGTAAAAACGGCCATTAATCCTTAAATCCTGGAAAATGACTTCAGTCATCTGTGTCTGCTCCTTTTGCATCTTTTTCGTCATTCTCTCTCTTTCCACCTCCCCCTCCAGCCTCTGTACCACTCTGTCACTCTGTGTGCTCTCCCATCTTCCTGTGGAGTGCCGTCGTCATGTCAATCACCCAGCTGAGGCTCATCTTCTTCATGGGTGCAATGAATAAGATGCTGGAGTTCCTGGTCACTCACGGTGACCCCCACCGTAAGAATCAGAATTAGCATGTTCATCTTCAATTAACTACGAGCATGTGTCTGGTTTTCCTTGTCTAATAGAAAAGAGACGACTAAATAAAGATAAACGATAATAACCTGTTGTTAGCATAATGTTATGTATCATACTTTGTATTGTTAGCGGTTAAAGTGTGTGTGACAATGGTTGACTTGGAGCTGTTGTCTCTTTCAGCGTCAGAAGAGCTGCAGAAGGAGGTGAAGGAGCAAGGTAACTGTGCTCTGTATCACTGGTGGATGGAGTCTGAGCTCAGGACCAGGTCCTGGTTTTGTCCCGTGTCTGAACTGTTTCTGTTTTCTGCATGTCCTCTCCAGTTGGTTTCTACTCGTCTATCTTTGGTTCGCTGCAGCTGCTCTGTCTGCTGACGTGTCCTTTGATTGGCTACATCATGGACTGGAGGATGAAGGAGTGTGAAGAGGAAAATGCAAATGCACAAACAGGAAAGAGGTATGGATGTAGTTTCTGTGACTTCTCTCTGTAGACCAGGATGGGCTCTTAAGAACTAAATGTTGTCTTGAATGCCTTCTTTCTGGACTTCAGTGGAAAAGATCCAGGACAAAATTCAGCTTTCAGCCGGTTAGATCCTCCAAAGAGAGACAGAAAGATCCAGAAACTGACCAATGCCATGAGAGCTTTCACCTTCACCAACCTTCTACTGGTCGCCTTTGGGATAGTTTCCTTGATTGACAACTTGCCCATACAGGTAAGAGAACTACAGCACAGGAACCCGGCGTAGACTAATGTTTCCTTCTGTTAACCTTCGCCTCTTCTCCAGGTGGTGTCCTTCGTTCTGCACACCATAGTGAGAGGATTCATCCATTCCTGCTGTGGAGGTCTCTACGCTGCTGTGTGAGCGTTTACAGCTGGAGTTTGCTTATTCAACCTTTATTTACAGGGATCAGCTAAACAAAACACAGTTTTTCTTTCTAATGATAGACCCGTTTACAGTCTCAGTAATAAATAATCAGACCAGTTCAGGAAAAGTTGTAAAAAAATATGGATAAAAACATGATCTGGATTCTTCCAGAGGTTATCTGAGCTCTGGTGAAGGTCTGAGGTGTAAAAATGGATTCAGATTAACAATGAAATGAAGCGGAAGACAAGAAACATAACATCTTTCCAGTATTTTCCAGTTATCAGACACTGAACTCAACTCAAGTGTTTGGTTGTAATCTGCCTTTTTCAAACCCTCGTCAGTTTTGCTCCTTTCAAACTGATTTAATTGAAGAATCAACATCATCACGTTGACCACCTAATTTTCTTCAGTCAACAGTTTAGTTTTTGGCAAGATAACAAGTTCATTATTAACTCATTGGCTGCCAGTCATAGTTACAGCAGAGAGCCCCATACTGCCAGCGTTGTGGAGTATTTTGCTTTATCTTTCAGGACCTGTAGAATATTCAGTTCAGGGACAACAGAAACATGGACACTATCGAAAGAAAGTGTAGACTCACTTCTTTCATCATGAAAAAAAATGTTGGTTTTTTGGGGGGATTTTTTCGTAGGTTTTTCCATTCTTTAGTAATCAGCAGTAGGACATGGGGTAGTTGCAGCAAAAATGCTGTTTTTGGGCAAAATACTGAGAAACCTAGGTTTGTGTGCAACAACACACTTCAAGCATAAAAGTGACTTTGATGTCAATATTTTTTACTTCTGTAACACCTGTAACATCTGAACAGCTGTTTACTTCTATATTTTTTTAAAAAACTGAGAAAAAAAGGTTTTGGTGGCAAAATACTCTAATTCATTCAGTGTATAGTAACAGCAATTTGGTTTCACAACGTAATGTTTGACAAAAAAAAAAAGTCTGTCCATCCATCCACCCATCCATCCATCCTTTAGAGTCTGGGTTTAGGTTTACCCTCTGATCCAGATCCAGCTGTGAGTCGGGCTGTTTGGCTATTCAGGTGAAGGTACAACATGACGTGACGTGATGGTAACGGCTCGGCCCACTTTCATTTATAAAAGCTGCTGGTGCACATTGCAGCTGACGTTGTCCGTTGATGGTGTCTTTGATTGATCATGACACTCCATCACTGATACCCTGAAACACATGCTTTGCTCTAACATGAGATGCCTGAATTGCTTTGATTCCGATCACTTTTTCGTCATATTCTCCACATCTTTCTCCAAAAACTAAATCTCTTGACTTCTACAATGTATTTACAACTTTATTTGGCAATGCCATCTACCAGATCAGGTGATAATTGCCAGCAAGCTCCACCAAAAATGTCCAGCAGCCCCAGTTAAAACCTGTATAAGACATCTATTGACCTCTCTGGCAGCCAGTGAGTTCTAAAAAATGAAAGAAACAGAAATCAGTTGATTTAGCTTTATTTATACAGTACTAACTAACAAGTCATCTCAAGTCACTTTTACAGACAGTACAATTCAGTCCCATTCTTTGTAGTCCAGATATAATCCACTTATAACAAATCCATCATATGATCCTTATTAGCCAAATTTATGTTCATATAAACCAGTTCATAAAGTAATGATGCAGCTAAGGAAACCACTCATAATGACAGAAGTATGTCAGAACTTTTACATTTTGACCAATTCCATCAATTACCTGTTTAAATAAATTAAATGATTAACACATAAACCTTTTACTTTTGATCACGTCGGGTTTTCAAAGGAAGAAAACTCTTCATCTCATGACTGATCCACTGGAGTATGAAAGATTTATTTGATGTGAAATTGGAAATAAAGTTGTTTATAAAAAAAAAAAAAAAAAAAAAAAAAAAAAAAAAGAAAAAAAAATATGTAGACAAGAGGATTAAAAGAAAAAATAACAGAAAATGATATACACATTTAGGATCCACCGATCGATATAAAACAATATAAAAAATTATTACAAGTACTAAACAAGGTTTTTGTTTCTTAAAATAACTGTCAGCTTTGCAGTACGATCTCTCTGTGTCACATCTGTTCACTGCACAACTATAAACACGTATTTTGTTGTGAAAATGTGTCAGAGAACTTTTAAATTAAAGCCATTTTTATAATAAAAGTGGGTTTGATATCGTTTTTGATAGGTACTGGGTTTTTGGATCGATTAACGATCGATACATCATTCTATATCAATATATCGATATAGAATGTTGCACCCCTAGTTTTTAACGACTTTCCCTGACTTTGATGTAGTTTTTTAAAGATTAACTTGTGATAAAAAGATCAATTATTTTGTTATGTTGGTCTTTGTAATCTTGGGATAGCGATATACAGGTAGCTTATTACATCTGATAATGATCTTAAAAATATTTCTAAACAAGGCCACTCAGGGGTTCTGTATCTCTCCATCCTGAGATGAGTAATTAACCTGTGATAATGAGATGATGGCATTTGCTTTCATGGCCGCTCTGGGCTTCTGTAGAGAATAAGCAGAGAAGTAATGCTTTCTTTCCATCTTCTCTCCGCAGGTATCCAGCCAATCACTTCGGGACACTGACGGGTATGCAGTCCATGATCAGCGCTGCGTTCGCCCTCCTTCAACAGCCTCTGTTCATATTGATGGTGGGCCACCTCGGTGGAGATCCGTACTGGGTAAAGGGACCCCACTCATGCACACACACATTATAAAACACGCAGGTAAAATGAACTGATGTGTGTGTCCAGGGGGTCTTACTGGGGGTGGCCAAAGTCGGTTCTTTAGGGCTGCTGTCCTGGTTTCAGATGTTTCCTGCTTCCTCCTGAATCAAATAAATGGGTTGACATGTTTGGCCAGAGCTCGACAACAAGCTGTTAAGGATTGTGGCCCTGGAGGACCGGAGCTGGACACCCCTGATCTAACAGGTCCTGGAACAGGTTTCCATGTTCTGACTGGTTTCTCCCTCCAACAGATCAACCTGGGCCTTCTCATCTTCTCCCTGGCTGCCTTCCTGCTGCCATGCTACCTGTTTTATCACCGTAGAAACCTGATCAGGGAGAAGGCAGGTCGCTGAGAATGAAGCCAACGGACTGTCGGCGTACGGACGCACTGTCGGGGCAATCGGTTTGAGAGAAACGGTCGATTTAAGAAACAGCCTTCTTTCTTTTTAAACTGAGATGTAGTAGTTTATGAATACCGGTACTCTGGGGATGCATGTGCGACCTCGTTCCTCGTGATGAAAAAAAAGACACCTGACGTATAAAAAGCAGAAAGCAGAAAGAGTTTTTACTTTAAAACTGATGCTCAGTCAGTAAAATGGTGTCACATACTGAGTATGAAATGAAGCTGGAAGCCTCTAATTTAAAATTCATTTTTAATAGTTGGCATGTAAAAGTGCCACATTGAGGGACCAGAACAGCGTCTTCTAGTCATGGCTGTACAATGGCCAGGTTTAAAACCTGCTTGGGTATTATGATTATTTATTACACAACACTTCTCATTGTAGCTGCACCTCCTCCTGGATGATTCAGGCTTGAATTGTGACAGATCAGCTGCATTTCTGATCAAAAATTATGATCCTAGATCATTTTTGTACAGCAAAGTAAAGGAAACCATCAGCTTGTCTGACAATCTTGACATGGCTGTTCGCTAAATGTAGCATTCTAACTTAAAAACAGCATCATGGTAAAACAAACGTGCAGGTAACATTGCAAATGACTGCCCAGTAGGTATTAGGAGTAGTTTGTTAAGTTGAATCTGCTTGGTTGTTTATTTATTGGGATTTATTTAAGATAACTTCTCACAACTGTGAGGTGTTCTGTATGTAGAGCCATGTGAAAATTGAATTTGTTGAACAGCTGCCATGGTATAAAGCTTTTTCTTTTTTTAAGTCCACATTTAAGACTTGACTATCACTTGTTTTATGTGCACATGAAGAAAAAGAAAACATAATCAGGTTTTGGTTTTAGCGGGTATAATTATCTCTGAACTTATGAAGCCATGAAGCCACAATGCCGGAACAAGTCAGAGAAATCGTTTTCTCCTTGTTTCTGTTTTAGTCTCAGTGGGACCGTTATACTTTTTTTCACCTCTATAGTATGGCACAATCTCAGTTCTCCCCCTTAGCCCTTCCCCTCCATTTTGTGTGTTCACGTGTAGGGGTAGGGGTGTCCCAATTCTGTTAGGACAGAGGGTTACGGGTAAGTGATAGGTTATACAGCATACCTCTTCAAATGAATGGTTTTTAGATGCATACTTTATATTGAGGGGAAAGACCAATTTGTGGATCATCGGCACAAATGACACAAATGTAAATATTTTCTTATAGATAACGTTTTAGGATGCATTACAACTGTTGTATTTTTAACAGTTTAACATTGCTTGCATTTTCTTAATAAAATCCACATTGAAAAAAATGCTATTACCACATAGAAGCTTATGCTGCTTTCATGTGGTATCGTATTTATGGTAAATACCAAAGTCCGACATCAAAATTGCACTTGAACACCCACTCATGTCGTAATTTCCACTGCGAAACTGGAAAAATTTTTATGATGCCCGAGTTGCCGAGATGAGGTAAACTCTGACCTTTCAACTTGGCAGAGAGCAATAAAAATATCCTGAATGGGAAGCAATACATTCTGTTTAAAGTTTTCTGCTGTTGTTAAGTGGTTAGTTTGTAGTCAGGATAATTCTGTGACGTAGGTAGGTAGGTGGGTAGGTAGGTACTGTAGGTAATTTATTTCGAGACATGTAATAACCAAAGGTGATCATACATTAATGAACTGACAATAATGAAAACATTTTTTAAAAAAAGAAAGAAAAGTTAACAAAATAAACCAACTATACACATAGTTTTCAATATACACATCCGAAAGGGAGTGGGAAGAAGTATAAGCTTATAATATCCCACCCCTTTTTATCCAATCACTATCATTCAGTCACTTAGCTTCCAATTAATGTAATAACTTTAGTGGTAATATGGTAGCATAGACGTACAGAACTTTAATAACGTCACCATTTAAACTTAGTTTTGTTTGTAAAAATATGGTTATTGTTTGGTCTACTAACTCAGAGCAGATGCTAGCTAGCAGCTAGCTAGCTAGTCAGTCGAAGATAGCCTCCATTGTTAAACTTTCATTACAACAAGAAATCACTTGAACACAACGCTCTGGTAATTTCCATTTAACAAGTAGAAAGGATCATCTTTCCCATACCACATGAAGGCAGCATTATACTGCGTTCCATTTACTTCCGAACTGGGAAGAGGGAACTGGGGGGTGACGTCCCACCTGACCAACTTGCGCTCCAGTTCACTGGTCGGAAAACCAGTCGGCAGCCTAGCAAAACAACGCGTTTGCTATTGTCATTAGCACAGCTGGCGTTTTAGTTCACATATACCACAAAATAAATGTGAATTACATGACAGCAGCTTCCCCCTACATCTATATAAACCAATACTACATGTATGACTGAATTAATGCAACAAAATACAGTATTAGTAAGAAGTGTAAATAAATGTAACATTACAGGAGCTTCTAAAACTGCTAACACTGGACGCGGCCATCTTTAAATCTGAACTCAGAGCTGCGAGGATTGTCCGACTCTTCGAGTGGGAAATCCAACTTCCGGGGGCCGTTCCAGTTGAAACTTCCTACTCAAAACTGGGAATTTTGAGTATGAATGTTGCGTTCAAATGGAACGCAACATTAGTACCATGCTACCAGGCTGAAAACCAGCGGTGCTCTGTAGGCAGCCCTGATAATCTACAGTAATAGATGATCAATAAAAACTTCACTGCTGGTCTCCCGTTATATGGAGGGCATCATGGGATACAACACTAGTGGGAATGTCATGCATAAATTGGACTTAACATCAACATTAGTTTGGTAACATTAACCCACAGCTGCAGATGGGTCGATTTCTCGAGATATTCAGCTCAGCGCGCATCTGCTATAAGCCGGCGGGGATCACTGATGACGTATGCGATTGTTGAAGGGGTGTTCCAATTTGTAGGGGTTGACTTTCAGGCCTACCCCTCATGGCTCCGTTTTAAGTGGCCAGGGGCAAGAGATTGGGGGGGGATGAGACTGGGCCTATATCTTCATTCAGGGAGGGCTTAAAAAGCTCTGCATGCTTTTCACTGAAGACGTTTATTCGTTTCTTACTGGTCCGTTATGGAACCAGTCATAAGAAACAGTTTTGTTCCTACATGCCTACAATTCCACTTTCCCCAGTTCAGCCAGCACGCTCCGTTTATCCTACAGGTCTTAATGCTTCATTCTCATTTGCTTTTTGTGAGATTTAATTCTTTTGCCTGTTTATTGATATTGTAGTCTACCTAGTCCACAGTCCTGAAGTGACAGCACACTGTTTACATACTCCTGCGCAAAACTGGTGATTTCTGACTTGCTTCAGTGAGGTAAAGGTTAAAAATTTATTGAAATGGTAACCTTGAGATGCAGCGACTCCTTTTTAACAGGGTCTTTCAGCAGACAAACAACTACAAATAAGTTAGATGGAAGCGACAACTATTCAGACTTGAGGAAAACATATACAGTATGTATTCGATGTAAGACTACGGATGAAAGTGGCTCAAAATATTTGTTTTTGATTTGATTTGTGCTGTCAGACTTGGCATGTAACCATATCTGATTATGAAAGTCTGTAGTGAGGCAACAGACTTCCAGTCAGCTGTTGGAGGGGCAGGTTATTGACAGTTACAGGTCAAACATTTTAGAACACCCGATTTTTCCAGGTTTTTTTTTTTTTTTTTTAAATGAAAGCAGTTCAAAGTCTCTAAATAAAAGCATCTAAGAAAAATGATGAGGTTAAAGAAATCTTGAACTCATTTAAACAAAATGTTAAAAATCAGCTGAATGCACTCGTGTCTTTATAAGCAGGAACACCAATGCTCCGGTCAGCCTCCAATCACCAACATGCACATTCTCAGAAACTTGTCTTCTCACTCCTGTTGTGGCTTTGAGTCTACCAGACCTCTTTGGGTCTACCAGACCTCTTTGAGTCTACCAGACCTCTTTGGGTCTACCAGACCTCTTTGAGTCTACCAGACCTCATCGAGTCTACCAAACCTCTTTGGGTCTACCAAACCTCATTGAGTCTACCACATGTCTTATATCTCTTCCCACTGGCCATAAAACTGGTTTAAACCCACGGACAATTGGCTTTTAGTTGCAATGGGAAAGAGCCACTAACCCACATTGACCTGTGTCAAATGGCTCAGCGTGCGACGTGGGTTAAAATCCCCTTCAAACTGCTCAGCTCTGATTAGCATGCAGTGAGAACATCAGATTGAGCTGCAAATTTCAGTGATATTGAGCGTAGTGCCAACATTGTGCCAGTTGCACTTCATACAACATATCAAAACAACTCTGCTTACATTCAATCATGTCATTAGACCAACGATCAACATGATTTTCCACCATGTTGCAGACAGACAAATGTGCAAAACAAAAAAGTGCATTGACAATGGCCTGACTCACCTCCATGTTGCTCTCCATTGTTCATTTTCCCGATTTCTGTCGCACTGATGACATCATCAACACAAACCCACCAGACACAGAGTGGTGGGGACACAGGGCACATAGCTTTCCCGTGGGGATCAAACTGGCTGTTTTTGCCAGAGGGAAAGGAGCCAAATGCCGATCGTAAACCCACATTTGAAAATCCAAATGGACCTGCTAGTTTTAGTGGGAAAGCAGGATTAGAATCTACCAGACCTCTAAAGGCCCATTTATGCTCCGTAAATAGCGACTTCGGTTTCAAATGTTACCATAATTCACCGCCTTCATACTTCCATGCATGTCATGGTTCTTGAATCACTAGTGGGAAGTGGTGAGTTCAGAGAATACGTCAGTTTCAAACTCCAGTTGGTAGCGATAATGCACCACTATAAAGTTATTTACAACCATTCAACATGCCTGACACACTCACACAGCCTTTCTTCTAGAACTAAAACCATGCAGCTGTTGTCTTCTCTCTCTTCTTCCTCTGCTTTTTTCCCTACCATTTTACCTCTTCTCTGTTCTTTTCTTTATCTGGTCACACGTCAGCAATAACGCTCAGCACCGACCCCATGGGTTAAGGTGGTATTGCTCCATCTTTTGCATTGTGTGACAGACCAACAAGACCTTTGAAAACGCACCAAATTACGCATGTAACCAATGCAAGACGGATACACGGGAGACGGGCGTAACCGTCTTCTGCGTCAGGCATGAATGGAGTCTACAAGACCTCCTTGGGTCTACCAGATAACCTTGGGTCAACTTGACCTCTTCGGCCGACCAGACCTCAATCTGTCAGATTTTCTTCCAGTTTCTGAGCCTTTTGATGAAGGAGACTGTACCAACTTACATTTAGACTTTTTTCACAATTTCTCTGCAGAACAGACCTGCACTGTTTAAGTGTTGTGATGGTTTGTCTCGCTACCTATGTTTTGGTATCACTGTATGTTCAACTCAGCCCTCATGCAGTTGGAATGGTTGGAAGTTATTTAGAAAAACTGGGACACCAGCAGGAACTGGTCACACCAGCTTTCAAGACTTCATCAACCTTCAATGTTGGAAAACAGTTTTCAGACTTTAATCCATTTCTGTTCCATGAAAAAAAAACATTTTGAAATATACATCATTTTCAGTTCTGAGGAACCTCGCCCCTTTTTTTTTTAAACCTCTGACAGTTCACCACTTACCTTTTTATCATTTTTAGACATTTATTGGACTTGAACAGCTTAAACTTCAATTCGTTTAAAAAAAAACTGGAAAATTTGGGTTTGTCCTAAAACATACTGGTTATAAATGTTTTCTAGGTTTTCACAAATTTTGTGTTTTTTACTGTTTCTTTTTTCAAATTGCTATTTACTTTTGAATTATTTTTATTGATTGGCCAGTGGAAGTGATGACTCACTCATGTTCATCGTCAACCATATTTAGAAAATAGCTTTCAAATACATGTCAACTGTGATGTTTGGTTTAAACTTTATGCAGCATCTCCTTGTTCAATAATGTGATAATAAATCATTTCATACTGTATCTTGTGATCCAAAATATTTTTAGCAGTTTTCAATCATAATTCATTCATTGACTGAGCATCTGTTGATACAGCAGCCGACTGGATAAAACACATTTTTTGTTTTGTAGGTTTTTTTTCTCCAATGTTTCTCTGTGTGTGTTGATTTATCTTTATTTTAATTTTGTTTAGAAATTGCTTTGAGACTCTGCCTTTTTGTTGTTAAGACTGTTGTTGCTGAATCATCTCACTCTCCTGCAGCTGAAGCTAAAATTGATTTTGATTTTAAATTTCTAGTCATTTTAAAACAAATCAGCATTAAAGTGTCAAAATGAACTCATCTTTCTGACTGTGCAGGCACAGATTTATAGTAAAAAAAATACAGTAGAGGAAAAAAATAAAATAAACTAGTGAGGGAGTTGATGAGGTTTGTAGTTTGCAGCTGCTGATGTTTAAACTTGAAAACGTGTCAAAGCTTGTGAAGCAGATGGATTATAAAAGGCTGAGAGATGCTGGGATATTGTTTCTGATTAGATCTGATGATGATGGTGCAATAATGATTATAAATCTCTAGTTAAATGATCTTAAATTGTTTAAATCTGCATGCCGTCTTCATCTGAGCTGTAAAAATTGAAGGCAGAATTATGTCTGATGTAAATCATCATCAGAGGTATAAAAACAAAAACTAATGTAACACTGAACTTCAACATGATGTTTTACATAAACATAACCATGTTCTCTAGATCAATGGTTCCCACCCTGGAGCCCCTGAACCCCCAAAGACACTTCCCAAGAGCAGAGGGGGTCCACAAAGACTGTTCAGAGCCTGTGTGATTGTTGAAATTAAGATAATGTCCTCACAGATGAATTGAGGTTTGTTATCATTTGGACGCTTGTTCCAAATCTCATTTTCCGATTCACGTCCCAAAGTGAATCATAAGGGTCTTCAAAATCTGCCAAACCACATTAATTTATTACACATTTACCTATTTAAAAACAATTAAAGGTTATTTAGTTGCACACCTAGAGCATTCAATCAGTTTCGGTCCTGTGGTTTATGGGGTCAAGGAGCTGCTGTGGTAGTTCCTGTATATCTGCAGCTATTTGATACTTGTTTTAAGGGGGTCCTCAAGGATGGGAATCACTGCTAGACCATGATGCAGAAATCATACAGCCTCATCTCACCTAATACCGACATAATGACAATATTTGTCTGTTCATATTTTATGGAGAGGATGTAAAAGGCATAAAACTACCCCATGGGACAGCTGTGCAAAGTTAAACTGCCAATAAAGATCAACAAACACTGAGAAAACTTGTGATTATTGTTCAAAATCTTTCTTGTTATCAATCAAATAAAAGTCTTCATGTGAAAGTGTTTAAATGCTGGATCATCCCAATAAAACAGTTCATTGATTGCGTTTACAAAATGTACTTTTAGCATCAGATTTAGAGGTAACAATTAGTTCTTTTTTTTCTTTCTTTAAAGGGACTAGAGGAAGGAATTGAGAAAGAGTAAAAATGCATTTCCAGTTTTTTATCTGCTAATGGGTGATGGAAAAAAAAGAACGAGCCCACGCACGTCTCTCTTCGTCGCCTTGAACAGGCTGTGTGCTGCATAGTGCGCTGCGATTCGGTGGCCAAATTTCCCATGCTGTCCTGCGGATGTGACATCAGTTGACGCTGCATCCGCGTCCCCGACAGTTTTGATACAGGAAGGAGAATTCAAACACTGCAAGGGATAGCTATGGATTCTTCTGCCATCAGCAAACGATCCAGATCGACTGAAAGACACTAAAAAGTGTAACTACGAAGAAAAAGACTTTGTCAGAGTAGTAACGTTATTGCATCCGTTTGTGCACGCTCCCGTGGCTGGTGGCTGCAGTTACCCGCAGCACCAGTCGCAGCACTTGCAAGTCTCATTTCTTAAAGGTGCCATGACATCAAATTTCACTTTTCTGGGGTTTTGGGTCATAATATGATTTGTTGTGCACTGATGAGGCCATGTGAATGTCAGAGTGAGAATCAAAGTTCCTGTTTATGGTCTGTCAGCTTTGTTTCTTTGTTCAGAAACGATTGAATCAGACAGCAGCTTATCATTCTACGTAATTCTATGATACCACGTAATTCAATTGCTCCGATTAGAGCACAATATCAAGCAAACAGCCTCCCCCCTCTCCTCTCTCCTAGCGGTCTATGCACCATCCACCATCCACGAACCACACAACGTGTTCCCGAACAGTGCAAGTACATTTTTCTGGGGAAAATTGTTTAGAAATGTTATGAATACTCATGTAGAAATGTTTGACTAAACCGCTAGCCAAAGCTACATCTTATACCGTGAGTCAATGGTGAAGCGCTATTTCCGGTATCTCACAGGAAGTTGATCACATCGTCGGTTCTACGTGTGCTAGCTCAGGAATAAGGTGGATCAGTCTCCTCCCACCTGGAGCAGCTGTCAGACATGGATTGCCCGTACTAACATGTTTCCAGAGATTTGTAAGATGAATTAACACAAAAAAAAAAAAATAATAATAATAATAAAGATTGTTAGAGGACTTTCCATAACTTCAGCATTTATGATATAATTTCTTCATCAGTATTTCATCAAACGGCACCATTTTGCAGTTAGTCAAGCCCTCCAGCCATATCTGACGTGTCACTGCACGAGCACGTGATGACATCATCACAGCAAGATACATTGTGCTGCAATACTTTTAAATTTTCTGCTGTTAATTTACAAAAGAAAACTGAAAGGAATCGCAGTGCATTGTATAAATATGTACACTACTCAGAAAAAGTTAGGGATATTCAACTTTTGGTTATATTTCAAGGAAAATATGAAATGTTTACACCTTATTGATATTATATCATGAATGTTGGACATTTAACTGGAACTATGATGTGGTAATTCCTCCATCTCAAACAATTTATTGTTAGGTTTATTCTGACATCATACAAAAAATCCAAAAATCCCTACCTTTTTGTGAGTAGTCTTTTTTTTTTTTTTTGTAAATGGGATTTTTCTTACTAACATTGGTAACAGAACATTTTAGAAAGACAGCGGTGTGTCGGGTCATTTGGAAAGTCCTCACACGTCTTTAACTTAACTTTCACTTTTCTCTGTGCATGTTTTTCCCAGTGGGACTAAATCTAAATATAATTAATATTTTATTTTATCCACTTATTATTTTAATCCAAATATTAAATTAAATATTCGACCAGCAGACCAGTGGATTCCCACTTCCACATTGACTTAGACAGCAGTTTTCTTCCATGATGCTCTCTGCAGCAGCAGTTCCATCTATCTGGATCCATGTCCCTTTTTTAGACTTAAACTTTTTTTTTTTTTTCAAATTGCTTAAGGATCTCAGTCTCAACAACAAACTCAGGTAAACACTCAACCAACATGGTGGAGACCCCCCTCAATGCAACACGGCATAGACTTCCTTCCATTATCTATAGACAAAACATGATTGGTGGATGTTTTTTCATCCCCATTACCTTCACAGCTGATGTATAATGATATTTATGTATTTAAAGTTTTTAATTAATCATATCTTATGGGGCAGAGAACCCAGTTTAATCAAATATTGCAAAAATTGTTGAAACATCATCTATAATGCCTTTAATTCTGAGGTGATGTTAGTTCAAGTGTTTCCTAATGCAGCCTGGATGCAGCCCCAGGAACACACAAACACCAGGAGGGATGATTATTGTAGCCCACCAATAAGTCTTTTAGCATCTGTAAAGAGGTGACCTGAGGTCACATAATAATAAATTTAAAAATCTTTTCTCTGCCACTGTGTCATATGGACGGATGCACAAAAAACATTTTCTTTGTGCAACCTCCTGTGGGAAATGGGTCACGGGCAAAACATCTATTGTTTTTTTTGGTTTTTTTTTTTTTCTTTCTTTTAATGCCGTGATTGCCTCTTTATGGACTGGCATACTGCAACACACACACACACACACACTCACAGAATAAACAACAACACACCACAAAGCTGCATGTTTGTTTTGCGGGTGGCAGGATTTTAGATTTATTATTTCAGAGCTTGGATGTGTGGGCTTATCCTCACAGCCCCTGCTGTCATTTTAATCTTCCCATTGAGTCAGAGTGTGTCTTCATGTGAGGGGTCCAGTGTTTGCTGGGCTGCTGGGCCCCAGTCTGTTTGGTGGTTAGAAACTGAGGATGAGGTGAGCTTTTATTAGGGGTTCAGCTGTCAGTTGGGACTGTTTATTCAGTTATTTGCCCCTAACAATAAGTATAACGTGTGTTTATACAAGTGCACGGTTGGGCGTCCACATATTGAAAATAAAAGGTCACAAACGCGCGCACATGCTTATATTACTGTGTCAGTGTGTCACATGAGAGGATTAAGAACTGGAGTGAAAGACAGCTTATGTGGCGCTTAATTACTGTAAAACACAGCAACAAATCTTCCTCATCTCTTGCAGCTCCGCTAACAAGCCCCGCATCGAGCCACACTGTTGGGAATAAATTTAATCACGATTTAGAGCAATAATGACGTCCCCGTTTGGGAGGGGGCGGGACTTCGCTGTAGACTCAACGGAGTACGCTGGCGGTTTGATTGACAGCAGCGCTGTCCAATCAGAGTTATTCTTGTTACGACAGCTCCGCTGGTGGACCCTGGCATTAGAGTTTTGTGGTTCTGACAAATATGTCGGCCTCAGGGAGTCTCTCTTGGCCACCAACAGTATGGAGATGTGAGAAGAGCGTATGACTGTTTGGGGATTTTTATTCACTTGTTTTTCCATTCTGTTCCGCTTTTAATGAGCGGCCTTTAGGCAGTATAAGTTAGGGAAGCAGGCAGTTTCTGACGCCAGCTAACAGTTATTTAAGCTAGCTGTCTCTAGTGAACAAACGTCAATCGTATCGGTGCCTGGCTAGCTAGCCAGCCAATCATTTATCGGAATTAGCTTAGCTTTCCGCCGGGAAAGACGTGCTTTCTGGAACTGCTGAAGGACTCTTATGTAGATTACGACGGATGTGACCATTTGGATCTGCTGATTCTAATCCCAGGAGGACACAATGCCACCAGGACTGACACATCCCATTCAGGCTTTTTGGATCCACAGCCATTGAAACTCAGGTGAGCTGAGCTGTTAGCCTGCTGCTAGCAGGGCTAGCACCTGAGTGGCTTACGGCTACTTATTTTTGCAAAGAAAAGCTCATCTTACAACCTTTAAGCGAGCCTTTCATCTATAGATTGTGTTGTTTAAAGGGTAAAACTGTGTAAAGCTTATATTCATGCTCATTATGTCAGTGAAGAGTAGCAGCGTTGATGCCTGTCAGCAGAAATGTCCATGATCTACAACTGCTGTGACTCAGTAGTGTCATCCCCACCCCACTTTCATTTTATCTTTTTTATTGTATTTATCTCCCGCTAGTTATAATACTATAAATAAAATCTACTATTCATGCTGTAGTATTAGATCTGAACCCTCTGCACATCATCCATGCACGCCCAGAAAAAGACCGGATCCCTCCGCGTTTGAAAAAAAAAAAATCATTACATCTTCTATTAAATCGCAGCCTCCTCGTGTCCGTGATCTTTTCGGTGCATTTCAGACTGATGCTTTGTCTCTCGTGGGAGAGCATCCTTGCCGGGTCGAAACGTGTGCACCGACCCGTCAGCTCTGCGGGGCCGTTTGACCGACTCGCTCACCTGGCCCAGATACCACACATCCTCCTCCCTAAAGCCAGATTCACACCGCTTCTGCTCAGTTTTCCCCAAATCCTCCCCCCAAAACGGCTATCCAGACTGAGAAAGTATTTGGAAATGAGATTGTTGGGAGCTACGGGGCGAAAGCATCATTTAGCCGCTGTGGTTCGTGGTGAGTCGCAGCCGTGACTGCAGAGGGCCAAACACACCCAGTGTTCATGTGTGCATACGTGCCGGCTGTAGGCTGCTTCATGCATGAGGAGGGGCCACGCACGGTGTTTTTTTTTTTTAAATCCACAGCAATGAGGATGAAAAGCTGTATCTTATGGTGTGAGGATGTGATGTGTTGCAGGTGATCAGACTGAATCCACGAGGAAATCATTTAAATCCTCACCAGTCTGCTGACTGCAGTCTGCTGTGTGTGTGAGGGAATTATATGTCCCAAGTAGATTTTTATGTTGATGTCCAGCAGCCAGGTACAGGGGGACGCACCAGACCTCACACACCTCAATGTCATGATGTGGTCCGTGTCATGTCAAGTTTCAGTAAATGATTATATAATAACACATTAGCTACAAATGTCACTTTATCAGTAGAAACCTGCAACTCTGTAGTAATGTAAATCCAGATGACAGAGTATCGGAGATGTCTCTGATACTGCCAAAAGTTCTGGTATTGGTATCGGCGAATACTGGGGTTCAGGCACCGACCTGATACCACGTCATTGATTAAAATGGGAATCTATTTACTGATTCACTCTGACACAGCTCTTCTTCGCTGCTGTTAAAACAGTTGTGTTGTGCTGCCGTCTGCAGCCTGCTGGTTTACACAGGATTCTCCCCCCTGCGAGACTTTTTTATTAATAAATGGCTTCAGTTTGCTCTATTCATTCATGTTTAACCTAGGCCAGGCCGTACCACAATGATAATCCTATCACAGTCATGCAGGTGGAATATATATTTTTCATAACAAAGTGGTATCAGTACTCCGTATCGGCCAATACCCACAGCACAAGTCTGGAATTGGAATCTAAAAGACAAAAATGCTATCTGAACATCTCTCACGACAATGCAATACATCAGTACCATCAAGACTCAAGTATAGGACAAATGGTGGTGGTACTGGCTAACAATAGATTAATCAATAATTGGTATTTAAGTAAATTATTACATCAATTTATACTCATCAGGGTTTCCCCCAGAAAACTTGCTAAGCCCGGTGGTGGAGAAGCCCACCAGCGGTCCACCGCCACCGATGGGCCCACGGCGTCCGGTCTTTTGAAGAAAAAAAAAAAAAACTTGAAAAATGACAGGAATTTTGAAATTGTGACTGTTATGGGCTAATAATTTATTAACAATACGTGGGGCACAATTTTGAAATGCATTCTGGCTGAAAGGCTTCAGTAATAGGCAAGCCTACAAAATGAAAATGTGAAAGCTATAGGTAAATCATAATACATATTTATCTTTTGTCAGTGTATTGTATTTACACTGTTTATGGCTTACTTTTGCTTTTGCTTGCTGCCATCTCAATGCTAGTGTGATGGTGTAGAGGCCTGATATGTGCGTTTAGCACATTATAGACTAATCCAACAAGCGTTTTGTGTGTTACGCCCTTCCAATGCCGCCATTACGGTGGGGACTAAACCCAATTACCTCGTATCTCCCAACATGGAAAGTAGCGTGAATACCTGGATTTACAAAGTTGGACAGTGTTCTAAGGTCATGATAACCTATAGGTACGTTATCCAGAGATCTCTAAAGTATTCTGAAATTTTTTTTAATTTTTATTTTTTACATCAGAGCATTAATGTAAACTATTATTCATCTCCGTAAACTGGCTTAAATAACAAGCCACACTGGAATAACACGCACATCTCGAGATTACGTATCAAAGTTAAAAAAAAAAAACAAAAAAACAAACAAACAAAGAAACTAAACCCTTTCAAATGTCATTACTTTTCTATTTTATCACATATTTGGCTTTTGGTATCGTTTCAGGACTGTACAGACCACGTAGCTTCACATGTCCTGCAGATGAAACTAAAGGCTGGAAGACACCGTCTTCCTGATCCGTTTGTGTTCGCAACTGAGTTATTTTTATTTTCTGGTCACAACGTTGCCCTGATCAGAGCAAATAACGTTTATATTTCACTATATTTCCCAGATTAGTCATTCACTGTGTTTACATGCAGCCAGTAGCTCTTTCATAACCCTTTCATAACCGGAATATTAGCAATAACCCGGTTGCACACGACAATGTAAACCTGATGTAAACACTGGCAAAAACTCGCAGCAACACCACAGCTGTCTCTGTTAGCATTAGCTACTGTAGCATAATAACGTTATGCTGTGCGTCATTTTCGGGAGCATAGATACGTGAAATAAAGTGTCAAATTAATGAGTGTTCACCGTAATTTACCGTGTTTTTGTTGTTGGGGATTAAATCCGATGTTTTTTTCCGCCGTGGCAGCAAGTTATTCCTCCTCTGCTCTGTGTCCGATGTTCCTCCCCGATACGAGGAGGCTGCTCAGTGGACTGAGCAGCAGAAACGTCCAGTTTTGTCAGACAGCAGAAATCTTCATGAAATAAATGTCCGTGATCTTCTTGTTCACTTATGACCACATTAAAGTTTTCCTCCGATGTTCCAACAACCAGGAATGTGACGTCCTTCCACATTTCCTCCATGTTGTTCAGAAAAAAGTCAGATTCTCATCTGTTCTAGTTACATGTTGCACATGTACAGAAACGCCCCCCCCCCAATCCGCATGTTTGATGTTTAGCATCGCGGCTCGTAGACTGTTGCTCCGACAGTAAGCTTATGTTTGTGCTAACTTGCACTGGCTGCATCATTATAATGCAGCGGTTCGGTCGGCTCGCCAGGGATGGGACGCTCGAGGGGGGGCACTTCACTTCACCTCTCACCGTCTCACCGCAACAAGTGTTCACGTATCGACCATAAGATGTCGCCATTGTGCCTAATTACCAGATCCGGTTATAAGCTTTGTATGCAATCTTTGGTATACTGTTTTGGTGAAAAAAAACAAAAAAACTATTTGAAATAAATAAATAAATGACGCTTAGCCTGGCGGGGGGGGGCAAGATAAGCCTGGCGGCCCGCCAGGCCTATAAAGCACTGGGGGAAACCCTGGGTATTGATATCGGTTATCGGCCACATGAGGTTTAGAATATCGGCATATCAGATATTGGCCAAAATTCCAACATCGTGCATCCCTAATTCAGAATGCACCTGGTGAAAACCACTAGTTTTTGTGTGGAGTAAAACTGTGGATCAGCCTGGAGGACAAACGCAAAAAAATCTCCCAATATACATATGTTTAAATCTTCATACAAAACATGGTCTTTCATATGTATGAAAATGGAGGGTGATGATTATTTATTTCTCATCAATTATGGTTATTTTTGTTGTTATTGTTAATACTGGTAGTAGTACCAGTACATTGTCATGATATTTCATTGGTATTTTCTAGTTTTGTGCAGTGAAGGGGTGGGATTAAATAAGCGCTGGCTCCTCCCCACTCCTTTTGAACAAACTTTTTTTTTCTTTTTTTCTTCAGTAGTATATTTTTTCTTTTTTTTTCTCATTTGTTTTTAATTGTTGTCTTACATTCAAACAAACTTTAGACAAAACAACAAAAAATAGACAAGTTTGCTGTTAGTTCTAGTCCTGAATCCAACTACTTCAGGTGTATTCAGTTCATCGGTACTTAAGGTTTCACTAGACCAGATTGTATGCAACCAGAAAGAAGCACACTTGTATGTACTTTCACTGAAAAATGGTGTTTCAACATTTTTTGGTTTTTTTCTTAGGTCTACCACTTCCTCTTTTATCCTCCACTTGTCCTGCTTCCTCAGATTGCTCAGGTTTTCAGCCAACAGCTCTTTGGGAATCACATGATGTGTGTCAGATAGTCATCCTCAAAACTATTCATACCCTTCCATTGAAGAAAAGGCTAAATTCACAATACAAATTAAAATAAGAAAATAAAGAAACTAATAATAAATGAAAATTTAAAAAAATATAATTAGTAAATAAATGTTGTTTTAAATTGGGTTTGAAATAATTTTAAAGTTTTTTTTTATATTTCTGTTGAACCACAATAAAATAGTGTCATGATATTAATAATTTTTTTATTTATTTTCTTTTGCCAATTTTAACTCTTTTCACTGCAGCTGATTTTTTTCTGTTTTTAATGGTGGTATGAGGAGGGTAGGAATAATTTGAGAACAGCTGTATCTTAGTGGCAGGCTGCTATGAAATGAAATAAATCAAGTTTATTTATATAGCCCTTTACAGTACCCAATGGACGCACAAAGTGCTTTACAGCAGGGACAACAGACAAAGAGACACGAAGCAAACGAGAGTTAAATAATGGAAAATTAAGAGCTATAAAACAACAACAAAGAACAAAAATAGAACAGCTTCGGGGAGCGCAAGGTACATAAAAGAGATAAAAAAAATTTTTTAAAGAAATTAAGTTAGTTAAAGCAGATGAAAAGGTAGGTCTTTGCTTGATTTAACTAGAATGTGTCTAAAGGTGCAATTTAAACTGGGTCTTTCTTGGTTTTTGCTAACTGTTCAATCACCGGCTCTTTTTTGACTAGGCTGTCTTTTTCATTGGTCAGTTTTATTGGATTATGAAACAAAAATTTACATTCAGCTGAAATTTGAATCTGTACTAAAATCATGGCAAGTTTATTTGCACATTGCATTTTATGTATAAGACAATTCAAAATACCTTATATAAAACATAAAAGGATTACAGTGAGGTGTAGGGGAAAAAAATAGAGATGTTCGATATTGGCTTTTTTAACGATATTGTCCAATTATTAAATTCCAGTATCAGATATCAACTGATACCGATATATGCAGTGAACTGTGAGGTTGTATTTCTCATATTTTGAGAAATACAACGATAATCTGCTCTGAGAACAAAGATCCCAAAATATCTTTAACTCAGCCAGAGGAGTTCATTTTGAACATCTGGCTGCCAGATATCAGATACTAGCAGGTATTAGCCAACATGTGGCTAATTATGTGTCTGACAACTTGGTAACTCAACCAACAACTTAAAACCAGACATATAAGCAGCTTCAAAGCAAGTCAGTATGCAGCAGCAGCAGCTGCATCGTAGTCACATGACTCTGAAAGGAATGCTGGGATATGAAGTTCACTGGACCCCTGCTAATGGAACACGGTTTAAGTTGGTTTCGCTCACACTGTATCTCTCTGGTAGGAGTTTTTCTGTAAACATGTGCCAGTTTTCTTCCTCAGTGACTCCTTTAAACTTTGGTGTCCCCCAGGGGTCAATATTAGCACCCCTCCTTTTCGCTCTTTATCTGCTTCCGCTGGGCTCCATCTTTAGAAAATATGTCTTTTTTTCACAGTTTTGCAGACAATATCCAGATTTACCTTCCTGTGTCTACAACAGACAGCAAATCTGCTGTAAATTCGCTGCAAACTGTCTCCAAGAGGTGCAGGCATGGATAAGTGTAAATTTTATGTTTTTAAATAAAGAAAAAAACTGAAATCCTGGTCTTTGGAAAAAAAATAACCCTTTTATCGGTCAACCCAGTGCTATTGGTGCTTTGTCTGACTATTGTTGGCCTTTCCTAAAGAGTCTGGGTGTGACGGTTGATCTATTTTTTTAAGTTCGAAAAACATATAAACTCCATGATCAAGACTAGCTTTTTCCGCTTGGAGGCTCTGGCGAAAATTAAGCCGCATCTCGCTCGCGCAGGATCCGAAAGAGCTATACATGCATTCATATCATCAAGACTGGACCGTTGTAATGCTCTGTATATCGGTCTGGATCAGACGCTCATGCAGCGCTCCCAGTACGTTCAAAATGCCACAGCTCGTCTTCTGACACGAACCAAGAGACATGATCACATCACCCCCGTTCTGCGCACCCTACATTGGCTCCCAGTCCGTTTTCGTGTTGATTTTCCAAGGTTTTAGTGATCGTTTTCGAATGCCTACACTCCCTAGCGCCCTCATACCTCAGCGATTTAGTACAGTTTTACACGCCACCGAGAGTCCTGAGATCAGCAGATCAACTGCCAAAAGCCAGACTGAAGTGGAGGGGTGATAAAGCCTTTTCAGTTGCGGCTCCCAAACTCTGGAACAGCCTCCCAATAGGAGTCAGGAGGACTTCTTCTTCCCTTAGACCAGTTTAAGCCCAGGCTCCAAACTTATGTTTTTTCATTGGCTTTTAAATAAACTCAAAGGCTAGTCTGATCTTGGTTGGACGTTTAGAACGATGCAAACAGAAATGCTCTGATTGGGTTTTATTGCTTTTACTGTATGTGTTTTTGTATATTGCTTTATTTATTTATTTATTTTATTTATTTATTTTTTTATTGGGCTTTATTTTGTTGTGAAGCACATTGGTCAACAGTTTTCAATTGTGCTATATAAATAAATTTGAATTGAATTTGAAGATCTTGTGAGATTTTGTTCAGTGCGAATTTCACAACAGAACAAGATTTCGTTTTTTTAAAAATGGGCCCAAAAAAAACACTACCAATATTTTCCGATATCACATTTTAATGCCAATATCTGCTGATAATATATATTATAAATATTATAATATGAACATTAAAAAGTAAAAGAATAAAAAGCATTGAAAGTTGAAGAAAACAAGAAACAAAACTAGAAGAAGCTAGAAGAACTGTTGCTGAAGACCACTGTAAAATACTGAACAGGGAATCAGAATCTAACTAAAATGATTGGTCGATTAAGACTCTTTACGTCACTGTTTTGGTATCTGACTCATGTATTTCTTCTGTTTTCTGCCGTAGGTGCAGCATCAGGCTGGATGGACTTGTTTCTGCAACCCAGGAATTCTTCTGCATCCGTGTTTCATCCGTGTAGACCAGGATCATCATAAAGAGGGAAACCACTGCATGACACTGGGGACACTGAACCCGGCTTCTAGTTTATGGACGGACACTCCAGACCTCGTCTCCATTTTATTTTCCCTGTTTTCCTCATTTTTTGATCCAGTTGTTTTTGGGTAGTTTCTCCGGAGAGGCAGTATCCTCCAGGGAATCGGGGTTGGAGGGTGTTATCCAAGCCTCAGTGCTCATTTCAGGGGAAGGAAACGGGGGGAAGTCCCTGGAGATGAGGGTATAAGCTGCGTGTAGCTGGGAGGCTGACTGTTACATAACGAACAATCCCTGTCAACCAATAACGCGGCGGAACAAGGAAACCAGTCCAGGACCGGAATAGTTATGTGTTGCTGCTGCTGGCTGATATGAGAGGGTAATAATACTCCCTGCTAGTCCACATCAGGGCTGTAAGTGGAGCAACTTCTCCACCAGTTCATGTACATGGATACTAATGGATGATCTGCCGGATTTTCCCTTCGGTATTCTGGAGAGAAACAATCAATCACTTCCTGCTTTTTATCTTTCTATCATATCGGGGGTGTGGCTTGGCAGGTGAGGTGGTTTGAGTCGGCCACCAGCGGGGTTTAGGGATGCCCCGACACAGGAAAACCAGACTACTCTACTGGCCCGCGTACAGACTGCTGATCCTAAAACAATTCCTGAACTGAAACCTGCTTTTAGTTTGGCATCTTTTTTTTTTTTTTTTTTTTTCTACTACAGACTTTCCAAGTTCAAATCCCACTTTTTTCTGATCTGAAGGAGAGCAGAGCATCAAGTCAGACATCATCCTGTCCTTTTATGTTATTTCTGCCTTTTTTCCCCCCTCCCATGTCTCCATCAGAACCAGTCTACCTCTGCCTGCGTACCTCATCGTGTCCCCCACCTGAAGACCAGCTGGATCTGTACCCATCAAGAGTGATGCTCTTCAGTTCAGCTTCCTGTCCGGACTTTGTTGGACCTTCTATGGCATCAAATCACTAAGAGAACTTAGTGTGCTTTAACAGATGGGTCCAAATCCTTTTCTTGTATTTTTTACACATCTAGAATAACATTCGTTCTTGTCTTTTTTGCACTATTATGATCTATGGACCTTTTTCTTTTTTTTTTTTAATGATTTTAAACAATCTTAAGTGGCTCATTGTCAACAGTTTGTTCTGTTGTGGTGAGGCTGACCAGTTTCTGCTTACTCTTTTAGTTCAAATATCACATGGTTATAGGCAGATATATCAGTAGTAGTCCATTGGAACACCTTCCTGTGGATAATCGCTGGCTTATCCTTCCCTACCTGTTTTCCTTAGCCGATAAGGAAACAAGACTTTTACCTTACGGACTGATAATCTCCCTCTAATCTCTGGCACAGCGGATCAGGGCTGCTGTAAGAGTACAAAGATTCACTGTTAAACTGAGTTTGGGGATGGACCTGAAAAAGGGAGTCATCCTCTAGTATCCCTCCGTCTCCGTCCCCATCTGTCCTGTCCTTGTTTTCCCATCGCTCGTCCACCCACGCCGGAATTTGAATGACGGCGTCCTGGGCGTAGCAGTCTGTGTGCAGACCCAGCGGTGACCACACACTGGAAGTGATGCCAGGTAGCAGCAGCAAGAGCGGAGGCCGGGGTCCGTCCTCGTCGCCTCTCCCTCACACTGTGGTCCCGCCCAGCAGACCCCTGAGACCCTCCCGCTACGTTCCCGTGTCGGCCGCCACCTTCTTCCTCGTCGGCTCCACCACGCTCTTCTTTTGCTTCACGTGAGTGGCAACAACACGCAAACACACACAGCCGTGTTTATAAGATGTGATAAAATTCACTGTAAACTGCAGCTGGATGGAGTCCAGGAAAAATTTCCCCATAAGGACAATAAAGTCTATTTTATCTTTTATCTTATCGTACTGTTACTTGGAGATGAATGAAAGAAGCTGACTGACTTGATGACAGTTGAATTATAAACATGTAACTTATACTTGTAATGTCCAGTATGATATACAACCCACTCCCACAACAGATGAGATGCTGCGTGAAATGTAAATAAATGTAATGATTTTCAGACATCATCTACATGTATTTTATTACCAGTAGAACATAAGAAGCAGGTATTGAAAAGTCAGGGCTCCAGACTGCAACCAAATGTTCGCATTTTACGACTAAAATGTGAGAGAATGTGAGTAAATTTTTCAATTTTTCATCTACTCACGCATGTGCGACCAATGAATTTGCTGTTTTTTGCTGTTGTGATGGATGCAACATGTGGTTCAGCATGATCTTGCTGAAATCTGGAAGGATTTCTCTGAAAGAGACGTTGTCTGGATGAGAGCAGATGTTGCTGTGAGACGAGAGATGGAAGATATTATCAGCTGATATCAGTATTAAAATGTAATGTCGTAAAAAATATCGGTAAATGACCAATAATAATCTTTATTTTTTCAGACCGATATCGGACCGAACAAAATCTTATTCTATTAGCAGCGGTCCAGGATGTAGAAAAATTCCTGTTCTTGTGGACGAACTTCATATCCCAGCATTCCTTTCAGAGTCATGTGACTACGATGCAGCTGCTGCTGCTACAGACTGACTTGCTTTTAAGCTGCTTATAATATGTTTGGTTTTAAGTTGTTGGTTGAGTTACCACGTTGTCAGAAACATTATAACTAACCACATGTTGGCTAATACCTGCTAGTATCTGATATCTGGCAGCCAGATGTCCAAAATGAACTCCTCTGACTAAGTTAAGGAGATTTTGGGATCTTTGCTTTCAGAGCAGAATATAGTTGTATTTCTCAAAATATGAGAGAGGTCTGCATAGATCGCTATAAGTTGATATAAGATATTGGAAATTAAGAGTTGGACAATATTTGTGTATCAGAAGAAATCCAGTGTTGAGCATCCCTATCTAAAACCTCCATGTACTTTTCAGCATTGATGGAGGTTCACAGATGTGGAAGCTTTCCTCGCCATAGACACTAATGCAACCCCATCCCATTAGGGATGCAGAATAAACTGATAACAAGCTGGATGCTCTCCCCTCATCTTTGGTCTGTGGGACGTAGGCATCCATGCTTTCCAGAAACATCCTCACTTTGCCTCAGAGCATTTTAATTGAGCTTTGGTCCAGAGAAGGCGGATGGCGGTGTTTCTGGATCATGTTCACATATGGCTTCTTTTTTGCATGACAGAGCTTTAATCTGCATTTGTGGATTTCAGGGAGAACTGTGTTAATAGACAGACATTTCTGGAAGTCTTCCTGAGTCCATGCAGTGATTTCCAGTAGAGAATCATGTCTGCTTTTAATGCAGAAGGTCACCAGCATTCAGCCTTGTCCCATGCACACAGAGATTCCTCCTGATTCTCTCATTCTGTTGATATTATACATTATTGACTAATCAAAGCAAACACCAGAAGTAGAACTTCCACTGTTGTTGAGGTGGCACTTTTGTGTAAGTAGAGCAGATGAGTCAGATTTTTTTTATTTATGTTTTTTTTTAACAAAAGCAAGTTTATTGTTATAGCGCATTCGATGTATAGGAAAATTCAAGGTGCTTTACATGAAACAAAAGCATAACAGAGGGTGCAGAGGAAAACAAAAATTTAAAAAGAAATAAAAGAAATTCTTAAAAATCTCTTAGATAATGTCCAAATAAACAAAAAACCCAGGTCATCAGACCTGCAGTTTTCTGGGAGTTTGTTCCTCATGTAAGGAGCATAAAAACTGAACCTGCCTCTCCATGTTTAGTTTTGACTCAGGGGACAGAAAATAGACTTGACCCTGATGACTTGAGGGATCTGGTTGGTTCTTTTTATGAAGCAGATGATCCTGAATGGATGGATTTTGACCTTAAACCGTTCAGTGCTTTGTAAACTAACCGCAGGACTTTAAAGTCAGTTCTTTGACAAACAGTAAAGATCTGAGGACTGGAGTTCTGGGAACCAGTTTCTGGGTCTTGGTGAGGACTGTAGCAGCTGCGTTCTGGACTAACTCCAGCTGTCTGATGGACTAGTTGGAAGACCTGCAAGGACAGCGTTACAAATACATGGACAAGTCTAAATTCTGCTGAGTCATCAGTCCTTTAATCCTCCAGATGTTCTAGTTGCTAATTGCTAAAAGGCTGCTGACTTCACAACTGTGATGCTGAAATTCAGATCTGACTCCATGACTGCTCCCAGATTTTCCCAGATTTTTAGATTCATCATTTTAATTTAATTTGATTTGATTTAATTTAATTTGATGTAACACCCTCTTGCCACCTTAGCTCATACATGTTTAATGTTTTAATAAATTATATCAGAACATTGATATAGCTAGCTAACAGGGTCTGATAAAGGCATGATGATAAGAATTATAATGGTAATAATGATAATGATAATGATTATTACACTCACAGTGATGCAGCTCATTGGCTGGAAAAGCAGCAGCAGTCCCAGTTTGCAATGTTTAATTTGTGAAAACATGGTGGAAGGTTACGAAGGCGCCCACATAGACATTTCTCTGGAGATTTTTACCCCTTTATAAAGGACAAAGTAGACATTTAGACCCATTTTGGACATTTTTTTAAAATGCTGGGGGGTATTTCTATAATAGCACAATAAAAACGATAACATGATCCTTTTGGTCACAATAACCATGATATGAAATTTTCATATCGTTACATCCTTAGTTGTCACGTTGAAACGCTGCATAGTATTTATAGTTTTATTGGTGTTAAACAGTTAACAACCCAACACACCTGCACACACTGGCATACTGTCATAAACTCATTCAGTACAATAACAACTGTATCTTCTTCACTTTGAAGTTCCTTTGCACCGATTCAACAGACACGTTTTCCAGCGTCATAAACACAAACACACGTTGACCTTTGGCTTTTGACACTGTGGTGATAAATATCTGATCCTGTCCACAGCGAGCTAGTACTCTCTGTTATGGAAAACGAACCTGTACTAAGTGGTACTACATGATGGAAAATGATGCTAACCAGCATGTGGCTAGATCAGGCTTCACCAGATCCGGACCTCTTGGGCCAGTGTCCATAAGGTTTTCGTTGTGACTCATATCGATGTGTCATCGGCTGTCGGATCCGTTTTATGTGAGCCAGGTGTGCTGGAGCAGGGAAATGTTAAAAACCCTTTGGACACCAGCCCAACAGGATCCCCGAACCGGATCTACAGGATGTGTCGTTGTTGTACGTGCCATACACTGATACACCAGCTGATCTGTGTGCAGATACTGAGATGTTTTCAGATTTCATCACTGCACCATCAGCTCGCGTTGATGATGAAGAAGAATCGGCTGATCATCCTTTCTGTTCCCTCGTAGGAAGCTGCAGTTACTGGATGGCATTCAGCTCTGGTGATTATGTACATAAACACGCTACAACCAGAAATGGAAGGGATTTAATCGGCTTGTATGAAAGGGGGAAAAAACAAGCATGTATATGCTGACATTGATCTAGAATGATCAATGACAGATCCCAGCATTGCCTGTTTACATTATGTCCTGTGATGATGGCGGTCCCATTCCCACGGAGAGCATTTCTCATGGAGGAGACTCTGCCATCTTCAGCTTTTGGATGTAAGAACTGTCCATATGGCGGTAGATGAATCTGAGCTTGTTATGTAAACATTATTTTCAGATTGGTCTTCACAGTTGAGATGGTTTCTAAGTGTGTGTTTGTTAGAGGATGATGGTGAGAGGACGGAGGAGTGTGACAGAAATGTGAGAAAAAGTCAGATTGACAGGTGAGTGTGTGTGTGTGTGTGTGCATGAATGAGTGAGAAAATCTCATTTGTGCGTGGTCAGTGTGGTGGGCAGCCGGCTCTGTGCTTAGATTAGTGAGGAGAAAATAGGCCAACATCTGTCACCCTGACAAAAGCCCATCATCCAGTCTGTCACTCTTTCTTTCCCCCTCGTTCTGTTTCTGCTCTGGCAGCAGGAACAGAAGACGGCCGCTAACGAGCTGAGCATTAGCAGATGCAGAAGTCACCAGCAAACCTGCCTTAAGACCAGAGATAACCCTTTCAGTCAAACTGGTTCCAGCTCCAAGTTGGTTCCTAAGATTAAGCAGATTAACCCTTTAAACTCTCCTAGAAGGCCACTAAGGACTGTCGATTATCTCGCTAACAGTTTCTCAGGAACAGGAGTGTGTAGCTCAGTGGGGTGAATTGTGATGGATAATTTAAACTTAAGGAAGTTTTCCAGCATTTATATCCTGTTCAGGTTTACAATCCTGCCACAAATGTAATTTTTATTCAGAGACTGCCTGGTAAATCCACAATGATCCATGATAACACCATCATTTATCACATTATCACTACTATATGTGTATTAGAGACGTCCCAATCCGATCACATGGTGTCAGACCCGATCGGAATCGTCTGTTTCATCCCAATCAGGAATGGGATCAGTGTGTCCTTTACATTGACTCAGCAGTGACAGCTGCTGCTGCCTTACTGACAGCGCCACATCTTCAGAATGGAAATGTTACACATGGATGTCAGCATTTCTAAACTTAAACTGCATCACCGCCTCCACCTGCAGCAGCTGCCAGCCATCTGCTCTACACATGGATGCATCATGCAGAGGTGAAGCCTCAAATATCCTCCCAGTGTGAGCTGATGCGCCGCAGGGGTCGGAACAAAACTGCATCATAGCGGGAACATGGTGCACACGAAGCTGATGTGAATCGGCCAGAAGGCTTTTAAGATAAACTTCATAAATAATGAGGATAAAGTGTTTTATAGTGTAATGGGTTCAAGATTTCATTAAAACGCCTGCAATTGCAAAATCCTCCTCTCTTAATGAGGAAATGCCAAATACAGATTTTCAATAAGGCATGAGTTATAATATAGTTGTTTAGAAAGTAAATGTGCCATTTATTAATCTCCCTGTGTTAGAACATTAACTTTGGTATCCATAATATTATTTATATTAGCATATGTTTTACTAGTACCCCAGTTATGGAAAGGCTGGTGCAGGCTGTCATTTCTGCTGAGTGGTATCACCACAGCTGCCAAATGTTGTTAGGGAAACACTGTCCTGTATCTGTCTTTTCTCTTATATAAATACATATATTATTTTTATTATTTATTTAAGAGATAATGTATGGAATGCAGGTCATTATCGGAAAATAATATTAGGTTAACCGGAGGACCACAGGTTAAATGAAGATCGGTTGTCCTTGACATTGGTCACTAAAAACTAATGGAAATTATGACCGCTAAAAAAAATGTTGGGTAAACCCATTCAAGCCAATGGAGCATTCTACTGCATTAAGAACTGTGGAATATACGTGTGTGTCTGTCTGTCTGCGTGTGTGTACATGTACTGTATGTATGTGTGTGTATGTGTATGTATGTGTGTATATATATATATATATATATATATATATATATATATATATATATATATATATATATATATATATATATATATATATTAGTATCGTTATCCATTATCGGCCAAATGGTTTAGATAAAATATCGGTATATCATATATCAGCCAAGAACCCAATATTGTATATCCCTAAAAATGTGTCTGTAGCGTATACACTGTGTGTTTGTGTGTGTACGTGTGTGTATATATATGTAATATAGGCAAATCTCACTCTGCTTTGTAGACAACTTCCTCTGTTTGGTCCACCTGAAGCAAAGTGGTTTAACACAACAAAAGCGTGTGTGCATGGGGGTCGATGGTCGGCCCTGGACAGGGGGAATGCCTCGCGGTCAGACGTAGAAGGACTCTGATCTGACCGCCAGGCTGTGATGCAGCTGTATGTTTTCCTCTGATGAAAACAGACGTTGTCTTGTGTTAACCAGTAAATGAACCGGTTTCCTTCCTTGTTGGTTTTCCTGTCTTCCTCTTCAGGGATTGTTGGTGGGAGTGGAACACATTTAAAATGTGCTATTCATTTGAGAAGTGCAGCGTAAGCAAACTCAGTCGTGAGGAATGTTGCACCCCCCAACTGAACTAAGTCCGCATTTGTACTGAGTCCAGTGGACCATCCTGGTGTGGATGTACCCTAAAGCTCTGAACCAGTACCATAACTGGTTTGTTGGGGAAACTCAAGGTCAACCACGGAGTTGGAAACTGACCACCACTTTTCAATAATCCATCTCTGCTGTGACAGATTGATTGCTAATGTGGTCCGTCTCTCCAGAACGCTCAAAATGAAAATCTGTTGATGATTCAGTAGAAAACGAGCATCTCCTCTGAGCTCAGCAGCGGTTTGTAAATCTGTCTGAAATCCACTTTGCAGATTGTCGATCTGAGCGGCTGACCTGGTCAGGGTTTTCGGAAACGGCCCCAGCAGCATGATGCAGGAGCTGCAGATGGAAAATCACGATGGGATTGACATTCATTTGTGTGGCTGTGCTTCTTCTGCTTGGACCTGCCTCGGGCAGACTTTCCCTCTGGAGGCCGAGTCGGCTTTGACTTTGTGCAGATTTCATTTTGTTGTTATTTCTCTAAGCCCCACAACAGACGAGATTTGGAGTCAGCCAACTCATTTCAGGAGCAAGTGCAGATTATTTAATGTTTGAAGTCAGTGAGCATCCTGCTTCTGCCAGACTTTCCCTCAGCAAACATGGTGTCAGTGTTTGTGTTGAAATGTGTGATAAGAGGGTGGAGACTATCTCGGCATTGTTCATCCCTGACAACTCTGAGTTGATTTGGATCTTTTTTAATGAAATAAAATCTACATTAAACAAGATGAACCAGAGCCGGTTAGTCATGGAGCACCGTTATGACACCTTCTCCATGAATGTTTTATTCTCCCTTTTCCACTTACAGTTGTGGGCAGATGTTTCCAGACTCTCATCGTGGGTGTGAATGTTAAATTACTTTAACTTTTAATTATTTATTCAAACCTTTTTTCCCAGGATTTTCTATGTGATATACAAGTTAATTTAATTCTTTAAAAGAAGATTTTGGTGCACAATTTAAGGCCCATTCATACCCTATGGTAAATACGTATGCGGACGCTTTCATCCATATCAGGAGGTTGTTTCGTCCGTCAGTATGTCTGTTGTCAGAGAGCTTACGAATCTGGACAAAACGGAGCAATACCACCAGAAACTAGGGCTGGGAATCACTAGGTGCCTCGTGATACGATCTATCACGATATTTTGCCTACGATGAGGATGATATCACGATACAGTGATTCTGCAAAAATTTATATATTGCAATAAATTTATCCACAATAGACCACAGTATTTGTCCCTGAAGACATTCCAAATTTATTCCATATGAAATGAGCAAAACGGTAAAACAAAGTGCACAGTGGTTCTTCTTAGGGGAGCATATAAAAATATAAACATTTCAGTCATTATTTCATCATAATCTCAAACAACTGGGTGGTCTATGAAAACCTGTACACACATTTTAATTTGTACTTTACACCATGTCTAAAGTTTAACCTGAACCTGCAGCCTGCACATAGATATCAGTGCTAATGCAGGGACTTTTCTACATGCTGAACCGCTGCAGATCGAACGAAATCTCGTGAGATTTTGTTAGCAAACAAAAACATCAATACAGCTTTTTTTTGTAATATCGATATATCTCAACACAAAATATAGCGATATTTCAGTGTATAGATATTTTGGCACACCCCTACCGGAAACCATGGCGACAGTATAGTTTACAGTTTACCCATTCGTGAAAAAAGAAGAAAAATGGTAAGAAGCAGGCATTTAAAAACGTTGAAAGTTTAAATTACTTTCACAACTTTTGAGTGGTCGGACATGCCACCGCTGCGTACACTTATCTTTTTTTCCGCCTTTTCTGAAGTAGACACAGCAAAACTACCTCCTCTACCGACTGATGCGGTAAATTCCAATGCAGCACTGCCCCCTAGAGGGTGTACGGAGCAACATTCATAACGCTGAAACTGGACGGAGGTATGTAGGCCAGTAACGAAGACAATGTTTGGTATGGACGAGACAATTTTGTCCGTATCCGGAGGTATGAAGCAAGCTTTAGAAGTCATTTAGAGTTTCTCGCAGTTGTAATGATCCATTCAGGCTCAAATATATACATAACATCCAGTCTAATCTTTAGTTGGATGTCCCTGAGATGGTTATACTTCCACCAGATGCCTTTTGTAGCCATCAACAGGCTTTCGGCATCATTCCTGCTTTGACCATTCTTCCTGGCAGAATTGGTACAATTGCCCTTGCCCCTACCCTAAGACAAGCCGCCGGTTGTTTATAAGTGATGTTGTTGTTTTTGTTTCAGGTGTCCGTGGCTTTCAGAGCGTTTCTCCGTAGCTGTTCCCATCTACAATGGAGTCATCTTCTTATTTGTGTTGGCTAACTTCTGTATGGCCACATTCATGGACCCCGGCATCTTCCCAAGAGGTGAGTGGATTTATTAAACAGTGGTTGTAAAAAGCCATCCATCTTTTTCTGTGTAGCCCTCCTGTACAAAAACAGGCCATCCTGAATAGATCTGCGTGGCTTCACTTTAAAACTCTCCTGTAGAAACCGTGCGAAGCCATTAAGGTCTGATATGTGTGTTATGTTTGTAGCTGAGGAGGACGAGGACAAGGAGGACGATTTCCGCGCTCCGCTCTACAAGACAGTGGAAATTAGAGGGATCCAGGTCAGGATGAAGTGGTGCTCAACCTGCCGTTTCTACAGGCCTCCACGATGCTCCCACTGCTCCGTCTGCGACAACTGTGTGGAGGTGTGTCCACGCTCACACTCTGACAACTCACCGATGCTTTCTGATTCCAGCGCCGCCATGTTTTACACGGTGCTGGATGGGTGGCATGCAGCAACACTTTAGATTCACCGTTTACCTCCAAACGATTTCTGTTTCACACACAAACAGACTTCAGATTACACACATGATCGGCCTGCAAGCCTTTTCTTCATGATCTTCTGTGTTCTGTCCGGTCTGCTGATAAATCTGAGTGGAGAGCTAGGGTTTTTTCTTCTTTTTTATTCGAAAGTGATCAGCTTCTTTCAAAAAACAATACTTGCCAGATCATTGTTAAAATACAACCCCAACTCTCTCTCGAATGGTGATTGAGGAGAAAACCAGAGCAGCTTCCATCAGACTTACCCAGAATGTTTGAGATGCACCTGGAGACAATTCACGGGAAAAAAAACCAACCATATGTGAAACTGCTGATTTGAGAGACTGCTGCTTTCTATTAAATGAAATGACAAAATAAGACCACACAACTGAAACAACCCTGTTTCCACCCGCGGATCTGGGTCGGGTGGGTTTTGGTACGGATATGTTGATTTTACGTTGCGTCCCCACAGCAAACTGTACCCTGGAAGCGAAGGATTAACCGGATAGTGCTGCTACGTTATCAGATGACATCATCACCCTGCAACGCCTTTTAAACAAAGCACCGTACCACACGTGACAGAAGGGAGACACCCATGCTTTGTTTTTACGCCGTGTCACGCGGAAAGTGAAGGATTTTTCAACGAATCAACAGATTGCAGTGTATTGGCTCTACCTCTTTGGTCCGGATCGGCTAGATCAGTATCCCTACTGAAGGGTAGCAAAAAGGTAGACCGGGTCGGATATAAGGGTACCCATCCGAGTTTTTATATGTGGAGACGCAAAAAAAATGTGGACCTATCTGGCCCAACCCGACCCAGACCCGCTGGTGGAAACTGGGCTTAAAGGGGAAGTTCGTTTTTGTTTCAATCTGCACTTATTTTCTTGCGTAAAATACATTCATTTACTCACCCAGACAGTTTTGGTGCAGCTTGAATTCCTTCAGGAGATATTTAGATTCACTCCAGATCAGCACGTGTCCAATATGGGGCGGCTGTAGCTAGGTGGAAGAGCAGTCGTCTTTCAACCGGAGGGTTGTGGGATCGATTCCAGTCTTCCCCAGACTACATGCCGAAGTGTCCTTGGGCAAGACACTGAACCCCAAGTTGCCTCCGATGTGCCCATCGGGGTATGAATGTGTGTGTGACTGGGTGAATGTGATATGTAGTGTAAAGCGCTTTGAGCGGTTAGTATGACTGGAAAAGCGCTATATAAGTACAGTCCACTTACCAATTTAATGGAAGTGATGGGACAACCGCGCGCAGCCTCTAAATAAGGCATTATCTGCCACAAACTCCTTCATTTCACCAATTTTTTGCTACGAACATTAGTTGTGCTAGAAAATAGGTCCAGATTGAAAAAAAAAAAAAAAAAAAACTTCCCCTTTTAAGTTTCCTGTTGAGGGCCAACCTCCAATTTCATAAATTTCGGATTTATTCCCGATAATTTCTGTTTATTCTCATATACTTCCATTTATTCCCCTATATTCCCGTTAATCCCCATGGAAAGTTTCCAACTGGAATTTTGCAACCCGACTTAAGCTCCTATCCCAGTTTTTACCTATGGTGATGCAAAAAAATGTAGACCAACCCAGACCCACTGGTGGAAACGGGGCTTTAGAGATGCATGATATTATCAGCCGATATTGGCTTTAAAACTGAATATCGATATCGGCTGATATAATTAACCAAACAGGTGCTGCTTCGTGACAAACCGCAAAATGCTGATGTTTAATCTGTGGGGTATGGGAGCGTCAGAAAGCTGCGCCCACTGTGCAACATTATGATGTCTCCTGCAACTACTGGATCTGCAGCAGAAGAATTTTTCTAATTTTGTGCAAGGAATGAATATTACATAATTTTCAGCTTAAACCTTTGTGCCTTCCTCATTTCCAACGCTGGTGACCTACTGGACAAAAGTGTTCACACACAAAATCTATAAAATCATCACACATCAAATTTTTTTAGCTTGAAGGGAAAAGAAACTGGATTTCAAAATTTGTCTAAAAAGAATTTATTGCTAAAATTCCTGCCCCCTGCTGCAACACAGCTGAAGCGATCGCCAAGGGAGAAAAAATGGACAAAAGTGTCCAAAGGAAGGCATGTAAGGGTTAATTTCGGTATTGGTTATTACCCAAATGAGATGTAAAATATCAGCATATCTGATATCGGTCAAAAATCCAATATCGTGCATCCCTAAACTGAATGTTTAAGTTTGGTTGAGCACCGGGCTCATATGCTGAGACCCCAGCTCCGCCATGCCGCTGGTCTGGGTTCAGATCCTGAGCTTGAGGCCTCAAGAACCAACATGATAACTAGATAAATAGAATATTTTCCAATTAAATGTTGAAATCATCTACATCCACATGATCAGACGCATCCTCCCTGGAAAACATGACACTACTCAGTAAAACAGAATCCAGGAGGAAATACGGAAAACCTGGAATTTGGGGGGAAATAAAACAGAATCTGTAAAAAGTGTAATCAGGTTTCATCAGGTTGTAAATGCATCTTTTCCTAAACCTCATTCATTTTCACAGTAATTACAGAAAACATCAGTGTATCTGTGCAACGATGAAAAGATGATCCCTAAAATGTATTAAAACCAGTTGCTGAGAGCCACTAAAGTTCAGCACACCAGTTCAACCAGTGCAAAGTTAGTCTGGAGCTCTGAAACCACTTTGATGTTTGTCTGATGTTGAACTGTACGGACACCTCCCACTCTGACCGTGTGAATCCTAACGTCCACGCAGGACTTCGACCATCACTGTCCGTGGGTGAACAACTGCATCGGCAGGAGGAATTACCGCTACTTCTTCCTCTTCCTCCTGTCCCTGACGGCTCACATCATGGCCGTGTTTGGCTTCGGCCTGCTCTTCATCCTCTACCATCAGCAGAACATCGACCGTCTGCACGCCATCGTCACGTATCCTTTAATGTCCACTGTCACCAGCAAACGGATCCACGTGTCCCTCCTCCATGAAAGCTGTTCTGGTTCTGCTTAATCTAAAGGTTGGGGAGGGTTCCTTAACTCCCGGCTTTCAGGCTGGCTGTAATGTGTGTCGCAGGTCTGTTCTTCATCCCCGTCGCTGGTCTCACTGGTTTCCACGTGGTGCTTGTGGCCAGAGGCAGGACAACCAATGAGCAGGTAGACGACTCTTTATTTCAGCATCTGTGACTAAAGATGTTTATTATTCTTATTGTCAGAAAAATAATCACAATTATTCTGTTAAATAATTAATGACACTGACCACTAAGAGGCTTTGTTGTTGTCCACTCCATTTTTTTTGCTTGTTTCTTAATCATCCTCTTAGGGATGGGTGATACCAGATTTTTTCTTCTTGATACGATATCGGTAGCATATGGTATCTTTTTCATCTACAGTTGTCCTCAAAATTATTCATACTGTACCCTCCAATTTAAGAAAAGACTATATTTTAAATAGTAATACAAATAACAAGAAACTGAAAAAAACTGAGAATAAATAAAAATTTACAAAATTATAATTTAGTGAAATAAAATATTGCTTTTGAATTGTGGTTAGAAATGATAATTAAAAAAACTAAAACAAGCAAAACTATCCCAGACACATAAGCAAACCTTTCCTATGAGCAGGTTAACACCTGTTAACAGGTGTAGAAGACTTTTTGAACATTACAGAAAACACCTGATTGCAGTGATTTCATCAAAGTGTCGCTCAACAAAATTTTAGCTTTGGAGCCCCATCATGCTTGTTTACTCGTTTTATTTTTTGTGTGTTTGTTTTTAATTTTTCTTTCTTTTCTTTTGCATCCGTTAAGTGGTATCTCCATACTCAAAGTAGTATTCGATATTCTGTCTTTCTGGTATTGAAGTATCGACTCCAGGGTATCGATATGCCCATCCTGACCTCCTCTTCCTCATCTTTAGAGGAGGACTTAAATGTAACTCTGCTGCGTTTCCTCCTCAGGTGACGGGGAAGTTTAGAGGGGGGGTTAACCCCTTCACCAACGGCTGTTGGAAGAACGTCACTCATGTCCTCTGCAGCTCTCAGGCACCCAGGTGAGTTTTTTCAGTCCATGCTTGCATCCTCCTCCATCAGCTGACTCCTCATGAGCCGTGATGTCTCCTGGTTTTCCTTTTCTTTTTCCTGGGAACATGCCAGGAGTGTCTTTTTATTTATAGCTTCTGCTCAGACACCACCAGCGATCCCAGCTGGAGCTCATTAATGTTGATTGACAGCTGACACATCAGTCTGCAAACACCAGTTAACCTCCCGGGGTTAATGCGTTAAACTCTCAGGTGTTTGGTTTCCTGCAGGTATCTGGGCAGGAAGAAGTGTGTGCAGAGCGTGAGCGTTCAGCCTCCGTTTCTACGGCCACAGCTGACAGAGGCCCAGCTGGCTGCAAAGATCCTGGACAACGGCATCCAGGGCGACCTGCACAGGGTAAGAACAGCAGGAGGCGCGTGACTGAAGTCTCATCAATCTGTTTGATCTAATCAGCAGTCAGAGAGGAAAAATCCTCCCTCTCGCCTGTTGATAAACAAATGTTATGCAAGCGTGCTGGGCTTCTCATTCAAATCTGCTCCCAATTAGTTTGCATATAGGCAGGTCCAGATGGCAGAGAGAGGTTTAAAATTCACTCTGTAGAAATCCTTCATGTTGCAGCAGTAAACAAAAACCCCCTGTCCTTCATCTCAGCCTGTCGTTAGAGGCCGACTGAACAGATTTAATAACTCACACTGTTAATTTGGAGAGGAAGATGACTATAAACGACAGAGACAACACAAAGTTTTGGAGTTTAAATGAACATTTAAATCCGTTCAGTTTAATTAGTCTTTATTTAAGCAGCACTGATTCACTTCAGTCATCTCAAGGCACTTTACAGATACAGCCCAATCAAAACAAACCTGTTCAGCCTTGTTGGAGAAAATGTGGGGAAGTCATTGTGAATCATGCACGTGTGTTTTGGTTGTGCCCTCAGCTTGCACCATTCTGGAATAAGTTTTACATTACAATTGTCACAATACTGGGTTATTTTTAGGGCTGGCAAACGATTAACTTTTAAAATCGTGATTAATCGCTGAAGCTTCATAGGTAACTGCAATTAATCGTGGTTTGAATTGCATGTGTAATATTCAGTTATTTTGCATATCAAGGCAGTTCTAAGCCCATAATGTAATATATTTTACCATAGTCTTCATTGGGAATCAAATGAACACATGAAATTTTCTTTTTGACCTTTTTTTATTGAAAAAAAATGCAATGTAGACCAACTTTCAAATATTAGGAAGAATAAAGTAATGCTGTGCTTACTTTGAGAGATTAAAGATATCAGGCCACTCTCTTAAGCTTAAGTCTTCACATTGGCAACCTTATCCCCCTTGGCTGCTGCTTTTATGGCACCCGACAACTCGTGCGTCTGACTTCATGGTCAGACGGCCACCAGACAGACGCAGCCAAACTGAACGAGCCCGGTAGGCTCGTTCATAGTAACACGGCGAAATTAATAAGCAGCGTAAGAAATTCAATGTCTGGCGTGTGAGGTCTTTCAAATGTGTGTGAAACTTGAGAAACCTGCGTCAGATGTACTCCGGTAGCTGAACTCCTTAAAAATATTTGCGGCACTTGCACCTTAGTCTTATTGACGGAAGCGTCTGATATTCTTTACTATTATTTTTTTAAACAGGCTGTTGAAAACTCCGGTCATACTTTTTCATCCATCACTTTTTACCGCTTCACAATATGGCCAAAGGGGCTGTCTACAGGTTAGTCAAAGGGACAAAACGGCTTAAGTTTGAAATGCGATTAAAAAAAATAATCGTGTTATGGATTCTTTTAAACTAATAACAGTTAATGCATTAATGCTGACATCCCTAGTTATTCTTGTAATATATAAGATATATTTTGGATCTACTATTGGTAGTAACATTGATTAAAAAGGATTTATATCTGTTTAAAATATTGATAGCACCCTGTCAAAAGGCTATAACCAAAAAATGTGGCAGTTCAGAACCACCTACAATTGATGACTGCAATAACATTGTAAAAGGAATATATGAGATGGAGATTTTGACACACAAATTGAGGACTCAAGAAGAGCAGTGTCAAGATAAGTGGGAAAATGGACAATTTTCACTTCAATACATTAGAGACAAGTTTTACTCAAAAGGTTATTTTGTTTTTAATGACCAATGTATCTCAAGTGTCCAAGTTGTTTGTTCGAATTGTTAAAATTGAAAACAATAAGAAGAAAGTTAAAAACAAAGAAAATAAAGTATCCTCAAGAAAATAAAGAATAAAACAAATCCATCATATGATCCACATTAAACCAGTTTATAATGCCAAAACCCAAAGTTTGTAAATGCCCAAAAATATTCAGATTTATTAAACGGTGCATACGCAATGGTGCAAGCGGAAGTGCACGGTTCCAGCAGGTCTGTTGATCCAACACTTGGCCCAGTTCAGCACATAAGAGCACTGTAATGTCCCTTTCACACCAGCACCTAGGTTTGTGTTCACATCACTATTTTCCCAGGTAGAGTAGATGCACTTTTAGCACTCTGAAGGGGCCGAAAATGGTGACATATCCAGACTGGAGGCCATTATTGACCAGAATCTGACATTGCGGGAAGAGTCATGAGTCACGACTCCTGACGACATCATCTTTTTTTTCCCAAGTTTTTTTTAGTTTTATCTGTTGAAAATGACAATCTCTAACAAAGTGCCACCATGTTAAGTAACATACAGAGAAACAAATGGCAAAAAAATCAGTGAAACAAACAAAAAAGACAAAAACAAATAAAAAGAAAATACGCATGCGTACCTCAGCACATATACATATTGTTAAATTTTCCTCCCTTCACGTTAAAGGCATCGATTCACCTCTTATATAATCCAGAATGTTTACCAGAACAGCAGGTAAATCATGTAAATTAGGGTGTGTGTTGCACACATATGACTTCATGAGACTTCGCTATGACGACCAAACCGAGGCTATACTCCACACCGAGTACAGCCTCAACGGCTCTCAATTGGAATGTGAACAAATGCAACTGGGGTAGTGTGGTGTCAACCCAGGTACTCTTGTGATTGATATGATATGAACGTGGCTTTAGTTCATCATCTCATGTTCATGTCCAAGGATCAGAGTTTGCATGCGGGTGCACACATTCTCCCGTCAGGTCTGTTCAGACCCCGTTTTTATGAATGAAGCCCCAGCTAAGAAAAACCAGTGGACTGGATCTTCTCTCTGATCAAGCCTCCATCCTGAGATGCAGAAGCAGGCTGTGGAGATGAAAACCCTCATCAGGACCAGAACCAGGAAGAAAAACCTCCATCAGGACCAGAACCAGGAAGAAAACCCCATCAGGACCAGAACCAGGAAGAAAACCTCAATCAGGACCAGAACCAGGAAGAAAACCCCATCAGGACCAGAACCAGGAAGAAAACAACCATCAGGACCAGAACCAGGAAGAAAAACCTCCATCAGGACCAGAACCAGGAAGAAAACCCCATCAGGACCAGAACCAGGACGGAAAACTTCCATCAGGGCCAGAACCAGGACGAAAAAAGAAAACTTCCATCAGGGCCAGAACCAGGACGGAAAACTTCCATCGGGACCAGAACCAGGAAGAAAACTTCCATCAGGACCAGGACCAGAACCAGGAAGAAAACTTCCATCATGACCAGAACCAGGAAGAAAACCCCATCAGGACCAGAACCAGGAAGAAAACTTCCATCAGGACCAGAACCAGGACGGAAAACTTCCATCAGGACCAGAACCAGGAAGAAAACAACCATTATGACCAGAACTAGGAAGGAGGTCCATCTTTCTAGCCACAATGTCAGATATTTCAGAAATATGTCTGAAGCCAGTCTGGACTGGGAGCTGGTTCCTCAGAGAGGGGTCTGATAACTGGAGGTTCTGCCTCCTGTTGTTCTTTTAGAACCTCCAGGAACCAGCAGTAAAGCTGCCGTCTAGTGAAGCTCTGATGGGAAAATCTGCAACTCTGGGATCTTTAAGATCTAGTGGATCGTGGTCACTAAGACTTAATATGTGGGGAGAAGAATTTAAATTCTACTCTGGATTAAACAGGAAGGTGATGAAGATAAAACTGGAGAAATATGATTTCTAATGATGATTCTCATCAGAACCCTGATGTTGCATCCTGGACCAGATGGAGTTTCTGCTCCTCATTCTGGTCCCGACCTGCAGTTTATTTATTAAAATGTTTCAAACTGAGTAACCTATAATAAAAATATATATATATAATATATGAAAATATAATATTAGTATAATATATGAAACATAAAACATATTTAAAGACTATAATAACAAAACTGAGCAAGTTTACAGGTAAACATTGACGTTGTAGAACTTTGTTTTGTGGTAGCTGTGGAACGTTCACATGAAGTTATAAGAAATGAGAAAAATGAGACATTAGTGAAGAGATTTGAGTCTTACAGTTTGTTTTTCTCCTCCTTTCCAGTCCAAGTCCAGCCTTGAGATGATGGAGAGTCAGTCATGTGATGCGGAGCCGCCGCCGCCGCCTAAACCGGAGCTGCGTTACCCAGGAATCACCAGGGGCAACACTGAGGGTACCCCAGTCTGACCTCTGCTCCTGTGACTCCACGTAAACGCGAACCCGACCGTGTTGACTGACTTTGTTGTTTTCTGTCTTCCTGCAGAGTGCAGCCTGCTGAACAAAGCCCCTCCCACCCCCACCATGTACAAGTACAGGCCCAGCTACAGCCCGGGAAAGAACCACACGGCTCTGACGCACGCCTACGCCAACCAGGTACCGCTCTGACGCACGGACGCTTTCTAGCTGTGATGGTTCTGATCCGTTTGGCCCTGCTGCTGCTTTATCACTTCAATCTAACACATCTCCATTTTTGTTTTTTGATTTCCTGTCGGCCATCTTGGTTTGGTTTCTCAGTGGCTTACTGTTGATCAGTATCAGTAAGTGATTGTTCTGGAAGCGTTCTCCTAGTCTGTCCCTCCGTTTGTTCTGGACCCGGGCCGGATACTGAAAGACCAGTTCTTCCTGAGTAGACGTCTGTCTCTGCAGAAACAGATTTTTAATCAGGTCAGGGGATTGTAACTGGAAAACTCAGGGCTGGTGTCATTGGTTCTGTTCAGTATTTGAGCCGATGTGGTCCAGTACAGATACCGCCTCCTCCAGTCCTCTTTTAGAGCTAGTTTCCATCTCCATCAGTTCTCCCTGTAGATTTTCCCCTCTAGTTGTCATCCTGTAGCTCAGATGAAGTGTTTAAATCCCATCATGAGACCTCCTGTTGTCCCGGTGACATCCCATTAAGCCCCCCAGTGGTCTCCGATCTGTCATCTTGTGTTCACATGCAGAACAATGTAAACCAGGACCCTGACAGGAAGAGTTTATTCCCTTCTTCCCCAGATAATTGGACAGAGTTCAAAATCCAGATTAAAAGATGCTGAGTAGGAAAATGGAGAAAGAATGACTCGGCATCATCATCATCAATTATATGAAGCTGTTTCAGTCACCAGATCTTCATCATAGCTTCATTTCTGACCCAGAGGTCTCTGAAGCTGTCTTTGATCAACCTGTCCTCATTTTATCAACCATGAACCTGCTCTTCATCCTCCCAGTGATGAAAACCTGCTCCTCTTCCTCCCATTTGAAGAAAACCTGCTCCTCTTCCTCCCATGTGACGAAATTCTGCTCCTCTTCCTCCCATGTGACAAAAACCTGCTCCTCTTCCTCCCAACTGACGAAAACCTGCTCTTCTTCCTCCCATGTGACAAAAACCTGCTCCTCTTCCTCCCATGTAACAAAAACCTGCTCCTCTTCCTCCCATGTGATGAAAACCTGCTCCTCTTCCTCCCATGTAACGAAAACTTGCTCCTCTTCCTCCCATGTGACAAAAACCTGCTCCTCATCCTCCCATGTGACGAAATTCTGCTCCTCATCCTCCCATGTAATAAAACCTGCTCCTCATCCTCCCATGTGACGAAATTCTGCTCCTCATCCTCCCATGTAATAAAACCTGCTCCTCATCCTCCCATGTGACGAAAACCTGCTCCTCATCCTCCCATGTAACAAAACCTACTCCTCTTCCTCCCATGTAACAAAACCTACTCCTCATCCTCCCATGTGACAAAAACCTGCTCCTCATCCTCCCAGTGATGAAAACCTGCTCCTCTTCCTCCCATGTGACAAAACCTACTCCTCATCCTCCCATGTGACAAAAACCTGCTCCTCATCCTCCCAGTGATGAAAACCTGCTCCTCTTCCTCCCATGTGACAAAACCTACTCCTCTTCCTCCCATGTGACAAAAACCTGCTCCTCATCCTCCCAGTGATGAAAACCTGCTCCTCATTGAGGATAGACCGATACATCGGCCGGCCGATATTTGCGTTTTTTGCTGGTATCGGCATCAGCCGTTACGTCGCGTGTGATGGCCGATATGCTCCCTCAGCATAACTTAAGTCAAGTCAACTTTATTTGTAAAGCGCTTTAAACACAGCAGCTACCGATAAAAAAGCGCCAAACAGAGGTAATTTACAGACGGGCATCTGTACAGGCAGATGTATAGATGTATATTACAAGTTTAATGTTTCTTTTTGATATTGTTACAATTGCGCTGCTTCTTTTTTATATATTTATTTGTGTGCTTTGTTTCTTTTTTCAGTTTTCAAAATTAGTTTTCATTGTGACCTTCATTATCTTAATTTTTGGGTCAAATGCAGCCCCAAATATTTGCAGGGTTTATCAGCCGTCGGCTGAGGCTGATGTGAAAAAATCTGTATCGGCCCGAAACAAAATCTGTATCGGTCGATCCCTACTCCTCATCCTCCCATGTGATCAGTCACTCCAGCGAGGACAGATCTGCGGTCGCTGTTGATCAATGAGTTCACAGTCGCAACGTAAAGCCCTCCAAGGTTTGTATCAGCTGTTACAGCAGCAAAACCTGGGGGCTGTTTTGACGTTACCATGGAAACCTGTAATATCTGGTATATTTTTGTCTGTCGTCCACCCTGATGTTGGGTTGGATTAAGAAGCAAATACATCTGTTGATGTTTAACAGAAAAAAGACAGAAATGTAAAAATAAATAAGAGCCTGATGTGATCTGTTGCCATGGCAACAATGTTCCTGTTAAATGCAGCACCATCAAATTTAAGCTGTCGGACATAAAACACAACACTGATTGATGAGACCAAAAATGTGAACTTTCAAGATCATACCTTTTATTGATCTTTCCGTCACTTAATGACTTCGTCACCAAGAAAACAAAGTTCTTTTATTTATTCTTTTTTTTTTTCCATTTCTCCTTTTCTGACTGCAAAATGAAAAATCAGACCTGACGGAGAGTCCTGATTACGACTTTAAGACTTTTCTCTGCAGGATCTTCTCACTCCTCCAGCACAAAATGTATCAGATCAGTGCTGGAACCAGATCAGACCAGACCTGCTCTAACTGGTTTACAGCGTTTGTTTATCTGACTTACATCAGCAACATAAATAAAACAGACTCAGCCCATTTTGATGAGCTGGATGTGTGGTTTCCATGGTTACGTGAGTATATCCTGCTTTTAGTTTTACTGTAGCTATGTTTCTGGATAAAGGAAGCCTGATGAAGTTCTAGTGACTGAACTGGGACCAGTACTGGATCTGTTCTTCTCTGTTAGACTGGGGGGGAGCTGTGTCTGGATGTCAACACCAGGGGGGCTGTGACGCTGCAGAACTGAAGCTCTAACTCTTATTCAGCTCTTTTTTTGCTCAGCTTCTTCTTTCTTCCCCCTTTTCTCTCTCACCCCCTCCCCCCTTATCTTCCCCCTCCCCAGTTGAGTCGAGGCGAGAGTGTTGGCAGTGCCAGGGACTCCTCCTCCTCCACCTCCTCCCTCCTCCAGGCCAGCCAGCAGCCCGGTTTCCGCTCACAGCCCAGCCTGGACCGGAGGGAGGCTTCGTCGGACAGAGTGGGGGGGGGAGCCGGAGGGGAGAGGAGGGAAGGAGGGCGAGAGGGAGGAGGGGGGATCCCTGGCTACTCCCTGGGTGGGCGCTCCTACCCCTCCTTCTCGGATCCCACCGTCCTATCCGGAGTGGCGTCGCGGTCTTCCAGCTCCACCCACACCTCAGCGGGCGCCGCTCACGTCTCCGAGGCAACCACCACCTCTGCCAGCTTCAAAAGCCTGGCCAATCAGACGCCCCCCCCTCACCACCCGTCTCGTAACGGCAGCCTGTCATACGACAGTTTACTGGCGGGGGGAGACGAGTTTGACAAAGAGGGGGGGCCTGGTCCCGCAGCCCCTGACGTTCCCTCCGGGAGACCCTGTACACCAGCAACGGGGGGCTATGGTTCCCCCTTCCTGTCCCAGCAGAGAGATGCCGACCTCCAGTCCCAGTCCTCCCAGTCCCCCCATCACCACCACCGCTCCTCACACCACCACCACCACCCCTTCCTGCACCGCTCCTCCTCCTCTACCACCTCCTCCTCCCCACCGCCTCCCCCAGAGAGGGAGCGCCTGCTGACGGAGCCCCACGCCGCTGCCAATCAGACCCCCTCGGCCCCCCCACACCACCACCACCACCACCATCACCCCCCCACCATCACCACTCCCACCATCACCACCACCACTCCTCCTCCTCCCACCCACCCCGCTTCGCCGCCCCCCACTCACAGCCCCACCACGCCTACCCCTACCGCACGCGCTCCACAGACACGCCCCTGGGCCCCTCCACCACCCACCCACCCCGCTCCCCACACCCCCCCTCCTCTCGGCAAGTCGCTCTCCTACTCGAGTGCCGCCGCGGCCGAGATGCAGTACCGGCTGGTCCGCAAGGCGTCGGCGTCGGCTGGAGCCAACGCAGCGGGGGCGGGAGGAGGAGGAGGAGGAGGAGGAGGAGGAGGGATGGGAGGAGGAGCAATACAAGCACCAAAGTGAGTATGACCTTCACCTTCTGTCAGGACCATTGGTTTGCTGCTAACGCTGAAAAACCACCTGCCCGCCTGAAAACTAGACTGCCTGATTGACTGCTCCTCTTCCTCCTCCTCCTCTTCCTCCCTTCTCTCCTCCTCGTACTGCCAGATTTCCTGTGAGTTCCTCCTTCTTTTCCCTTAACTCGTCTTCATCTGTGAGCTTCGTCTGTCGTGCACTCATCTGTGTGTGTAATGTCAATCTAACACATCTGTTCGTTACATGTTGCATGACGACCGCTTAATGTTTCTACAGTTGCTGTGACCATGTCATGTCCCGTCATGTCTCACCATGTCTGCCATGTCCCGTCATGTCTCATAATGTCTCGCAATGTCTCGCAATGTCCTGTCACTTCCTGTCATGTCTCGTCACGTCTCATCATGTCTCATCATGTGTCGTCACGTCTCGTCACGTCTCATCATGTGTCGTCACGTCTCGTCATGTCTCGTCATGTCTCGTCACATCTCGTCACGTCTCATCATGTCCTGTCATGCTTTCATCACATCCCGTCGTGTCCCATCATGTCTCGTCACGTCTAATCATGTTTCGTCACGTTTCATCATGTCTCATCATGTCCCGTCATGTCTCGTCATGTGCCGTCACATCTTGTCATGTCCCGCCATGTCTTGTAATGTCTCGTTATGTCTCGTCACGTTTCGTCATGTCTCGTCACATTCCGTCATGTCCCGTCATGTCCCGTCATGTCTTGTCTGATTCACTTCCAGCCTGGAAATAAAACCTGAATCTTTCCAGAAACAAACTACGGTTTAAAATTTTAGAATCTAGGTCTGTCCCGATCCCACTTTTTCTCTTCCAATACTGATACCTCAGGTCAAGTATCGGCCGATGCCCGATAAAGATACTTTACTGTGTTTTTGGTCAAAGATTCTGCATGTTGGTCTGGTGATTGATTTTATTCTTGGTTTGTGTTAGTTATGTCTGTTTTGTGGAACTTCACCTCTAAAAACAGGTTAATGAAATAAGTTCATAACAGCAACTATGGGGACTCAGGACTTCCAGGTCCTGAATCCAAACCCACATGGCCCTGTGTGAAAAAGTGATTGCCCCCTAAACCTAATAACTGGTTGGGCCACCCTTAGCAGCAACAACTGCAATCAAGCGTTTGTGATAACTGGCAGTGAGTCTTCTACAGCGCTGTGGAGGAATTTTGTCCCACTCATCTTTGCAGAATTGTTGTAATTCAGCCACATTGGTGGGTTTTCCAGCATGAACCACCTTTTTAAGGTCATGCCACAGCGTCTCTATTGGATTCAGGTGGGGACTTTGACTAGGCCACTCCAAAGTCTTCATTTTTTTTTTCTTAAGCCATTCAGAGGTGGACTTGCTGGTGTGTTCTGGATCATTGTTCTGCTGCAGAACTCAAGTGTGCTTCAGCTTGAGGTCACCAACAGATGGCCGGACATTCTCCTTCAGGATTTTTTTGGTAGACAGCAGAATTCATGGTTCCATTTACCACAGCAAGTCTTCCAGGTCCTGAAGCAGCAAAACACCCCCAGACCATCACACTACCACCACCATATTTTACTGTTGGTATGATGTTCAACTTTTGTCTCTTCAGTCCACAGAGTATTTTCCCAAAAGTCTTGGGGATCATCAAGATGCTTTCTGGCTAAACTGAGACGAGCCTTTATGTTCTTTTTGCTCAGCAGTGGTTTTGGTCTTGGAACTCTCCAGAGTTTGCCCCCGCTGATGGTGGAGTCATGAACACTGGCCTTGATTGAGGCAAGTGAGGCCTGCAGTTCTTTGGATGTTGTTCTGGGGTCTTTTGTGACCTCTTGGATGAGTCGTCGCTGTGCTCTTGTGGTAATTTTGGTCGGTCGGCCCCTCCTGGGAAGGTTCACCACTGTTCCATGTTTTCACCATTTGTGGATAATGGCACTCACTGTGATTCTCTGGAGTCCCAAAGCTTTAGAAATGGCTTTGTAACCTTTTCCAGACTGATGGATCTCAATTTGTTCTCTCATTTTTTACTGATGTTCTTTGGATCGATGATGATGTGTAACTTTTGAGATCTTTTGGTCTACCTCACTTTGTCAGTCAGGTCATATTTAAGTGATGTCATGATTGAGAACAGGTGTTGCATTTATCAGGCCTGGGTGTCGGTAGAGAAATTGAACCCATCTTTCCAAAGATGTGAAAAACCACTTTATGTTTTAACAGAGGGGGCAATCACTTTTTGACACAGGGCCTTGTAAGTTTGGATTTTTTCCTCCCTTACTAATAAAATCTTCATTTAAAAACTACATTTTCTGTTTACTTGTGTTACTTTTGTCTCACATTTAAATTTGTTTGACGATCTGAAACATTTAAGTGTGACTAACATGCAAAAAAGTAAGAAATCAGCGAACACTTTTTCACACAACTGAAAATAACAAGAAAAGGACAAAGGAAGATGGACCGTCATCATACTTAGAAAAGCAGGGTTTACAGAGAAAAGGTGAAGAGTCGGTCTGTCGCCATCAACAGGCTCGGTTACAGTACGTTATCGGAACAAGTCGTCATAATATCGGACTTATCAGAATGATGTAATGATTTTCTGTTATCGGCCCGATAATTATCATGCACCCGTAATTTAAAACAATTTTAAAAAACTGGGATTTGAGAAAATTTTGGACCAGTGGTGTACCTGGAAACTTTCCTATTAATAACCAGTAAAACAGCTGTTCCAGAGGTGGTTTTCACTCCGTGAGACTGGTCTTTACTGGTCAGTATCAACACTTTGTCCCCATCGTTAAAAGTTAAGGCCAAGTCCAACCCCATAGACCCCTGTCCACATGTTCCCCGTGGGCCCAAGCTGTCCCCACAGACCCACGCCCTCCCCATGGACCTGTGCGTGCTGTCCCTGTGGATCCAAGCAGCTCCCATGGACCCGTGCCACACCTCTGAACCCCTGTCCACACCGTCCTCATGGATCTACTCTGTCCCCGAGGACCCCTGTCCAGATCTCAGCCTTCACACCAAGCACATCTGGTCCAGCGAAGTGTTGCTCCGCCTCCAGGACTGCCGGTCCAGTGGTGGCTAAACTAAATCAGTGTTTTTCAGTTCTGGTCCTCGTGAACCTGGACTCTGCAGTCCTGCCCTGCATGACATAGGGACGCTCCAGAGTTAGAAACCTGCTGGTTTTTCCTCAGAGACATTAAAGATCCGTGCAGTCAGTCCCTGTTTGGGCTGGTCCCAGTTAAGCGATGCGGGCTCCAGTTTGTGTTGTGTGTTGAGGCTGGAACTGTCTTGTGTCTCTGTCGTCTCCATCTCATCCTCCGATCATCCCGTCTCTTCCCGTCCTGAACCGTCTCACTCATCTCTCCTCTCTTGTCTCTTTATTCCCGCCTCAGGGATGAGCTGATCCAGATGAAACCTCTGAGTCGGACCAACGGCAGCCAGTCCTTCTCCCCCTCCTCATCCTCCTGCTCTGCCCCTTCTTCCCCTTCTCGCCCGATGACGGCGCCCGGCCGGCCCGGAACGGCCCAACCCAGCGTGGCATTGACGCAGAGCCCCGCCCACAGGCCGCAGGGCGGCGGGGTGAAGAAAGTGACGGGCGTCGGGGGAACTACCTACGAGATTTCTGTATGAACGGCAGCCAGACTGCAGGGAGATGCAGGAGGGAAGCGTTTTTTCTGGACCGCAGTCCTGCCTCCACGCGTCCTCCTCAGAGACCCCGCCGTGCTTTAAAAGACCTCTTCTCTGGATTTACTGGACCAAACTGAAACTGTTCAGCTCATTAAAGCGATGAGACGTTAGCACAGCAGTGCTAGCATTAGCACTGCCAGGATCTGGAGCTGGATCCCCTCCGAGACCACATAGACCCTCCAGACCAGGGTCTTAAAACTGCAGATTAAAATGAGCACTTTTAGACTCTAACTGGTCATATTTTTTAGATCTGATCTGGATCCGTCTGCTGAGGCCGATCAGAGTTAACTGAAGGTCGGATCCCACGGTTTTTATTATCATACTGGTTTCCAGTGATGGCTCGGTGCTGTTCGGACCAGGAACACCAGTGATGTTTGTGTAACCACGTGTTGTGATGCATGAAGTCGATAACACAGCCCAGACAGAAACCCTCTAACCCGCCGTCTCTCCTCCAGCCAGACCCGAAGATGTGACCAGTGAAAAGAAAAACCAGTCTGGCTGGAGGTGGGGGGGAGACGCTCACCAGTGAACTTCTCCATCCATGTTGCTGTGACTTGATTTGCCTCTTGATGGGGTAGAAAACGTAACGTTTAAGGAAAAAAGAAAAAATCTGATTGCCTCTTTCTTCGATTACTTCACCGATGTATTCCTAGATGTGGTCTGATTCCATGTTTGTACAGGATGATGTGGTTCTAAATGTGGATTTCTTTTTTTAAAAAGCAGACTGGAGCATGCACTATCCCCACGAGCCGCCGTGTTCGGCTGGAACACGTCTGTTCGAACAAAAAGGAAGTGAGGAAGCTAACGTCAACCTGGAAGTTGGTGTTTGGGCTCCTGAAGTAGGAGCACAGTTTTCTAGAAAACGAATTCCTTGAGCAATTGCCTTGAAAATACAAGTGTTGTCTTTTTTTTTTTCCCTCTTTTTTTTTAATTTCACTTATTTAATTTGACATTGTTTTGTATGAATTTCTATGGAAATGTAGCTATTGATAAAAGAAGTTTTTAATATTGAGTCAAAACAAAGGTGTTTCAGTTGCAGCGGAGCCCCTCGGACAGCAGGTGTATTTTCTACCAGGTGGAGCGGCTGCGGTCTGGACTGGACGAATGGTTTGGGAAGTATTCATTCAACGAGGCGTCGTGCTGTAATCGAGTATTCGGGCCGCTATAAAATCAGATATTTCACTCATGAAGAGGAAATTTAAAAGGAAGAATCATGAAAACGTGAATGAATCTGAAAATAAAAAGTTACATCTGCACAGCCTGAGTCGATGCGATTGGTTACATTTTTCTCTTTCGTTTTGTCCCAAAAACTATATTTAGTAAAAGTGCTGAGAAGTAAAAAGACGCACCCTTTATCAGCTGTTCAACTTCCTGTTAACACACATCTAATCAGCCAATCACATGGCAGCGTGTAGACCTGTAGGCTAGGGATGCACGATATTGTAATTTTAGCCAATATCTGATATGCCGATATTTTAAAACTCATATGACCAATAAACTATATCGATACCGATATTAAAGCTGAAAAAAATAAGCAGTCATTGCAAATAGCAGTTTTGTTATCGGTTTCCAACACTTAAAAAAAAAATAGGGGTGGGGAAAAAATATCCATACACTGAAATATTGTGATATTTTCATATGCCAATATCAGATCGATATTTTAAAAAATGTGGTATCGATCCATTTTACTTAGGAAATCTCGCAAGATTTCATCGTTCTGTTACAAAATCTCAATATTTCGTGAATTCCTGCGAGATTTTGTAACGGAACAATGAAATATCACAAGATTTTGTCAGTAAAATACATGGATGCTGTGTTTTTAAATGTCAATATGATAGCAGCATATGAAAATATTACGATATTTCTGTGAATTCTTGCAAGATTTCGCAACACAATGATGAAATATTGCGAGATTTAGTTAGTAAAATAGATCGGTACCACAGTTTTAGGGCTGCACGGTGGCGTGGTGGTTAGCACCGCAGCAGCCTCTCAGTAAGAAGGTCGTTAGTTCAGTTTCTGGCTGGGGAGGGGGTTCCAACAGTGGCCTTCCTGTGTGGAGTTTGCATGTTCTCCCCGTGTATGCGTGGGTTCTCTCCGGGTACTCTGGCTTCCTCCCACCGTTCAAAGACATGATGTTAGGTTAATTGGTCACTCTAAATTGCCCCTAGGTATGAATGTGAGTGTGAATGGGGGTCTGTCTCTCTGTGTTGGCCCTGCGACAGACTGGCGACCTGTCCAGGGTGTACCCCGCCTGATTATAGCTGGGATAGGCTCCAGCAACCTCCACGACCCTGAACTGGATAAGCGGTACAGAAAATGACTGACCACATTTTAAAATGTCAATATGACATCAGCATATGAAAATATCGCAATATTTTATTTCAGTGTATCGATATTTTTTCCCACCCCTAGTCTTTAGAGGTTTTAAAGTCTGTAAAAAAGAATTTTTTGACGTTTTTTTTTTTCTTTCTAGACTTTAGAAACAGCGGGCTGATCGATTAAATATCGGTGGGGTGGCCGATGTCCGATACTCAGTTTTAAGGCCGATATAGGCCGATACCAATAGGGGGCAGATTATATCGTGCATCCCTAATGTAGACGGTTGCATTAGTTCAAACTGCGCATCAGAATGTGGAAGAAAGGAGGTTTACTGGTTGTTGGTTCAAGTATTTACTGGGATTTTCACACACAACCATCTCTAGGGTTTCCAGAGAATGGTCTGAAGAAAAGAAAATATCCAGCAGATGGGCTACAGCAGCAGAAGGCCTCACCAGGTGCCACTCCTGTCAGCTAAGAACAGAAAACCGAGGCTACAATTCACTCAGACTCACCAACATTGGACAATAGTAGATAGAAACGTTGCTGGACTGATGAGTCTTGATTTCAGCTCCACATTGAACACTGAACACATCCATCCTGCCTTGGATCAAGTGAGATCTGCTCCATACGGTCCAAATGAAACAAGCCATTTTTGCACCCCAGACTGCACTGCTACAAGCGAAACCCAGCACAAATGCACAACATACTCTACTAATCCTCACCTTATAATGTCACAGGGTTGGGTTAAAGATAACCCGGACAAGACCCCATTAATGTTACAAACCCCCAGTTTGCCAAGTAAAGGGGGTTAACATTAAGCCAACAAATTATCTGTTAAAAGTATTTATTCACAGGCTGTTTGGCTTCAGGCTGCTGCTGGTGTAATGGTGTGGGGGAGATTTTCTTGGCCCACTTTGGGCCCCTTAGTACCAACATGGCGTTTTAACCACCACAGCCTACCTGAGTATTGTTGGTGGCCATGTCCATCCCTTTATGACCACAGTGGAGCATCTTCTGATGCTACCTCCAGCAGGATAATGCACCACAAAGGTCGCATCATCTTCAACTAGGGATGGGCGATATTGAAATTTTTCCTGTCGATAAGATACCAGTGGTTTATAGTACTTTTTCTTCGATACCGATTTTGTACAGTTTGCATTAATATCTTGAATGCAAGGGCAATATTAGATTTAAGTCAAACTTGAGAACAGAAGTACTGGAAAGAAAATATTTTAAAACAAATTATGAGTAAATTTAACAAAAACAAGATGAGAAACTTCTTTCAGTTATCAAATGCCTTAAATACGGGTTAATATTTGAATTTTTTTCAGTGGAAAATGTTCAAATATAAAATGTAATAGTAATATTATAAATTTATCAAAACATAATGTGCAATAATCTGCATTAAAGGTAGAGTCCGGAGTTTAGCCCTGAAAATAAACACTAGACTTGTGGGCCTCTACTCTTGTGTGGTGGGTCAGTTTGTTTGCAACTCCCTCTCCCCCTGTCTGTAAATCGCTTTTCCCCTTTGTTTTGGTGTGTTTGGGACATTTCTGTCACCAGCCAATGGCAGAGCTGGGCATGGTGCTGTGTGGGGATAAGCTCATGATTGGAGCAGACGCCAGTCACTCGAACTTTCGGGGGAAAAAAAAAAAGGCTAACGTAGCGAAGAAAAGGAAGTACTCTGCTGTGAAAAGAGAGAGTGCAGGTTGGAAAACCAGGGTTAATATTGGTTTGGCTTTCACCCGTTTTTCGAGCTTTGAAGAAGAGTCTTTAAGCTGAACAGGCTGAAGAGCGATGCGGCCATTAGCCCGAGGGGAGTGTCGCTCATTTTGAACAGTGTTTACAAACAGAAACGTGGAGGAACCCCAGACAAGCACTGAAAAATACCAAAACATCATCATCATCACTAACAGTAGCAACATCATCATGACATCTGATTGGCTCCCACCATCATGTGACACAGAAGCTAGAATCTGGCTGCTTTCACACATCATTTTGTTGCCTAAAACTCTTAAAAGTGGAAACAAATGACATGTTTTGTGTCTGTACAGTGGCATCACAATAGTCAAAGTATCGATTCCGCTATTTTTTCTGGCTGGTATCAAAGTATCGACTGTAGGGTATCGATATGCCCATCCCTATCTCCAACTGCTTTCTGTAACACAACGATGAATTCACTGAACTCCAATGACCTCCACAGTCAACAGATCTCGATCCAGCAGAGCAGCTTTGGGTGGTGGAGGAACGGGAGATTCTCATCATGGATGCGCAGCAACTGTTTGATGATGTCAACATGGAGAAAAATCTCTGAGGTAATCTTTCAGCACCTTGATGAATCTATGACACCAGGAATTTAGTCCTGCAGGAACAAAGGGTCCAACTCAGTCCTATAAAATGGACCTGACAAAGTGGGTGGTGAGGGTTTATTAGCAAATAAAATGTTGACTTTGGTGTAATGTTGGTGTCCTTCCCGTGTTGGTTTTTCCCCGTCAGTCACTAATTTTATCATCTGACGAGTGAAAACTTGAAACTGAAGAATCCCCGACACCGCACTCAGATGAACCATTATAGGCCCCTGAGCAAGGTCCTTAACCCCCACAGCTCTCTGAATACAGAGATGAGTAAAATCCAAAGCCCAATTTTCATCCCAGGGATCAAAACAGTATATATATTTTATTTATATATATATATATATATATATATATATATACAGTTGTGTGGGAAAAGTGTTTGCCTCCTTCCTGATTTCTCACTTTTTTGCATATTTGTCACACTTAAATGTTTCAGATCGTCAAACAAATTGAAATGTGAGACAAAGATAACACAAGTAAACAGAAAATGCAGTTTTTAAATGAAGATATTTATTTGGGGGGGGGGGGTCCAAACCTCCATTATCCATTATCCACAAATGGTGAAAACATGGAACAGTGGTGAACCTTCCCAGGAGTGGCCGGCCGACCAAAATGACCCCAAGAGCACAGCAACGACTCATCCAAGAGGTCACAAAAGACCCCAGAACAACATCCAAAGAACTGTAGGCCTCACTTGCTTCAATTAAGGTCAGTGTTCATGACTCCACCATCAGAAAGAGACTGGGGGGCAAAAATGGCTGCATGGCAGAGTTCCAATAGCCTGGTACACCAGCCTGACTAACGCCATGTACCTCATACATGGCGTTAGTCAGGCTGGTGTACCAGGCTAGAGTTCCAAGACCAAAACCACTGCTGAGCACGAAGAGCAAAAAGGCTCATCTCAGTTTAGCCAGAAAGCATCTTGATGATCCCCAAGACTTTTGAGAAAATACTCTGTGGACTGAAGAGACAGAAGTTGAACTTTTTGGAAGGTGTAGAATGAAGACTTTGGAGTGGCCTAGTCAAAGTCCTGACCTAAATCTGATTGAGATGCTGTGGCATGACCTGAAAAAGGAGGTTCATGCTGGAAAACCCTCCAATGTGGTGAAATTACAACAATTCTGCAAAGATGAGTGGAACAAAATTCCTCCACAGCGCTGCAGAAGACTCATTACCAGTTATCACAAATGCTTGATTGCAGTTGTTGCTGCTAATGGTGGAACAACCAGTTATTAGGTTTAGGGGGCAATCACTTTTTCACACAGGGACATGTGGGTTTGGATTTCCCCCCCCCCCCCTTACTAATAAAAATCTCCATTTAAAACTGCATTTTCTGTTTACTTGTGTTATCTTTGTCTCACATTCAAATTTGTTTGATGATCTGAAACATTTAAGTGTGAAAAAAAATAAGAAATCAGGAAGGGGGCAAACATTTTCACACAGATGTGTGTGTATATATATATATAAATATACATATATATATATATATACATGTATATCTATAGGTCAGTGACAAATACAGCGTCCAAAAAGAAATTTTTAAATAGTTTTCTGAAAATGGATGGAAAGCATATTTTTGTCTGGAACAATGTGTTATAAACAGTAATGTTTGTTAAATTACATTTCAAAGTGTTTAAATTTTTTTTTTTTTTTTTTTTTTTTTTCTGTATTTCTATTTTCTATGCATAAAAAATGTCAGGTAGCGCAATCAGTTATCTACAGCATGTATATGTATTTTTATTATTTATCCTATGTCAAATATTTGGCAAATATCTATTTGGACTCTTACATTAGCTTTGGTATTCGCTAGCATGTTAGTACATATATGTTTATACTAAATTAAAGCAGCTGGAATAGGCTCCAGCAACCCCCGCGACCCTGAATTGGATAAGCGGTACAGAAAATGACTGACTGACTGAAATTAAAGTTTTATGATAAAATAACATATTCATAGTTTTACAATGGTTGTACTACCTGACATTGAAAGTGTACCAGTCTCCCTGTGAGTTCGAGAAAAGCTAAATTTATCCATATTTTATAGAGAATAACAAACCTTTTCACTCACCAATAAAGAGTACCGGTACTTGGGATCTTCTGGCTGCAGCACAGCATGTTTGCTGTCATAACCCATTTATTATACAACTAAAGTCATGTTTCTATGGTTGCGCCACCCTGACATTTTAGGACAAGTTTTTAAATGATTTCAAAAGCGTTAAACTATTACTCTTTATAAAGGTTGGCTTATTTGAAAGATTTTCAACGTAAAATTATGCCAAGAGGTTTTATTTTTAATTTATTATCATTAAAACACCATATTAAAGAGTTTTCTTAGTATGTTTATTTGCTCGGACGGTTGCACCTCTCGACATTTTAGGGGTTTGTGATGTCAAAACATTAAAAAAATATATATTATTGGAATGTGCTAAAATGTATGAAAATAGAAAATATTTATAGAATAAAATGATGCATGTAATGGATTTATCAGATTATTTTTAAAAAGCAATGATACACTCACACAAAAATATGCATGTCATGTCAATGGCCCATTTATATATTTAGAAAAAGAATTAGTCACAACTCGTGTCCATCATTTTATTACATGATTAACCAAAAACTGGAGTTTCTGAGGTTTCTGGAGCAGAAATATACAAACAAGTCTGAATGTAGATTCAATGAAATACAACATGACAAAAAAAATCTAAGTTAGTGCACAAGAAATAAGGAATAAACTCACAGTGCCTTACAAAAAAAAAGAAAAGTGTTTAACATTTCACTACTGGAATGTTTAAAAAAAAAAAAGTTAAAAGTTATACATTTAATGTTAAAGACTCTTTACTAAAACTAAAGGTGTCCGTCTGTGTGGACGTCTCAGATGATCCTGGAATGTAACCTTTTCCTCCAAGTCTGGAAACAGAAATCCCTCAACGGGACACGTGATCAGTGCCATTGATCAGACCTTCAGGCTCAGATCCATTCATCAGCCATAACATTAAAACCAGTCCAGGACGACGTCCTGCTCCTGCAGTCAGGCTCCGGATCAGCTGATCTGCATGTTCCACGTTCATCAGCTGAGATGTAAACACTGCAGAGGCTCCCGTCTGCTCCCAGCAGCTAAACATGCTTTTATTTGAGTTATTAGAGCTAAACGGAGAGAGCAGGGTTCGTCTGAGCTGGTTTAGTTTACGTTTCACTCACGGAAAAGGCTGGAAATGAAAATAAGGAATGTTTTTTAAACAAAGAAAATGTTAGTGATGCGAGAGCTGAGGTCGGCCATGCTGGAGAGATGATGCGATGAGACAGGAATGGCTGGACGTAGGCTAACTCATGCATGTGGAAGTCGTCCTGGACTCCGACTCCGGGTCTGACCTCTACGACACCTCTGAGGTATGAAGTTAAAGGAGGATTTTTAAAACCGAGTCCGATTAAAAACAAACATTCCCGTCTCACTTTGTTGGGATCTCCGTCAGTCGAGCCGTCACGCAGACTTCACAGACCCAGTTCCAGGTCTGGTGTTGACCCACCCGACCCCCTCTAAGATCTGACCGTGTTCCAGTTTGCTCCTCATCTCCTTTTTTTTTTTAACTAAATGATGAACGAGTGAACAAACTGAACACGCTGAAGGGGAACGAGGGATGAGGTGGAGGAGTCTGCTGACTTGGACTATCAGGTTCCTCCCACAAGTCCAAGCTTTGCTCCGCTTATTGTCCTATTTGTCCTTCTTGGACTCGGCCTCCTCGTCCTCCTCTGGGACGTGGGCTCCCGGCTGCTCCGGCTCCTCCTCCTCGGGGACGGGCGGGAACTGGGACGGGCTCAGCTTGTCTCCTTTGGTCTTGCTGAGCTTCTTGGATTTCTGGTACAGCTCGTTCAGGTTGAACTCTCGGATGATGTTTTCCTGGTGGACACATTCAGAAAACGAGGATTAGACCCAGTTTTCCACCCGGACTACGTCAAACCACATAACTGAGACCCGATTATAACGGTGCCGCTTCACAGTAAATATTATACTTCTGGAAAGTCGGTTTATTTAGACGGGTTGTGGACATTAAACCAAGCAGAACGGCAGAATCAGCGGTTACCGCAGAAGCCCACATACTCGACTCTGCTGCTCATCCCAAACACGCGTTTTCCTCCCAGATCTGGCTCCATTTAAAGGAATAGTACACCCACAGAATGATGTCCCTTCATGTTCTACTCACCCTCATGTTGAGCAAGACTCTGGAGCAGGGACGCAAAATATAATCGGCCATAAAACTGAGTATCGGACATCGGCCACCCCACTGATATTCAACTGATATTTAACCAATCAGCCCACTATTTCTAAAGTCTAAAAAAAAACAAACAAAAAAAAACTACTTCTTCAAAAACTTTGTTTTTACAGACTTTAAAACTTTTAAAAGACTAAGGATGGGGGAAAAATATCAATTACACTGAAATATTATGACATTTTCATATGCTGATATCATATTGACATTTAAAAACACGGTATCGATCTATTTTACTAACGTAACCTCGCATTCTTCATCGTCCTGCTACGAAATGCTAATGAAGAATTCACAAGAATTTTGCAATATTCTTATATGCTAACTAAATTGACATTCAAAAATGTGGTATCGATCTATTTTACTAACGAAATCTAGTGATTTTATATTTCATCACCATACTGACATACGAAATCTCACAATGACCATTCACAAAAATTTTGACTATACTTTCATATGTTGATATCATACTGACGAGAATTCACAAAATGAGATTTTGTAACAGAACAATGAAATCTCACGAGATTTTCTAAGTAAAATAGATCGACACTGTTTCTTTTAAATATCGATTTGATATTGGCATATGAAAAAATCGCGATAATTCAGTGTATCGATATTTTGTCCCACCCTTATTTTTAAGTGTCGGAAATGGATAACAAAACTGCTATTTGCAATGACTGCTTATTTTTTTCAGCTTTGATACTGGTATCAATATCAGTTATCGGCCGCATGAGTTTTAAAAATATCGGCAAATCAGATATCTGCCAAAATTCCATCGTGCATCCCTACTGTGGAGCACTTTTAAAATATCTCAAATGAAGCAGGAGATCTGACAGGTTTTCGTTTTCCCCCAACTTATGGAGTTCACCAGCGCTTGAAACAAAAAGGTCCATAAGAGTCCACAAAAACTTGGCAATATTCCTCCATACTGCTCATCCATTGTAATCCAAGTGTCCTGAGTGGGTAGTGCCCATAATTTACTCTAAACGACATCATCTAGTACATTATTATCGCCTAAACAGTAGAACATTTGCGTGTTCGTGCGAGTTCACAACACTACAGAAGCCGCAGCGTTCAGCGCCTTCTCTGCTGATAATGCAAGCGAGTCTATGAATAAACATTTAGTGGCTGGATTGTAAACCTCCTGGATGGGATATAAATGCTGGAAAACCTCTTGGATCACTTAAAGGGTTAACCGTCCATCACAGTTTACTCCACAGTTATACACAACCGTTCCTGAGACGCCGGTGATGATGGAAGAGATGCTGCTTGGGGGTGGTGGAGATCGAATTGGGGTTCAAGAGTTTTATTGGGGTCTTTGCTGCCTACAACATGTAGAAGTCTGGAACATGTCTCGTCTCAGGACTAAAATAAGTTTTCAGCTGCTTGAAAAGAGGCTGAATTGTTTAAATTCTGTTTTTATCCATCTTTAATCTGACCTCAGTGAAGCTCCAGGAGACGGCTCGGCCCTTTTTGTCCACCTGGGGGCGCCGCATCACCTCCTTCCCTCCTTGAAACAACACCAATGATGGAAGCTGCTTGGACAAAGGAGATGCAGACACCTTGTACCTGCAGACGGATAAAAGCACTTGTAGAAACAGACTCATGGAAACGAGACACGATGGACAGATGTGAACTCGCCTTTTGGAAACTTCTCCGTAGCGACCGATGTCCACTTTGCCAAACTTGAGACCAGCGCAGTTATACCTGAGAAGCAGAAGCAGCTTTAGTTCCTGGTGTAAACGTCATCGAGTACTTCGTTTAAAGTGACAAGAGTCGTACTTCAGAGAGAGGTCTGCGTAGACCGAAGCGAAGGACTGACACTCAGGAGACCAGTTAGCAAAAAACTCCACAATCCAGGTCACACGGCCGTCCCTGTTCAGCTCGTCCTGATCACAGACAGCAAACACGGTCATGCTCCGTCACAGCTTCGGTTCAGGTGAATAAATCAGCATCATTTACTCACATCGATGGTTTTATCGCTGAAGTACTTGATGTACTCTGGTCCCATGTAGAGAGGAGGCTTACAGGTCATCAGAAACACTGAAACAACAAGAAGTTGAGTTTAAACAAGATGGTTCTCTGGTTTCCAGCTCGCAGAGATGGTTTCTGGAAGCCACATCCATGACCGGCATTAACGGCAAATATTTACTCAACGTGGTGCACAAAAGCATTAGTAATGCACAATATGAAAAATTCAACTGATACTGATAACCAATAATATTCTGCTTCTCATGGCTGATACCAATACTATTAAAGCTGAAAATGAGGTGATATTCATTCCATGTGCAAAAGTAGAAAACATTTTGCTGCATCAGATACAGAACCAGACGTAACCAGATAAATAATTGTTGCAGGTGGGCGTGGCCTAATTTTGTTCCCATGTTCCACGGATTAAAAGAAATACTAACAAAAAACAGCATTCCATGGGTTTGCCACCAAACAGCATCTGATTGATATATCAGTTAATCATACTGATAACCGTTTCATTTACAAGTTGATATTTCTGGATTTCTTCATTTCACTGAGTCTTTTCAGATCTGACAAGGAACAGCAGATGAAAACTTGCCTTTTGGCTAAATCTGGTGTATTTATAGGTTTTTTATGTTTTTTTATATGCTGCATCCCTATTAGGGATGGGCATTTTCAGTAATTTAAATGTTCGAGTACTCTAATAACTTCATGAACGAGTACTCGATTACTCGCAAAAATAGCTTATTTTAATGTAAAAAAAGAGAGAGAGAGACGGACCTCCCGTGTCGGACACTGACCTCCCCGACCCGGCTGCTGTTTGGCTGTCGGAGAACATTAGGCTACTGTCTAATATTTCCAACGTAAATAAAATAAATAGTCAACAATGGAAATCAAGTGCAATTTCAAATGCATTTATTGAACAACAGGCCCTTCAATTGCGTTGTTGTAACATTCCGTTGTCAAACGTCACAGCTGTAGCGGACTATGGACATCTGTCGCCTCGTGTGTTGCTTAACGCATGTAACTGTAAATCAACAGCCTGGATCATAAATTCAAAGTTAAAATAAATATGTCTCGTTAAAATAAATAAATTAAACTTAAATTACGGCATTTAAGCCGGCAGTTAACCTTGGAAAATAATATCACACGACAATAAGCCGTGAATAATGCGCTCAACTTAATGATTAAAAAAAATAATAAAAAAAAAATAGGCTGAGTTAACAAAATACGACAAGTAACCGTCCATACCTTAGGGCTTTAGTTTTTAGTAGACATGAAGTGGATTTATTTACTTATTCTTGTTTAAAAAGATGAGCATATCCACATGTTCAGGCGACAGCCGAGTGCGGAGGCGATTTAAAATTAGTCCCGCTGTGGAGAACACTCTTTCGGCTGGTACCGAGGTAGCAGGTATGCTCAGGTACTGTTTCGCTAGCACACTGAGTTTCCTGTACCTGGTCTCGTTGCATTGCCACCACTGCAGGGGGTTTTGGTCGGGTGGGATGCAGGGCTCCTTGAAGTACTGATCCAACTCGTTGTGATCGGCCTCGGGACCGGCTGTGCAGTAATCCTCTCCTAACAATGTGTCAAGCGCGGCGGCACTTTTGATTTGGGACTGGGAGGATGCTGGGCGATGTTCTTCTGTGTGAGGCAGGGCATCAAGATCACCGGAGGAGCTGGGCTGTTCTTAGAAGCTGTCATAAATTTCAGTCAGTCTTTCCCGGACGGACACACGAATGGCTGGCTCGAGGAAACGGAGATGCTTATGCCTGGGATCCAGAGCAGGGGCAATAAGCGCTGCGCTGCCTGCGAAAAATAAATTGTAGCTATTAAAGCTCGTGTCTAAATATCCGTCATTCCATTAGATTATAATTAATGTTATTTATGGGTGTTTAAGGGATCAAATTATTACCAGGGTTAGTTGTGCTGTTGGGGGACACACGCTTTCTCAGGGAGTTGGCTACTGTGGTTTTGAATTCAGTCACCTTGGCCGACTCTCCATCTTGAGGCTTGAGATGCCTGGACAGGAGGCTGGAGGTGACTGGATGCACCATGGAGATGCAGACATGGGATTCACTACACATGGCTGTTGTTGCACACTGCAAAGAATGAAGTGCAGGCAAGATATCCTCGAGTGTCTGCCAGCTGTCGTCGGTCAATTCGAGGGTTCTGGCATCGGCGAGCTTGGTGGTGTGCCTGTCAGAAAGGGTCGCTGACACAGCCCATCTTTGTTCCAAAAGCCGCTCAAACATTTCATACACCGAGTTCCACCTAGTGCGGCAGTACTGGATCAGTTTGTGGTTCGGAAGGTTCTGCTCCGCCTGCTTTCTCTTCAGGGCAGCTGTTGCTACTGTGCTGTGGTGGAAATGAGCAACTAGCCTGCTACATGCGCCAACGAGCCGATTCACACTTGCTACCTTGAAGCCATCATTTATTGCAAGCTGGAGAGTGTGTGCAAAGCACGGGACCGATTCCCACTCAAGGAGACGCTCGTTTGCCACCACCATATTACTGGCGTTATCGTGCACACAGGCGCACACCTTCCCCACCAAGCTCCACTCCCTGGCAGCTGCTTTAAGGTGGTCCGCAATGTTTTCTGCGGTGTGCCGCTCATCAGTATGACGTGTCTGTAGGACAGCTGTCTTCAGCTCCCAGTTGTGGATGAAATGACAAGTGATGGTAATATACGACTCCGTGGTCAGAGCTGTCCACGAATCTGTAGTAACAGCTACCTTGTCAACACGTTGCAAATCAGCCCTCAATTCGGTTGCACCCTCCTCGTACATCTTTTCCACTCTCGTAGCTGTTGTTCGCCGTGATGGTGGCTTGTATTCCGGCTCGACAAACGCCATTAACTCGCGGAAGCCTTCTCCTTCCACAAAACTTAATGGGAGCATGTCTCTTGTCACCATTTTCGTTATTAGCTGGCTAATCTTCTCTGCTCTGGTATCATCACACCGACGTGTGCTAACGGGGCTAGCAAATGATGTGACACGGGACTGCCTGTTGTCTGTTTCCGCTGGTTTCTCCTTGTGCTTTAAGCGCATGTGGTTAAGCATGGAACTAGTATTTCTATGATAAGCAAGTTTAACGCCACATATCTTGCACTGTACGTTGTCGTCGTCTTTTTTGTCAAAGTATTTCCAGACATCACTTTTCCTGGTCGCAGCTGCCATGATGAACGTAACGCCAACTGAGTTGAACTGTCGTCAAAAACATGACGTGCGCAGGTGCATGAATAGTAAAATTCTACTCGAATAATGACGTCAGCAACGAGTACTCGA